>WEIU01015613.1:55424-113441 GCA_013389925.1 Aegithalos caudatus
GGGGGAGGCAGGCAGAACCCGCCGAGGACCCGGTGGGGCCCTGCGGGTCGGGCCCGGCGGCGGAGGAGGCATCCGCACGGCCGCGTGACCCCGCTGTGTCCTCAGCACTTCCAGCCGCGGGTTTTCCGCAGAAATCCTGGGCTGTGGCTGAGAGGGCCCCTGTGGGCCGCTGGCGGGGCCGGGGGTGCCGCAGGCCCCCTCGAGGGTGGGGTGGTGAAGAGCGTGGGCCGTCAGTGCCAGAGCTGTCATCTGCCTTCGTGTGCTCAGACCTGCAAGGCCGTCCTCGGCCCCTGTTCTGTACCAAAAGCTTCTGGCAGTAACTTACTGAGTTGACATCTTTCCTGTTTTTTGTATTGCGTGCTTAGGTCATGAGTGTGATAATAAACCTATGATGAATAAAAACTGCTGTCCGCTGAACGGCTCGAGGTCATCCTCGTGGTCACATGGTTGAGAGTAAACACAGATAACTTGGAAGTGAGCAGCGTATGGAGCTTGATTTTTGTTTCTGAGATGTATCCCTGCAAATGGCTAGAGCCGAGTTCTCCTGGGAGCAGCCTGCCCGCTGCAGAACAGTTGTTTCTATTACATGAACCTCACTATCCTCTAGGATACTTGTTACTTTGTTGGATACTTTGGTGTTGCCTTTTGATCATGACCAACAGAAACAGAGTTCTCAACCATTTCTGTTAGTGCTAAAGATGTACAGGTATCCAAGGTGCCACATGGTGAAGCTTGTGTATGGCAGGTCCCATGCCGGTTATTGTCATTAATTAATAGAAAACTAATTACCTGAGAGTTAAAATACACTTTGAAATTTTATGAAAAGTAGTAGAAGTGAAATAAAATTAGAGCAATACTGATCCTGATACTGTTGAGATATTGTTTTTCCAAATTCACAGTTCAAATCTAAAAGATGCAATTAGTTCCCACTTTCCTCTGTGGGGCTGATACAAAAGCCTCTGTTATAAGTAAGAGAAGCAGGTTAGAACTATCATGGTGAGGAGTTTCTGACAGTAGCTTAAGTAATAGCCATTTATTTATATCAAATACTGGAAGAATGATATCTTACAGAAAAGATATCCTAAGTACTAATGTAGATGACTAGGGAAAGAGAGAAATGGCTGCTGTTCCCCAGCTTTTCTTCTCTTGAATTTGTAAATTTTGTTCATTAGGTAGGGGTTTTGTATAATTTGAAATGTTCCATAACATTTCTTCTTCACGTTTTCCTCTCCTTAAAGGGCCATGTAGAGTATAACAAGTGAAGTTACCAAACACAGGGATATGTAGGAATGCAGCTACTCAGGTGTGAAGTGACACGAGTCTTTAACAAAAAGTACTAACATTAATTAACAGTTTAGAAGAAAGGGAAGCTGAACATTTGTGGAGAGGTACTGTAACTACTGGAAAAATAATGTAGTTCTCCTTTCTGAATTCTGACCTATGATGTTTGTGAGGGATCTTCGTCTAATCATCTTATTTATTTAAATTAATTATTTAATTTTACATACTGTGTGTGTTGGCAGGTACCATTCTCCTGGCTTCTAGTCATGACTTAAGAGGTTTTGCCAGTTAAAGAGCTACCAAGTGTCAGCCAAGCAATTTCTTACTTACTTGGCTCCTTTTAAGGATTATTTTATTTGCTTGGAGAATCTGAATTGGTCACAGTAGTGAGGATGGGCTATTGTTTTGTTCCATCTTTGCTTTCGGGCCTCCTTGTTTCTCCCTGCAGTGATGGAATGAAGGAGGGCACTCTGGTAGTCTTGGTTTGAATTAAACAGCTTGCTTTACTTCATCAACAAATTTCTTGCTTTGAAGTATGGATTTGATGCTTCAGACACTTACTAACTGCAGTGCAAAGAGCCAGTGGTCTAGAAAATTTCTGATAATAATAGATGTCGAATGTGATTAAAGAATGATAAAGTGAGCTTCAGTGAATTTTAGTGAGGGGGGATCCCAGTCCTCAAAACAATAATACTTTGGTTTCTTCCTTTGAAAAGGAAGGCATTGTTCTCAGTGTTTGACAGAGCATTGCAAAGCTGCATTTGCTCTAGGCAAGAACATAAAAAAAATTGAAAGTAGAATTATAGTCCTTGGGTAGGCCAAGTATACAATCCCATCTATCCCATAGTTTAAGTTTCTTCAGCAAGTGAATCTTGTGTATTCCTAACAGGGATCTTGTTTTTGATGGTTAAGTTTTTAAGTTTTTATGTATGTTTGCACCAGTGTTTTCAAATGTACTTTGTGTTTTGAACCAAATTAAATTGTGGAATGATCATTTTCACACAGGGCAAACTCAGAAGATGAATCTCTTCCAATCCATAACAAGTGCCTTGGACAATGCTTTAGCCAAAGATCCAACTGCAGGTACCTTAAACTTGTTAGTGTGTTTTGCTTTATATAAATTGTGTTTTGGTTTTTCTGTCTGTGTACAATATTTAGTGTATTTCTTATGGCCTTTAAAGTTTTCTAATTACTTATTTCTACACTTTGATCTCAAATCTTAAAAATGTGCTGCATTAACAGATTACTAATGGATTACATGGTCTAAGATGCAGTTGTATCTTCTGTATTAGCTCTGTGTATTTCACTTGAAAGTGAGGACAGAAGATACGTTATTTAACATGCTTAAAGTATTACTGATGAGAACTGTCCTTGAGGGCAGCTTGGGTCCCACTAGTAGGAGTTTTAAAAATGTAAACATAACTTCTACATTTCTTAAAGTTTCTGTTCCCTAAAACTGGTATTTTTTTGGAGACCATATATTCCTTGCTCTGTGCATTCTGCTTTCTTCCCTGCCCTCCAAAAGTAATTTATAGCTTTACTGATTTCTGTTCATTGTTGTGCATAGGCAGTGTAAGATTTGCTAGTCTTTTGTGGTCTGGATAACCCATAACTTGGAAGATGCTACTTCATTATAGCGGGATTTAAAAGACTTATCCTAAACTATTGCACAAAACTATTTACTCCACTTTTAATTCTTATACATAACAGGAGGTCTTTTGCTTCTCTTGTCCTAACAAAGGCATGATGATGGCCAGATAACTGAAAGAGATGCTTCATGCCACGAACACAGCTGCAAAGGCTGCATCATCTTGTGTCATTTTGGTTTTTTTTAGTATGTTAGTAGCCCTTTTTGGCACTGCTTGAATCACTGCTCGAATCACTGCTCAACCTAAAGTCTGACTAATTGTCTAATCTGTTGGGACAAATTGCACGTTGTCTGTCCAGCACTATGCCTGTCTACATTCCCTCAATCTCAACTGCTTTAAATGCATCTTAATTAGACTAAACCTAGACAACTGAGAGTAAATTAGGGCCAAGAACGGATTTTATTACCATTTCTGTAGAATCAGCCATATAAAAGCAAGTAGAATGTTAGTCCAGCAGGAACCTAGACTCATCTATAGTCTTGAGCTTTTAGAGAACCAGTTGCTCTAAGGTTCCAGTCTCGCTCCTCAGCTTTGCAGGGTTTAGTCCTTATAAAGCCCTTTGCAAGACCATGTTGGAGTTCAGATGTGAGTTCTCAGAATCACTGCACTTACTGAATTAATTAGGACTTTTTGCAATAGAAAACGTCCTCCATATGTTTTTAGTTGTATGGGAATTGAGCAATTGTTGTTTAAGTGTGGAAATCCTCATACTTGTGTTGATGAGAATTAGACTCTCTCCAGGAAAATATATTTCAGTGGCTGAACTGAATGAGTAAATCCACTCAAGTTTGTGGATACCAGCATTAAATGGGATTTTTTTTTGGTAGATGCCAGCTGGCTCAGAATAAAGAAGCCATATGGAAACAGAAAGGACTTAAAATATTTTGAATACATAAAATCCCTCCCAAATTGTTGTTAAAAATTAGAGACGTGATCGAGGACATAGTTCAATTATATACTCCATGAGTGCATTCATTTTACATCTTTAGAGAAGTTATTTTTCTTTAAATGGTGTCATTGATGTGATTAGCACAAATGTGCTAATTGCTTTTAGTGATTCCAATCAGAAATTTATTTTATTTAATTAATAATAATATTTGAAAGGCAAGAAGGTTAACTTATTATTTTATGTCCTTTAGAATATGACAATATGAAGAATTGGGGAATAATCAGAACTGATCCTGGTTCATGCAAGCAGCTATTGGAGATATTGATGCACATCTTACATGCTTAAAAATTGAAATGGACAGAAGATTTTATGAAACGGATAAAAAACCGTTTTAAGAAAAATCAGACATAACTATTCCCTAAATTCAAAGGGGAAAACCCTAACAGATTAGTTGATATGCAGCTAAATTTTAAAGGCAAATACTTTTAGTGATAAAACTTTTTTGACTACAATAGTAGTGTTAAATACTGAGAACTGTCCTAGTTATTAAATAATAATCTTTTCTGTAGAGGAGTTCCTTTGAAGTCACTCTTTAGGGGTCTGGCAAGTATTTTTGGAGAAGGCTTGACATTTCATATTGGATTGATATTTTGAAAAAAAACTTCAATTTGATGGTTTTCAAAATACTATATTTACTGAAATCTGTGGATGAAGAATGCAAATGGTTTCCAGTTGAAGCAGAAGGCTTAATTTCAATGACTCTTTGGTGACTGAATGTAATTGCTTTTTGGAATTTTGCTCATTTAGTTTCAGACACTGTTATTATAGGATATCTCGAAAAAATAGATAGCTAATGAAAGTATGACAGAATCAGTTTCATGAATTCTGTTTTGAGACAGCTGTGTTGGTGTTCTGATTCCTCATTAACCTTAGTTCATTGGTTATAGTCAGGCTGTGCATGAGAAATGCTTAGACCTAGATATATCTTGAAGTGAAATGAAATGTTTGGAGTTACTTGTGTTAGTGTCAAATATAAAAACCTTTGAAACATGATTGTTTAAAAGTAAGATGTGTTGGAGTAATGATAGCCTCCCATACTGTTCTTACTTTCAGTTGTATTTGGTGAAGACGTGGCCTTTGGTGGAGTCTTCAGATGTACAGTTGGCTTGCGAGACAAGTATGGTAAGTTAATTTATAAATCAGTTTCATATTAACATCTCTGCTCTTTTTTTTTTTTTTACCCATTTTGCTGTGAGAAGTACTGTTACTGGAATGCTAAGAAACCGTAAAATCAATGTTTCATGTGTGGCAGGCTAGTTAGTGTATAACATTTTATGGGCCTTGGAAGCTGGTTGTGGAGACAGTAACGTGATACAGCTTTTAATTTAGTAATTGCTACTCCCCCACTGGGCTATTACAGAGAAGAAGAGGTTATAACATATTAAGTTTCAGCAGTTTCTTCAAGGCACAGAGATGACTTGGACCTCTTGCAGCAAGTGGTTGAATCTATTTAATGATAAGAAAGATGTGTTACAGCCATCTTGGGGAACAAAGATCCATCTTTTTTTGAGTAAACCAAAAAAGGGAGAGGATGAAGACTATGCTTCTAAGAAGTTTCAGAAACACAACCATGTTTTGTTGTCTTGCTTCTCTGCTTCAATTATTATGTGGGTGTTCTCTTGCTCTCTAGTTACATTTTAATGTTCAAATAATTTGAATAGAACTTTGTTAGCCGTGATCATTCGTGCTGCTTGTTGAGACTGAGTTACAGCTCTGTAACTGGTGTGATATGTTGGCTGTGTGTACTAGATTCCATATGAAAACCAGGCCTCTGAGACAGCAACCAGTTGCTGGAAACACAGGCAACAGAAGATGTTGGTTGGGAAATAAGTAACAGAAGCAGATGATTCCATAAGCAACCTTCCTGGGTTTTAGTGAACATCTCCAATTTAAAAGACAGAAGGGACAAACTTTATAATGTTAGGGTGGTGCTTTGAGGGTCATTTGATGTTTTTTTTAAATGTAAGACACTCATATAATATTGGAACGAAGGAAAGAAATTATTTAATCTTTGTAGTAGTATTTTATTGGTAGTATATTCTAACATGCCAGTGCTGTTCAAAGACTGTGACAGCCCTGACTGCCCTGACAGAGCACAGGGGGTCTGTTGAGGGAGTGCAGAGGACTGTTTGCACTGTGCTAATCAGGATGGTAACACACACATCAGCAGCCTAGCTAGAATCAGGTTTATTTCATGGCTATAATAACAAAGATTTTTAATGAGATTTTTGAGGAAGCTATGATGTGACTTCAGGAATATTTGGAAAGAACTACTTTAAAGTGTGAGAGGGAACATGAGAATTGGGGAAGTACTTACATGAACATTGAACAAGGACTAATGAAACTGGCATTGTCATTTGCTCTAAAAGGGTACTGACCTCTTCAGGGTGAATAAGAGGATAGATTTTATGAGGAAAAACTAAGAAGTGCTCTTGTTTCAGGTGATGGTAAGGTAAAATGGGTAAGATCAGATGATGGTGAGATCAGATTAACAAGGTAGGAAGCTGTCTCTTCACATTTATTCAGACAATTGCAACGATTACTTGCTAGAGGAAAAGTGTGTCAGCTAGAAGAGAAGAAAAAAATTGAGAAGCTTTTTTCTGTTTTCCTACATTAATAAAAAGTTTGATTTACAGATTCTGGTGTTTAGGTCTAGGTGAAAAGTGAACTGAAGGTGTTGATAGTGATTGAGAGAGAAGGAGGTGGAGAAGGCATGACCTGATGTGGTGGTTTGACCCTGGCTGGAGGCCAGTACCCACCAAGGCTGCTCTATCTCTCCCTTCGAGTGGACACAGGAGAGAAAATGTAACGAGAGGCTTATGGGTTGATAAAAGGATATGGAGAGATCACAAACTGGTTACTGCCATGGGCAAAACAGACTTGACTTACAGAAATTGGTTGAATTTATTACCAATCAAAATCAGAGTAGGATATGAGAAGTAAAACATGTCTTGAAAACATGTTCCCTCTACCCCTCCCTCCTTTCAGGGCTTAACTTCACTCTTGATTTTCTGCTTCCTCCTTCCCCCAGTGGCACAGGGAGACAGAGAATTGGAGTTATGGGTCATCACTTGTCTCTGCCACTGCTTCTTGCTCATGGAGTGGAGTGCTTTCCCTGTTGCAACGTGGAGTCCCCCCAACGAGAGACAGTTCTCCATATCCTTCTCCTCCAGCATTACTCCTTCCCCTGGGTTCTTCATGAACTGCTCCAGTGTGTACCCTTTCCACAAGGTTCAGTCCTTCAGGAGCAGGCTGCTCCAGCATGGGTCCCACATGGGTCACAAACTCTGCCAGCAAAGCTACCTCCAGTATGAACTCCTCTCTCCACAGGGCCACAGGTCCTGCCACAAGCCTGCTCCAGTGCAGGCTTCCCATGGGATTGCAGCCTTCTTTTGTTGGACATCCAGCTGCTCTAAAAAGGTTCCTAGAGGGCCTGCAGGTGGATCTCTGCTCCCCCATGGACCTCCATGGGCTGCAGGGGCACAGCAATCTCAGCATGGGCTGCACCAGTCTGTGCCATAACTTTTTTTGTTTGTTTGTTTCCTTCTTAAATATATTATCACAGAGGCATTACTGACCTTGCTGATGGGCTCATCCTTGGCCAGAGGTGGGTCTGTCCTGAAGCTGACTGACACTGGCTCTGTTGGACATGTGGGAGATTTCGGGCAGCTTCTCACAGAAGCCGCCTCTGTAGCTCCTTCCCTTCCTATCAAAACCTGGCCATACAAACCCAATAGACAGGAAAAAATAAAAGTTCCTTATGATGCTGCTGAGGAGCCCATAAGTAAATGAAAGACAATATCTGAAATACAAGTTTGAGCAAAAAGAGAGTCTGAAGATAAGGTCCTGAATTTAGGACTCATTTACAGAATGGAAAATCAGTTTTGGAAGGCAGAAAGAGGACATGGGTAACTCAGCTTCTTTTTTCACTGACAGTGAAATTCAGTAGAAAACAGGCAGTGGCTGAAGGGAGAATTGAAAAGATGAGGAGAATGTACTGAAAATATAGTTAAAATGCTGAGGAGAAACGGAAAAGACTGAAGGTGCAAAAATTGAAAGAATACCATATTTTGAGAGGTGTGTCTGCCTGTCAGTGCAGTCTCAGAAATAAATAAATTCTAGATGGAATGCTTGTTTATGAAAAGGCTAGACTTTGTGTAAAATAAGGAGGAATTGCAGATGGAAGTCTTAACCAACCAACCAACCTGATGATCTTATGAGGAAGATTACATACACTTACACATCCCCCTCCTGAATTTAACATCAAATTATAATGGGTGATGATATATATATATAGTTAATATAATATAATATAATATNATGAATGGGGTTTTTTTCTCCTATCCTGGAAGAGAGAGGCTGATTGTTGTTTCATTTTGGTTTCTTTTTCCTTGTAGATAATTAAAATCACTAGGTGGCAGTCTATGCCTGTAAGTTGCTATTTTGTTACAAAATGATAGTTCATTTTTAAGCACTTTTCTAGAGGTCAAGGTCTAAATATCATTTAATATTATAGTAGGAAGAATTTAATATATTAATACTCTGTGGTAGTAGTATAGAGACATTGGTTGCTGTCCAGAATGTTACTGAAGTCTCTCTGGAGAGACAGAAAAGAAATTTACTTTTAGAATAAATTGGTCATTAAATATAAAAGCTGCTGCTTTTTTTTTTTTTTTTTTTTTCCCAGTGCAGTGTTATGTTGTATAAACACAGCCAGAGGCCTGTACTAATAAGTGAAGGAAAGCTCAATGACTTTTCTGGAAATAAATACAACCTTTCGATGAGATGAATTTTTAACATGTTACCAGGAATTTTGTTTAAATATATTTAATTAAGGAATTGTATGTAAATATGTCAGTGTGTGTAGGCTTAATTTTCATGATAGTATGACTAAAGATAGTATGTTTGTTCCTATATATCTTATGTAAAGGTCTGAAATACATTATTCCAGTTTTCTGGGATTGAATTGAATGTTTAAAAATCTGTTCACTGTATAATTCTGAAAATGAGTAGACTTTCTGAAATGATTATGCAGAGTGCTCCTTTCAGATAAGGGAAATAAATGTTGTACACTTCTTTTCCTTTGTCCTCTCCCTCTGGTCTGGAACACTGGGAGGTATATTCATGTCTTATTTCTTATCTCCTTCACCATCACCCTCTGACAGGTTTTTGATTGTCACTGTTTTGCAGAAGTTACATCCTCTAACCTCTAGAGTATCTTTATTGAAATAAGGAATGCCTGCTGTTCCATAGTCCTGCTCTCTGGAGGAGTTTCCTGTCCTTAGAACAGTGTGATGTAAATTGCCTACTGTATTTTTATAGCCTAGGTAATGAGGGGAAAGATTTTTTAATTTTTTTTTTTTAAAGGGAAGTATTATTCCAATAATTTGGAGAAAATGCTGTCCATTTGTTTTTGAATGTGCAAATGGTTTTGAAACAATCTTGTAGTGAGGATACATGTCCTGTTGCTCTGCCAGAAATGTGAAATAAAGTTGCAACATATAAAGATCACTATCATCCACGTGACAGAAATATAGAGGGGATCAGAGGTAGGAATTAGATGATAGGAGGTAAAGAAAAGGGTGGAAAAAACAGAGGTAAAAAACAAAAATGGACAAAGTGGTCAGAAGTGAAAAGTGAGAAACAAGAATAACAGAAATAGTGATTGACAAGGGATCTCACTCAGAAGAATGCTAGGGCAGGTGTTTTTTATGTAACTAAAAAAAAATACCTCTATCCTACTGTGGCCAAGAAATGAAAATTACATTAATAGGGAAGTGAAGTGTATATATATATATATGTGTGTGTGTGTGTGTGTGTATATATGTATGTATATATATATATATATATGTATGTGTGTATATATATATATATGTATGTGNTATATATATACACTTTCCTTGAATGTTCTTTCTGCTGTCCTGCAAACACCTACAGCTTGAGGACTTCCTCATCTGTAAGTGCCTCTGTGGTGATTTGTCTTTCATACCATTCTGACCTGCACTTGAAGGGAGAATCTAATGTGCACTTGCTGCCATGTCAAAAGATTGTCCTTAGCGAGGATAAGGATCAGGAGCTTTCTGACTATGTCAGAGCTTGATATTTTGATACTTTGAGGATGTGGAATAGGATCAGTCCTTGCTCAGAACCCTGAGAGTCCAACAGAAGAAAGGTGAGCTTGGCTGGTCTTTCCCCATAGCAGTGCTTGGATAGAGGCTGACTTTTTTTGGGTTTATATGTTCACTTTTACTGATGAAGTTTGCAAACCTTTTGAGGTTCCACTCCATTCCCTATTGTGCAGCAGCCTGCAGTTCCTTGTCATGGAACATCCTTGTGTTTGCATTCAAGGGAATCTAGGTGACTGTGTAAGTTAGATTCCCAGTATTTCCAGGCCTGAGTAGATTATTTTCTAAGTTTTTGAGCTATTGAAAATTATTTTTGACTGCAAGAGTAGTGTAAATGAGTCTTACTTTTCAATAGGGAATTCCTAAATAATGCAGTATTAATTTCCTTGCAGCTATTTGCAAATGCAGGTAGAATGTGAATACTTTGAATGGGAGTTTTTATTTCAAAGACTCTTTCAGTTCCAGGAGGATGTCACTGTGGTATCTCCCTACCAGAAGCAAACGTTTTCCAGGGTATAAGAGATTTGGCCTAATGCTGTTCCCTGGGAGTTCTGAACTTACTCCGCAAAGAGTTGACTGAGATACCAAAACTGGTTTTTGTGGCAATACAGCAGAAATGCCTTTTTCAGGAGTTGTTCTTTTGGAATGAATTTGTCTTTTGCTCACGTGATTAATTTGTCATTGTTTTATTTCCTCTGTGTAATCACAGAGTGAACAAAAGGAAGATAGGTTTCTTCCTTTCTGGATTAATGTTCCATCACTGGAGAGTTCTTGACTCATGGCTTTTTATTTTTTACCTGTTCTGTTTGGTCTCTGCTATTGCTGTTCCCCTGTTTTTGTTTGTCAGTGCACACAGAGATGTATTGCCCACAGCAGTTTATGGTATCCTCAAACACAGTCAATTAGAATGAAGTTCTTTTCCCAAGGTTTCTGTGTAACATTGCTGAAATATTCTAGAGTGACTGACTGTCAGTTTATGGCCTGATTTAGCCCCCAAGTATTTTTCTAATCTACTGCTGTGCAGCCACTAATTGCTTTTTTGCTGGATGGACACTTGATAAAGTGAAACTCAGTAAGGGCAATTGTGTGTCACTCCTATACGTACATAGGATAAAACAAAATCAATCTCAGGTCATCTCCCTTTAGGTAATTTTGAATTACATGTGTGGCTAGAGACATTAATACATGCAGATAGTAGTAAATGTGTAATAAGCAGCTTCATTTTTTTTTCTCCTTACTCAGTTTACAGTTTTGTCATGTAGAGTGGAAGGACTATGCACAACTAACTTGATATTTAATTCTCTTTTTTCCCTAATATTTTCAAGCTTATAGGACTGTTTTATATATAATCCTTCCTGTGCTTTATTACCTTTATTAGTATTTTGATGCAGCTAGAAGTGTAAATATAATTGCTAGGATTATTTTCTTCCAAAACATATTAAAAAAAAAAAGTTAAATAGATAGGGAGCAGATTGTAAACAGTAGTTTCTGTCTATTCAGTCAGTTCAGGAACTTTTCTTGCGAATTGATAAATCATGGGAAAAAAATTAACATCAAGAGAAGAGGTAGCACTTGTATTGAATCCTGTGAGAATGGGGGGAGTTGAATCAAAAATTTCCCTGTGGCAAATTTCCAACACATCAAAAAGTGAGTGACAACTACATATGAAACCACAGTTGTAGCTGTGAAAGTAAATAGTATCCTTATGTTCCTTATGTCAGGATGACCTATCCACATTAGCAATCTGTTGGATGCTTTAAAAATGATTTTATTTATCAGTTCCATACTTGTTTCCTTTCTCTCTGCCTTACAAAATTTTCTCTCTGAAGCACAGGGTATGTTTGGGACAGATCAGCTGGCAAAGGCTGTTTTTAGCCTTCAGTGGTGAAGTTTATCTGGCTTTCCTACATGGTCCCAGTGCAGGATTATTGTTATGGTTTGAAGCTTGTCTTTATTGATCAGTTTTCTGTGAACTCTGTTTGCTGCAGCTGGAGGATATAGAGCATCCAAAACTGGATACATTAGTCTCTGTTTTACTGAGTAAAACCTGGTTGCTTACAGCTCTCTGTTGTTACATCTAATGATAATGCTAGCTTATTTTGCAGCAATAATGTTTATTTACAACACCTGATCCACTGTAATCCCTGGTTGTTATTCTGTAGACCTTGTGTCTAGGTGTAAACACCTGTGTGAGTTTTCAGGGAACACTTTATTCTCAGTACATGAATCGTTTATTTATAGTCCAGTAAACTAATTCAGTAGTCTTTGTTTATTTGGCCAGAAGATGGCTGTACCTAGCCATGCCCAAGGGACACCAGCTTTTCTAAAAAAATAGTAGTCATTATTCTTTGAAGATAAGTATTTACTTGAGCACAATATTATTCTATGAGCTTTAGCTGTAGAAAACTCCTGAAAGCAAGTTCTGTGTTTTAAGTGAAAAGCCTATGGAGGAAAACATGGCTGAGAAGATAGAGTTGTCCCCATGTTGTTGCAGTATTTGGCTGAAGTCTGGATGTGCTTGCAAAAACTGCTGAATCTCCTGATGGCTTTTAGTAGCAGGAAATGATGGGAGAACTTTTTGAACCTCAGCTAATAGAAGTAGATATAGTATAGGGTTGTTTTTTAAAAAAAATTCTGATAGTTTGCCTCCAAAATATATCAAATATTTTAAAATGTTGGTATTGTAAATATTTTTGTTGGTTATTTCAGGATATTTTTTATTGTATAGGCTACACTTAATGTTACTGGTAAGGGAGCAGAGATCTGTCAGTGGAGATTCTGGGTTGTTCTGGTTGTTCTTGTGGTCCCAATTGTTACAGTACAAGGGCAAGAAGTACAAGAACACAATATGGATGGGCTGTAATGCAATATATTAAGGTAGTGTGTTCTGTCTCCCAAAACCTACTAGTAGCTGGGTCTTAATTCAACTTTTTGGGAAGACAGTCTGAGGTTTTTATGTAGAATTTTTAATCAACAATCATGGTGTCTTTTACATTCTTCTAGAAAATAACCATATGCTGTCATGAGGAGGAGGAAAATCTCAGCCTAAAGCAGCATAAGTGTTAAGGCTTTACTGTATAAGCAGATAGGAAAATGTTATTTCAATGCTTCAAAAGCAGAATGCAAGCTTGCTGGAGAAACATGGTGCTTCTTTGGCATAGGTCCTGGTCCTTCCTAAAACATTGCGTTTGGTAGAAGGAAGGAACTCAATTTTTAACATCATGGACATAAGCTAAGGGTGAAACATTTTTTCAGAGTTCAAAATGACTACTTGTGTGTAGATTGAGTAAAACCTAAATAGCCTGCGGTTTGGTTATTGTAATTTCTTTGTGGATAGATTTAAATGGAGAATTCTGCAGCTTGCTTGCCTGGTTCTTCCAGAACAGTTTGGCAAGACCTGGATTTGTTCTGATTTATATAAATGTCTTTGAACAGTAACATCTGGAGAGTGTGTTCCAGACTCATTACACAATAGTACATTTTGTTCATTTTCGTCTTAAATAGCCAATTCTTTTTTGAAGATTTACAGTTAGAAAAAGAAGAAAAGTTATTCAAAAAGTTGGTAAAATGTAGTATGTCCTTTTTACACCTTTGGTATCTGTGGGATTATGATATAAATCAGTCTCTGTCAGAGCCAAATAACTTTTGGTTTTAGTTTTGTTTTTCTTTTCTTTTTGATTGTTCTGATAGTGTGCCTGGTGTGAAAACTATATTTTATTTATTTGGGGCTTACTAATATTTATTATGCTTCTTTTCCTATGTTGTAAACCTGTTTGAGGGAAAGATAAGGAATATATTTTTAATATAGAACTTGATACTCAGTGCAGAGCTTAAGAAAGCTGTTCGCACATTTTTAAGATATTTCACGATACGTTGCTGGGCAAAAAAGTATGTGCTGCTGAACTTCATAAAAATGGAATTTTCCACTTCAGAAAATACTTGCAGTGAAACATGTAAAAACAATATTTTGATAATATCATGTCAAGGAGGATGAAACTTAATGTATTAAAGACTCAAGGTGTAGTTGACGAGCATAACTAGTCTTTGCAGTGTGTATTAATACCAAGTCTGCAAACACATTTTGTGTACCCTCTTTTAGGCATCTCTTTATGCCTTGGTTAGTCCTGTGATTCCCTCTGTTTCATTTGTGTGTTTGTTTATCCCACTCATCAACTGGGGTTAATTCAATATGCCTGCTGTTTTTTTCTATTGTGAGTTTGGTAGTAAGAGGGTGGTAATTTCAATTTAGCAAGCTGCTGCAGACTTTATTACAGGGAATAAAACCCTCAGAGTTTTCTTGGAAGTAATTTGCTCGAAGCCTAAAATGGTGAAAACATGAAGACTAATATCCAAGTCTGGGAAATGTCTCAGCAGATTTGCAGCAGAAGCACTTTGAGATGCAGGTTACTCTTATTTTGACTTGATTCATAGCCTTCTTCCAGTGACCAGGTTGACATAACATGCTAGTAATTTGTTATAAAAGATCTCTTTTTCTTTTTAATTTGCAGAAACATTAAATCCTCAAAACCTGGCACAAGGTTTTCACATTTAGATGGAAGCACCAAGTATAGACTAATTTATTAATTTTTCTCATGCACATGCTTTGCATTATAAAGGGACAAGCATGGTTACCAGTGAGATTTGTAAGATGGTTTTCATTACTTCAGGTTACTGGTCATTGAGCTCTTTGCTGCTGGGTACTTCTACAGCAGAATGAGATCCTTGCTCTTGTGTTGGGAATACTTGCTTCACAATTCCAGGTAGAGCCAGCATGCTTTCACATTTACCATAAAACGTGTCTACACTACTGATAGTGAGAAATGTGAGAAAGAGTAACTTGTATTTGACATTTTTGCCTACTCCTTGATTTGTTATCCAGATGGTGGGCGCAGCTTATTACAGAATTTTCATCAGCAGGTTGCAATACTTAGCTTTGACAACTGTTCCGTGTTTCCTGTTGGATTTCTGTCATGTCATGTTGCAGACAATGTGAAAATGCATGAAACTGTCCTAAGCCTTGTAACTTAAGCTGGTGTGTTGTTATCTGCTTATACTCACATGTATGTATTTGGTAGATGTCAATCTTGGGGCATATTTTTGCAAGTAAGCCCTCTGTCATCTGGCATAGCTTCTCATGTCAAACTGTATGTCAGTTACGCTTTTCTGCAAGTGTGCTTCCCACATAGAAAAAGTTTTTTGTAGTTGACAAAGGAATGTTATTAATCATAGCTGGAGGGATATTTGAATGCTTTGTCCAGTTAGGCATTGCTCTTTTTTTTTATTTAGGCTGCAACTGGGTGTATGAGCCAGATGATGAGGAGGATTTCAGTGTGGAGTGGGTAGCCTGCATGAGTGTTGGAGCTAGCAGTTCCAGCTCACAGTGTTCTCAACAAGTCATTCTTTTACTCAAGATGATGCATTTTCCTTCCAAGAGCTCATTAGATCAAAACTACTCTTTCACCTCCTCTTTCCTCCAAGAGTCCCTTAGAAAAGTGGAAAGAAATTCTGGTGAGGAAATCTGCTACTGAGATGTGAGCTGCTTTTTACATGTTTTCCTGAGAGTGTGGATCTGAATCAGTACTATTTTATTGATGTCATGAAATGCTTCCATCAACAGGACAGGTAAAAAGCACAGGCATTAAAAGTTTTGGCTGTCAGCATTGTAGCCCTGCTTGGGGCTGTTAATAAACCATAGAGGGTTATAGGGAGAGGACCTTGAAACTCATCTGTTTTAAACCAGTAGTCAACACAGAGCTGAGTTTAGGTTGCTTGTGGTCTTGTCCAGGTGAGTTTTGAACATGTCCAAGGCAAGAGCTTCTACAACCTCTTGGGTCAGCTCATTCCAGCATGTGACTACTGTCATAGTGAGGATTTTTTTCTTTAATATCATTAGTTTACTTTTTTTGCATCATTCTTTCACTTGACACTGTGTACCTGAAAAAAATCTCCCCCTTTTCGTACTACTACTTGGGTGCTCTTCCGTTATGGGAGTATTAAATGACTTGCAAGGTTACCAGTATTCAAAGTTAAAGCCAAAGCTTTGCATTAACCTCCCCAACTCCTCCCAGTTCTTCTCTGAGAAAGGGAGAGAATTACATAATATATTTAAATATTTTTTGTTTATTCTTTAGCTTCCGGTGGCTGCTAGTTTGTCACAAATGACAGGAAATGGAACTGGGGGAGAGGGCTAAAAATGAAATCTTCACTCTTGGCTTTAGGAAGGCAGAGGTGTTAGTGGAGTTTTTCTGAGTCCTCTCTAATCTATAAATCTGTAAGCATGACAAGGACCTTCTTAATGTTATATTCATGCTGTGAACTTTTAGAACTTACTAAGTTTTACTAGAAACTTTTCCTTCCAAACCTGAAATTTGGTAACTGTGCAGATGGTAAGAATTTCTAGGCAATGGAGGAAGTTACTCCCTGTCCATGGTAACCTTTTCTTTGTACTTCAGCAGTTCTCTTGACTCTGTAGTCTTTGAGAGTGAGGGTTAAATTAAAATACAATAAACATGCTTTTATCCTGAGGGAGTCTCGAGGGAGAGGAGGTGAAAGTGTAGTTGTGATCTAATAAGCTCTTAGAGGGAAGATGCATTGCCTTGGGTCAAGTAATGACTTGTTGAGAACACTTCGAGCTAGAACTGCAAGTTCAAATATTCATGTTTCTTCAAATGTATGATTTCAGTAACTGGGGGAGACTTAGGAGAAAAATACACCCTTCGGCTGTTCCTAATTTCCAAATTACTTTTCTAAAGTGATGGTTATGTCAGTGACATAGATGATAAACCTGTGAAGAATTCCTGTTACCAGTTTCCAGGCAGAACCAGTGTCCTTTACTTTGGGCAATACAGTAGTGACAAGTGGTTCATAAGGATGCTTTTTTTTTTGGTGGGATTTTCTTTTCTTCTGCCCAAATGAAGCATAATTAAGACTCCTGTGAACAAGTGAAACCAAGTAGGGAAGACTTTCTGTCTTTAAAGATCTGTCATTTGATCTTTAATACTTCTGTTTAAAAACTTCTGTGTAAAACTAGAGTAAGAAGCCATGTCCTTTGTTGCAGAATAGCACGTGATAGTGGATTTTGCAGCAGCAGAATAGGAAGGAGCTAATTTATTTTAGTGCATGCAAATCTCTTTTCTGACCTCATTGTCAGTTGCTCACAGGTTTTGGCAATTGTTTTTTGCTAACTTTTGTATCTTACTGCCATAATGTGACTTTTTGGAATATTTATAGAAAATGTAATGGGAATGCCATGTACATAGTTGCTAAATAATCAAAATTTGAATGACTTTTTAATTCAGGGTAACCAAATGTTGAAATTGATTTGAAGGCATAGGCAGTGTATACACAGTGTGTGTGGGTACATGTATTTCTCCTATTAACAGACTCAACTCACTGCATTTTACTTGAGACTTTACACTTGGCTGAGAGCTGAGACCTGATCACTCAGCCCTGGGGTTGGCTGAGTTATGCCAGAGGCATGGCTGGGTCCTTGAAATCTGTTATGAGTGTTTGGGACACAACAAACACACACATGTACTTGGCTTTTGCAGGATACAGGGCTGGGGAAGAACAGGAGAGGAGTATAGATAAATTCTGTTAATTGTTCAATGCACAGTGGGTAAAAGTCATCTTCAGAAGTTAAAAGTTACTTGTGTATGAAATCCTTTTCATTTCATATAATCACTTCTCATCAGTTAGGTAAAATAATGTATTTTAACATGGATAGCTCTGGAAAAAGCAGCTTTTTGAACAGCACAGCATGTTAGTGTGCAAGGTTTCAATACTGAGAGTTAAACCATCTCTGTGTCAGTGAACCTGGAGCCCTGCTTTCGACAAGTAGGTTTGAAATTTCTATATTCAGCTGTAAAGTTAATGCATATTTACTGGTATTCCCTTCAGGGCAATAGGGCCTATTTTTTTTAAAGCTGGAGAACTGTGACTAGGTTATCAGTATAAAAAAATGGTAGAACAAAATGATTAAAACTAGTAAGTTAGTGGAATTACTTTTGGTTAACCCAGGAGCTCTAAAAGAGCTGATTGTAAATTTACTGAACTTCGTTGCTGTTTGGCCTGCCCTCTCCTATAGTATCAGAGAAATGAAAGACTACAAATGTCACCAGTTGTAAAATGGGGTTTAAAAGGGATGATGGGACCAAGAAAGCTTAAATGTTGATTAGATAGTGTTAGTTATGTTAAGAAATAAAATTAATAGTCTGATGTAAAAGTACATCCCTGAAAAGTCCTAGATATTTTAAGGATTAAAAAGGTCTTTAAAGGTAGGACTGATTGAAAATCAGTAATTCCTATTTGAATTTTCTAAACAAAGTCCCTGGTAAGTAGCAAAAAAGGTCATCTGCTGGGGCTTCCTTTTCTTTCCAGTCTTTTCTGCATGTGCAGCCTGACTGCTTTGGTTGAACTAATATATTTAGCTTCTTAGATGTTTCTCTTTGACTTCTAATGGATGTTTTAAATACAAGCCAGTGTCATTGGGACAAATAAAATGCTCTCCATGTATAGTGTTAATAGTGCTCAGTACTGACATATTTTAAGATATGTTATGCATTTTTTTAACACCAATGATGTATTTTGAAAGCACAGTTTTCCTTTGGCTAAATCACCAGTATACTCCTTAAACAACCCTAATGGTCCAGGGTGCACTCATACAGAGTGATATGAAATTACTCAGAGTTGGAGCATTGGGTGGTGTGTTAACATTATAGGAAATTTAATATTGCTTGAATATCTCATTTTTGAAGTTAAATTAAGACAGGAACATGACTCATTGCAGTTACTGAAATCTGGAATACTTTTTTCCTGATGGCTTGGAACAAATAAAAATGAAGCAGCCAAAACATTAATGCACAATAATTGACTACAAATGTCTGTAAACATGTTGTGTTAGGTTGCTATGAAACTCTTTATTCCTGGCAAACAAGAAGATGACTGTGAGACTGCCTTAAAGCTGTTGTCTCTTACACAAAGGGTCAGTGGTAATTTGAACATCCATGGGGTACTCTTTGTTCTGAAAATCACAAAGATCACTCCTTTTTTATTTAAGTAAAATTGAACCGAGTATTGCTTTTGTCCTTCATGTTTGTTCTTCATAATTTCAGATTTTCCTTATTAGGGAAGACTTCTAGAGTGTTTTTTCACTTCCTTAACATGCATCTAGTCTTACTCCTGAGTTATTGGGACAGAGAGATGAGAGGAATCATCCTTTTTTTTTTTCCACGTACCCTCCCTGTTTGCCATATTGCTTCCCTCGGTAGCTGGCAAAGGGCACGGACCTGTTCAGACGGCTGAAGCCAGGGATGTATATAAAGGCAGGCAGGTCAATTGAAATGCTCACCAGCAAATGCCTTCCTGCAGAGGCTGACGCACCTGCCCTCAGAAAATGTAGGGGTGCTACTTTCACCTGGACTGACAAGTTGGTTTGTTTTGAGCTGTGTGGCTGACGCAAATCACAGGAGATGAACACGCTTTAGCAAGTGTTTCTTTGTTGGTAAGGAAATGAAATATGGAAACACAAAGTATCTCTGGGTTATTTGTCTGCTTCAGTCACATTTCAGCTGAAATCTGACTTAGCTGGTTTGGAGAGGGTGATGTGAATGGCTGTTTATCAAAATGGACTTCCTTTTCAAGTGAAAAATAAGAAAATCTGAAATAAAATAGATAAAAATGCATAGGTTTAATGCATTTAAATGCTAGATATTTAATTATTTTTATTAGTTTTAGTAATGATTTTCATATCAATAAAAATAAAAGGTTAAAGCAGCACCATAGAATTTTTGATGTTTGGGGAAATTAATACATTTGTTTTTTCCTAATATGTATGTCTTTTTGTCATAAGAGGCTAGATTTTATAAAGAAAGCCCTGCAACTCTAAACTCTACCCAAAGTTGTTTTCCTATCTAATACCTAGTAAAGTGCTTTAGGATTTGCTTTTAAGAGGTCGATATTATTGTTTTAATGCTACAATTAATGAAACCATTCCTGAGTAATAAATTTCATTAACTGAGTTCCCTAGATCACTCTTTTCTGTTTTGAGTCATGGTGCTTCAGAATTGTACCTTTACTCCTGAAACTCCAAACTCGGTGCTTCACACTCCTCATTTTACAGCTGTCTCATTACATTTCACTTTTGCTTTATTGATTTTTGCTTCATTTATTTCATCATCCTCCATTGACAGCAGCATGATGCCTCTCATCTAATATCTCAGTGGTATTTCAGCTCTTCTATTAGGATGTGTTTTATATTTTGAATTACAGAGTTACATACTAGTGTGGTGGAACTAACATGCTTTTAAATTAATTCACCACCCTAAATTGATTTTAAAGAATTAATTTTCAAGTTTGTATCAATTATTAGTCAAAATCTCATTTTACAGGATGGTTCAAATACATTTCAGTTTTTGTGTGAGGGTTATTTATTTATGGAACCTGTGTAATAGGGTATTTCAGTGTACTTTGAAAAATTTGTTAATAAAGCGTAAGGTTAGGTAAGCTATAAGTCTTAGATCAAAATATCATGCAAGCAAGTAAAGTGAAAAATAGTGATCTGCCAATGGACTTATTAGAAGTAGGAAAGTAGAAAGTAGGAAATAAAATTACCAGTATTACCATATGTCTTCATAATGTTAATACATTTTTAATTTATTAAAATAAGATTTGTTTTAAATTAAAATTAATTGTGCCAGTGAAAGAGGAGGCAATCAAGATGGCTAATTCATGGTATACTAGTTAAATAAAAGGGAGAGAAGGAAGAGTTTGCCAAGTTTTTATAGTGTTACAGATGGCTACAGGTACAAGGCTTCTGCCCTGTGAAGACACCTTCACAGTTGTGGTGGTAAGGCCTGGGTCAGCTACACATTTGCACAGGAAGTTTATTTTCCTCTTTTTTTGGCCATGGTGTCTGGCAGCAGAGAGAGTGTACAAAAGGATGCAGTATAGGAACTGAGATTACAACTCTTTCAGGAATGAGAACAATTTACACAGTGAAGAGTCCCTCTAGGGGAAAAATCATCTTGGATTCTCTTTGTTTCCCTATCTTGTATGAGAAATGATTTCTCATTGCAGGTTTGTCCTGCAATTGTGGCAGCTCTTTGGAGTTGGTGTTGGCTTGTAGCCTCATTGATACCACCAACATTGTAGTATCATTTGATGGCATTTCTTTTTTTACTTGCTTTAAATGAATGTTCCTGGTGGAGGGGAAAAAAATAGGAAAGCAGAGGGAGAACCAAAAGCATATTCACTGATATATATACATACATACACACATATGGACAGGATACAAGGGGTGACAGTGGTGTGCTGGGTGGTGTGTGAAAATGAAAGATGTGTCCTTTAAAGATTTGTTAAATATACCTCCCTTTAGTATATTGCAAATACAGCCTTGGACAATGGCTTTTCCCTAATCATCCCTTTATGAAAACTTTTGTTAGCTTTCCTTTTTATATTTGAACTTACACATACTGAAATTAGAAGTCCTCCTAGTAACAGCTTTCCACTTACTTAGTCTGGATTTTTGGTTAGTTGTTTCGTGGTTATTTTGCTATTGCTTAATTTATTTCATAGCCACTGGTGTGCACTGTGCACATTTTTTCCATTCAATTTGAAGTCTTGGCATTTTCATGCATGATGGATTCCTATAGAAACCTACTGTCTACCCAGTGTTCTAAAGAGAAGATTTAATAGCAGACCGAGATTTTTCTGCTGTACTCCCTTGGCAGAAAAGTACTGCTAGCAAATATTGTAAATATGCCTTATAGAGGATATTGTAGTGGTGTTTCATCTCCGTCCCACTCCTTGCTTTTAATTTCATGAACAGAACAATTTTGTGTGCTACTATCTATTAGATTGATGCATATTTGCGATCTGAAATTACTGTGGCACAGAAATACGTCAGGACTAAAATAACCTTTTGCACTCCTCTAGGGAAGAAATTAAATCAAATGTTTTGGGGTTGTAGTAGGAGCTGCAGTTCCTTGGAGTCAAAGAAAATTATATAAATGTGGCCTTACCTTGAGCGAGGAGAGTGGTAAGAATGGTCACTGTTCATAGGGAATGTGGACAAGAGGCCGTGTGCTTTTGAACAGTGCTCCTGGACATGTCTGCCATTGACTAGGGACAGTTGCTTTCCAGTGCCTGGAAAAAATGGAAGAGACAACACTTACTTTAATTGTAAACTTTTAAAAATGCTTGTAAGTATTGTTTGCTCCCATATAAGCATGAGGGGTATGCATATTTAAGTGTGAACACATCAGAACAAATTTTCCTTCAAGTGTTGAGAGTGTTGTAAGTTGCAGAAACTGTTCTTAGCTTTCATTTAGTTTCTCCTTTTCTTTGTCTGAGTTGTAACAAGTTATAGTATCTGTATCTGTAATGGATGGTTATTGCTTCTACACCTAAAAAAGCCCATCTAAACAGCCATATGCTTAATTGCATTGACTTTTTTACAAGTAAAATATTTCTGGGACAGTATTTTCCACTTAGAACTGGTGTATTAAAGGAATTGTGTTTTTTTTTTTTTTTTTCCTATATAGGTAAAGACAGAGTTTTCAACACACCTTTATGTGAACAAGGAATTGTTGGCTTTGGTATTGGAATTGCTGTTACAGGTGCTACAGCCATTGCAGAAATTCAATTTGCAGATTACATTTTTCCAGCATTTGATCAGGTTAGTACTAATAAATTTGAGAGCAGTTAAAAGAAATCTTACCACTGTTTAAATTACTCTTCTGTTAGCATTAGTACTTGGTTTGAATATGTAATTTTTTGCAAATATAACCACAGCTGTATTACTAATATTTATGCATGCCTTAGGTAAACAGGCATAAACTGCACACAGTGCTAGTACTGTACTGTAAACAGTAAACTGTACCACGGCCAATTTGAAGGCTTATTAAATAATGGAAATTAAAGATCTGGTTTGAGGCAAATGTTTGTTTTAATTTTTGGTTTTGTGGCTGTGTTGGCTTCAGCAGTCATAAATTCAACAGCCTGTGTCTTCCGAACACAGTCTCATTTCTGAATACAGCTACAGCTAGCCATGTGTCCACAGGGCAGAGTACAGATCTGGACTGTGCTGATTGACACTATAGAATGAAGAAACAACTGGGTTGTAAGGCTACCCCTGAGGCTTAGTCATCTAACTTGAATACAATAAATTATTGGTTTATTGTCTTTGTGCTGACTTACAGTATTCCTTTGCTTCTAATTTCATACTCTGAATCCCATGCATGGAACAGACAATGTTGCTACATTGCATGTATTGAAGTGTCTTGATGCATAACTAGAGGTATTGGACTGAATGTTACTTTTTTTTATAAAATCTTCTCAGATTGTTAATGAAGCAGCAAAATATCGTTACCGCTCTGGAGATCTGTTCAACTGTGGAAACCTCACCATTCGAGCACCCTGGGGCTGTGTGGGTCATGGTGCACTATATCACTCTCAAAGTCCAGAAGCCTTTTTTGCTCACTGTCCAGGAATAAAGGTATAGTAACTCTTATTTTATGAAGATTAATTTTTTTTTGTTTATAATGGACCTAACTAGCAATGAGTCTGGGTGCAGACAGGGGAAGAAGAGTAGATATCAATCTGCAACAAAATATCTGAATATGTTAATTAAAAACTATTAGGAAACTTAAACTGTGTTAAGTGTTTTAGAATTTATAGCCATTATTGAAGCAATCTTTAATAGACATGGCATTTTATATTTGTCTGTTTTTTGTGCTGCAGACATACATTTTAAAAAGTTTTGTGTCAGTATAGTACAGAACTTAAAAACTAACACTTAATAAGTAATACTTTCCTTTTTATTTTTAAAAATAAAATTGAATTAATTTATATGAAAGACAGTGGTGTGCAGTAGGCACAAACTGAAACACCGGAGATTCTTTCTGAACATGAGGAAGCACAGATTGCCCAGAGAGTTTGTGGGGTCTCCGTTCTTGGAGGTACTCAGAATTTGTCTGCACATGGTTCCAGGCAACTAGATCTGGATGGCTTTGCTTGGTCAAGGGCATTGGACCAGATGACCTTCTGGAGGTCCTTGCCAAACTCAACTGTTTGGTGATTCTCTAAATTAGAACTTCAGGCAAGTTTTCTGCCTGAGATGGTGGCATCCCTTGAAGTGATGATACCTAGTGCTTAGGTGGATAACTTTACTAGAGAAGAGGGAGTGGCAGCAACTAGTCATCTCTCAGGTTAAGTGAGCACTGTTTGTCAGGCTCCCGAGTTTTTTCCTGACTAAATTTTTGTCTGTGAACTTGTACTTTTGGGTTAGCTGGCATCCAGTCCATTGAGCAATGACTCATGGCGGATTCATGTAGAAGATTTAAGCAGAACCAGTATTTGTATTCTGAAGACACATGTTCATTGTTTATCTGCTGTTTAAACTGTTGTCTCTGTATGCTTTTGGTGTCCTAAAGCTTCTGATATTACTCATCTTCAGGGAGGCCATAGCCATTTCTCCTACTTGTTCTTCTCTCTAATAAAAAACCTTGTATTATTCACACTTTATTTAATTCTATTTGAGGAATGGACTACATTCTTGTCTTTGGGTGTTCTTTATTGTATTTAAGGTCCTCTTCTGAACTTCAAAGTATTTCCTGATTATAGGCAAAAGTAATCTACAAAGCTGTTTGTCAGATTATTGAATCAAATGTTTTCTAGAGCTTGTTTAAAAACTAAAGTAGTTTATTATTGTATGAAAGCAAAATATAACTTAGATGATTAAAATGCTGACTCCAGGTCTAGCTAATTTCTGCTGATCTTGTAGGTCAATCTCAAATTTTCATATACTAAACCAAGGCATGAGGTTTAGAAGTCCACTCTGTGTTTAAAACTCTTTCTAATTCATACCAACTACCTAGACTGATGGCTAGTCTTATCAGTAAGTTAATCAGAATTAATTATTTAGTCACTCCGGTAATATAATTTCTTTATTCCCACCTCTGATATTTGTGTTGGTTTTTCACTTTCTTTCACTTTTCCTTGGGTAAAATGCTAAAATGTTAGGTTGCTACCACTAAGATCTGTCATCTTAGTTAAAGGTAAAGGCACATTAATTCTGTGGAACTGATGGAACAATCTAATAGTTTCTTGTGCACAGAGAAGTGTTTTAGGCTGCTATCTTTTGAATATTGTTGTTTTGTGAAAACAGAGTTGTTCCTTTAATATTTTTTGCAAAGCTGTTCATTGATGCAATTCATAATGTTTCAAGATCGCAGGTATTTTTGAATAACCCTGGCCCTCAAAACTGAGGTGAACAAATTAAAATAAGCTGGTGGTTCAGATGTGTTTTCAAATGTTGCATATCTAAGCATATTTTCTCCATTACAGGAGGAAAGACAATGTCTTACAAGCTGAGAAGGGTATGATTTGATCTTTGGAAAGAGTGGCTTTCAAAACAGCCCTCTTATTAAAGTTTGTGAAAGGTTTCTGGCTTTTGATTTTGTGCTTTTCTTAAGTGGCAGGTGCAGTTTGGATTGCCAAGCCCAGGGGAGTTTGTACAACTATGGTTATTCAGGGGAAGGATTGTGGTGATTTGTACTTAGGCAATGCTTGTTGGGGTTTGAGGACACTGTTGGATGGTTCTATCTTTTGTCCACTGTTGTGAGGGTGAACATGGAAGACATTAATACTGATTCTCTGCATTCTACTGTAAGAATATCTACTCTCGTTGTTAGAAGCTTTCTTTTTCATTTCTGGCCTAAATTTGTTCTTGACTTTTATATTTAACTTATCTGTCTGTTACCATCCCATTTATATCCTAAAACACTTGTACTCTCTTTAATCTTTGTTTTGTTAGACTAAACAAATCAAAGTATCAAAGAAATGTTAATATCTGGAGCTCTTTTGACATCTGTTTCATTTGTTTCCTTTTCAAAGGGTTGAAAGAATCATGAAGTATTCCAATTCAGTTTCTAGCACCGATTTTTGCAATAGCACTAACAGTTCCTTGTCTGTGCTGTTACTTTTTTTTAGGACTTTACTGCATAGTGTGCTAGTCATCTTTTGAGCAGATAATAAATTCAGATCTGAATTTCTACTTCTGAGTTCTAAATCTACAACAAAAATGTAGTCGTTAAACATGTGACTTTCAGTATGTGTTTTTCGGTTTGTTTTTGTCCATCATGTCCTCAATGTGAACTGGGTCGTTTTAGTATCATCCTCTTTAGTGTACTGATTCCCAGCTTTGAAATAGTTTTCATCACCATGTTCTGACTTAACATCATAAATGGATAAGGTAAATAAAGTCTGTTCTAAAAATGATTCATTCCCAAGGAGCTGTGCTAGTGACATCCGTGGGTAATTTCCCATGTGTCTGTTACCAAATGTTTTGGTGAAATATTAATAAACTGCTTCTCCCTTGTTTAGAAAAATCGCATATTGAGTTAATTTCACATAGTAGGAGATTTAGGTTCTGTTTTTACTCTTTTATATTACTTTTATATAAATAATTGATATTACTCTCAAAATATATTTTGAAGCCATGGCTGTGTTGCCCGATCCGAAGAAAACACAAACAGCCGAAGTCGTTTATGCGGTGCTTTATTGAGGCCTCGGGAGCCTGTGGACTAGCGTCCAAAGACAGAGCCCCACTTAGCCACAAAAGTGCTCATTTCTTATACCTTTGTTACAAAGATTACTTCATCAATCTACGTATTTTTCTTACATCAAACATTCACATTTTCCATCTAGATAACATTTTAAAGGTCATAAATTTCCCTGCGTATTTGGCTTAAAACTATAGATGAAACTCTCAAGCCCCACTCCCACCGTTCAAACGTCTTAAGATGATTGTACTTCATTATTGATTATAATCACATACTTATCTAAGTTTCTATGTACTACATGCTTCACTAAATCCTTTGATCATTTCTTCCAGCTTCGGCAAATTCTTTCCATGGGCCTACACAACAGGTCGACTGCCCAAGCTTTAGCCTAACTACTACTAATGTTAACTATATTAATATATTTTACTATTTTTATTCAATCAAATGGCAACAGCTGTAGTTAAAATGGATTTTTGTTTTTAAACAAGTGCTAGAATTAATGTTTTCAGTGACTTCTTAATTCAGAGCTATAAGAGTGTGTCCTGGTTTTGAAAGGACAGGTATCTGCCAGCAAAAAGCTGGAAGTTCCCTTTGAACAGAGAATGCAAACCCCTCCCTCAAATTATGATAATTTTGCAATTAGGGGCTCTCAGGCAGAGTTTTGGGAATAGGAATAAGAGTCCTTTAATGGGAATATTAAAAATACATTAAAAATGTGGTAGTACAGAAAATAAAATAAACATGCAAATAAAACAAACAAAAAAAACCAGAAAACCCTGAGAGTCGGGGATGTGACTTGACTCCCTGTTGGTCAGGCTGTTAGAATCAGTCCAGATGAATCCTCCTGGAGTAACAGATGCAGTTCTGTGGAGTAGAGATGGGCCTGTAGAAAGTCCAGTGGTGGCGAGATGGGTCCAGTCTTCCTCCGGGAATCTAGTGGAAAACAGGATGAACTGGCATGCTCACCTCTCCTTTTATTTACGTAGGAATGCTTGAGTCCCGCCCCCCCAAGCTGGGTGGAGCATCTCCCAATGGGATGATGTAATGTGTCAGGTGATTGGTGAGCCTTAATGGGCCATTACCAGAAAATATCAGCTCAAAAACTCGTGCTTGGCCACTCTATTGTTTTGGTTAAGCACCCAGCAATTAGTTACCTAGCAACTTAAAGGAAAAAATTCAACTAACACAAAGGAAACAATATCCAACTTCCAACAGAGTGTTTGCTGGTAGACTTCATGCTGCATGTTCCAGCTCTTTGAGGTCTCTGGGGTAGAAATTAATTGGTTCTTCTGATTTGAGAGAATTTGGCTCTTAGGTGCTATTTTCATTTAAACTGCTATAATTTGATAATTTTCTTTTCATAATTGAAATTCTCTTAGATCATCCAAAGTTAACTCTAATGTTGTAAGTGAATTATACTGTTCCTTTTCAGTATTGGGATTACACCTGGAGGCCTTGCTTAGATTTTTTTTTGCTTGGTAGTAGTTTAAGGCATTTATTAGTTACTCCTTTCTAAATTGAAAAAAATTCAAGCTTCTACCACAAGCAAAGAAAGTTACCTTTAAATAGCTATTTCCTTTTGTAGCCTTCAAAATTACTGGACTAAGTTTGAATACCTTTAAGGTCTGTTCTGATGAATCTTTGCCCAAGTAACTGAGGATCACTCAGCTGCATTTTTTTGTTATACATATACATTAATTTTACTAAGTTTATGTATATATATATACAGATATACATATACATACATATATATATATATATATTAGTCTGACATTTTTCTGTTCCTTTTACCTCAAATGTTATTGTTAAGATGGTAGTTCTACCTTATCTGACAGTACCTTAGTATTTAAATCCCTGTATAGAGGGCAACTATTAAAGCCTCATCAATGAACAAAATGAAATTCAAAATTTAGAGTGTGTTTTAATAATGTCGCACTGATGGTAATTCAATTTGCAAGAACAGCTCAATCTGTACGTAGAGTTATTTAAAGCAAATAATTGCTTAGTTTTAAGTATTATTGAGGGAGTTTCTGGCAGAATTGCAATTTTAAATAAACTACTTCAAATATTTTTACAGGTTGTTATTCCAAGGAGTCCTCTGCAGGCCAAAGGATTGCTGCTGTCATGCATAGAAGACAAAAATCCATGCATATTCTTTGAACCTAAGATACTTTACAGAGCTGCAGGTAAAGATTTGTATGTTGTATTTTCCAATAAAGCAACAGTGTTTGGGTTTTTTTACACATATATGTGTAAAACAATACTTCAGTAGAAGTCTTGACTTGTTTGGTCTCATGTTGTGGGCTGGTTTTTAGAGGAATTGTGAAATCTGAATAAATTATTGAAATTTGACTGCAAAGACAAATGAACATTTACCACCTAATTTATGCTCATTTAGCTTTGGAAGTGGAATGTTTTATGGCCTAGAGTGAAAAAAGGAAATGGTACTAAGAGGTATTATTCTTTATCAAACTCTGATATAAATTTGGTAGAATTTGAACTGCTTTCTGGTGTAAAATAAATTTCCAGATCAGTTTTTATTTTTCCAAAAGCACTGAGCCTCACCATCACCGTTTTCCCAAGGTTAAAATTTCTTTAAAATGCTTAATTTCTAAAAATCATCAAAATCTGCCCATTTAGATTTTAACCTTAATTGAAAGGAAATATGATTGCCATTACTTTTTTTGTGGTTATAGTGAACTTTCTGGTTCAGAGTAGTTTTAACAACTGTCAATTATGTGTAACATATTGGAACAGCAGAAATTGTCAATGATGGTGTTTGAGTAGGTTCTAAAAATTAGCTTGTTATTTCCTCGAACTAGAGAAACTTGACAGAACAGAAAACTAAAATTTTGCACATGGAGATAGGCAGAGAAATTGAATGAGCAACTGATAAAATAGAACCGAAGCCATGATTTACCCGAAGCATTTCCCTCTCCCTTGGCTTTATAACCGAGCTATGCTTAATCCTTCAGTCCAGTTTATAAGTTGACTCTGTGTTGGCTGAATTTGAGTGACAGACAAAATGTTTCTATTTTGCTTTGGATCTTTTAAAAGCATTTCTCCAGCAGTGCATCCATTTTGTCAGTAAATTTATCCTCTTCCTAGAGAGACAGTAATAAGGCAAAAATGTAGAAAGCAGGCATCAAAACTACCCAAAAATAGTAATATAACTCAGGATCAAATAAGATATTTACTGGTAAAAGTGCTTTTATATTTTCAAAAAAGGCCTGGAAGTCTGGTTAGCAATGTAAATTTAAAAGCGCAGCTATTTTTAGTGTGGTGGGGTGTGATGTATCCATAGGGTACTGCATTCCTTAAGTTCAGTGTGTTTTGAGAGCTTACTAAAATTCAACTAAAAGGTCTCTGTCCATTCATTTAGAGGAAATAGTTTGAAAAATGTGCTTGCCTCTGAATCCTATTAAACAAAGAAAAAAAAAGAAGTGTTTTTAAAACAGGCCTTTGTTTCTCCCTGTGTCTGGCAGTATTTACAAGTCACAAGTACAGACTGTAGAGTTAATAAAATACTTGCTTTCATACTGGCATGAAAACGTGCACATTAATGTCACACAGCTTTTGAGAATCTAGAGAGGTTTTTGTGTTTGAGGAAATGACTTGTAAAGCAACTGCAGGATCATTTAGTGAACATAAATCAGGCTTGTGATGGAAATCTTGAGTGTGCTGCAATAGTAGTGTTCAATGTGATGTATATGCTGGTCAGTAACCAGCTGCAGCGTTGCTGTTGTTGGTAATTTCTGAAAGACAGTGATTTTCTCCTGTATTCTGATGGCTAATTTTCAGAGACTTTACCTATATTTTTTGTATTAGAATTTCTAAGAACATCAGTTTAGTGGTATAAGTTGAAATTTATAGTACATTTGCGTCAACATGTGACAGGGATGATTTTAACATGTAACTTCTTTTATCTACATGGTTATTTTATTATTTCTACAATGTAAAGCAGGAATATCTGAGTATATGGAGTGGTTCCTTTTACTTTCATTGTAAACCTTTGTCTGTGTTATCATTAGTTTGTCATCTTTACTATTAAGCTACCTTTGTGGGTTGGCTCAGCTTGGACTGGAAGATTACTGCTGTATGGGAGGTTTCTCCCATAAAATTGATCTCTCTTAGAGTTCATTCTTATTCTCCTGACTATAGTCAGGGCTTCTGATAATTCCACCAGATAAACCAAGTAGCCTGGTGAATTCAGAAATGGCCATCACGATTGAAAGATCAAGATGCAGCAGCAATGAGACACAAGCCTTCTGAACAAGAATGAGATAAATGGTGGAAAGAAGGGTTTTGAAAACGTGTCTTGCATTTCATAGCGAAAATTTTAACAATACCCAGTGTGAGTATGTTGATTCTAGCAGGAGAAAGAAAATCCTACAGATTCAGAAATTGACTTAGACAGTAAGCTTGACCTATGTCTGTATTTATTGTCTTTCTGTTACTGTCTCAAAACAGTACAGGGTCTTCTGGAGGCTGGGAACATGCAGGCTTTCCAAAACAAGAACACAAAAGATATAATTTGTCCTCTATTACTTAATTTATCCTTTTTTTTTTTTTNTTTTTTTTTTTTTTCCCCGGCATGGTATAAAACTTCATTTTAAATTTGGGATCTCGTTGTTCCAGATGAAAATAATTTCCATTATGATGGCTCAGTCATTGAATAATGAAATTATGTTTCCCCTACCATAGATTTTTTTTTTTCTTCATGTGAATAGACATGTTTGTTCAGAGAGCTTTGTGACTGATGTGACAAAGTGGGTGTGTAGGGACTTAGTTGAAAAATTAAGCTGTTAAAGGTGTTAATGGGAAGGAAGATTTTCTATCTGTAAAATTAATGCAGGTATTTGAGCCTCATCATTTTCCTCTGATAGACTTTTCTTCTTCCTATGCAACCTCTAAATATTTATCTGTGGTATTTTGTTCAGTTGTTGAGATATTTGAAATTACAGCTGAAAATAAACTGTAGGTGGGATAGTCTTTAAAACACAGGTTATCTGTCCTTATTCAGGCGGTATGAAGCTAATAATGCTTTGTTTAAAACAAACAAACAAAAAAATCAAACTAAAATAATGACAAAAAATCCCATTCCCCCTCCATTCCAGCCAAAATTTGTAGCCCTTTTCTGAGTGTTCCTGACAAGGTTTGTTTCTTGTCTTAGTTACATTTGTCTTCAGATAAGTGTCTCCATATTTTGTTTATAGCTTCTCCTTTTTCTTTATCATCCCATCAGCTAATTTTACTCTAAGAAACGCTTCTGTATCCCCCATACCCTTATCAATAAGTGGGACTGAGCTGGTTTGGTTCTTGTAACTGCCACCCTCAACCTTTGTGCTAAGGTTTGTGTCCCTGTGTGTTCTTCCTTATGGCTTCTCCCTCTTCCTATTATCCCCTTTTGCATTGTAAAGATCCTTGTCTAGACACCCTTCAAGAAGCAGATGCTGTCTTCTTTCACATAACCATACAAGTTTTTATCAGAAGTACTGTGTATGTTAATTTTCTTTCAATTGTATTAGGATAGATGAAAGAAACGTAAGACTTTCTGAGTAAAAATCTAGAATTAAATATGCAAGTACACATGCAAAGAGAGAATTCTGTTGCTATTTAACTTACAAGATCATAATGTTATTGAAAGTGCCGTAGTGACGTCCCCCAAAATGTCAGAGATACTAAGAAAATATCTGAATTAAAAAGGAAAAGGAGGCTTTGATTTATAAAAAGTGTTAACAGCCTGTGCAGTGTCAAGAGAACATAATGGTTATGAATCAAAGGAGAAGATGAGTCACCTTGACATTATCAGGTTTAGACATCTTGTGGAGAACCTACTCTGATGTTTTTTGACCTTTTCAGTTTCATTTAATTGTACTATATATGACATTGGTGGTGTAGAAATAAATACGACTTGCATCAGTGGTTGTTATAGAGACAAGGCAGGTAAGATGAGAAAGCATGTATTTTCTTTCTGTTGTTCAGACTGCTGCTTTAGAAAGTGCAACAGATGTTGTAACCTCTTAAAATTAACTTGTCATGGCCCTTTTTCACTGATAATGACAGCTTTTTGTTAATTGCTGTATTTGAAATCTGTATTTGAAACATTTGATTTAAAATACTTATTTCTTTAGTAAGAGATGAACAGGCTGTTTTGTATGTAAACATTGTTATCCTGGATTAGATAATTATTATGAAAGAATATTAATAGAATAATTTTATATGCCATTTTTCATCTGTATTAGTTGGGAGGGGAGGTTTTGCAAAGGCAATCAAGAAAAATCCTTCCAAATTAGACTTTCCTATAAATTTTTGACAAGCTGAATTTTCCATTTAAAATTGTCAGGTGTTATGGATGAGTTCATTTAATGGACATTTTGTTGCAGAACCGTTTAGCAATAATAAGAAATTAGTTAATTTGTGTAATTGTATCTTATATTTCATTTCCCTAAGTGGATAAAACTATTGCACAGAGAAAAAGCTTTTATTTCTGTATCATGTACACAGTCCAGTTCTTCCTCTGGCTCATCCCATGCCATTCAAAATCTTCTTATTCATGTCAGTATCCTGGTTTTCCACTCAAAGGTCCTGTGGTATCTTGTTAAGTTTCTTGTTCTGCAGATTTCATGTAGGTAACCATTTCATGACAAAGACAGTCATGCAATTCTGGTTAGTGTGGTTGTGGGTTTCATTATCTCTCAGGATCTCTTTCTGTTGCCTGAGGGTTGTACAATGTGCAAAATCCGTAGAAACCTGGTCTGCCATTAGTGTGCAGTGAGCAAGGGCTGGATGTGCCTTTCTTCCCTTTCCTTCCCACCCCTATTTTTTTTCCTAGCCACTTGTTATTCAAAGAAATTATTACAGAGCAGGATGCTTGGACTAGGTGATCTCCAGAAGTCACTTCTTTCCTCAGCCATTCTGTGATTCTGTGACAAAATATGTGGTATTTATGTATCATTATCAACAAGAAAACAGAAAAGTTTCTGCTATGATTGGGAATTATTTGCTACTTCATTTTTTTAAAGTTAGTTTGGAACTTGTAAGCCAGGAAAAAACCTAGGTTGTTCTACTTGTATTCAATCTACCATAACAGTGAAGGAAAAATATGAACCTCTTCACTACTGGTATCACTCAGGGAGGTTCTTTATTGTAACTTCAAGAAGCAATTTTGTTCAGCAGGAACTCAATAAGTGTTTTATGAGCTATGAAATAAGTTAACCAAAAAAGGCAGAGTGTTTTCTTTATAAATTGTTTCTGTGTACTTAGAAGATTTATTTTTTTCTACTTATCACTAGAATATGTTTCAAGAAGTATTAGTTGACTTTCTGGTGCATAGAAAAGTTCATCTTTAGATCAAAAACAGTATTCCTTTTAAAATACGATATATGGATGTCTTTTATCATAGTTTTAGTCATTAAACCAGTCAATGTATAGTTTGTTGGAGCAGTGATGCAAAACTAGCACAACTGACCTGACATTCCATCTGAATACTAGTAAGTGAGTCTTGAGTGGAGATGCCTTAAATGTCTTAGGAGAAGACAAGATGCCTAATTCTTGCCTTCTCTCTGAATTGTGGTGTATTTTTGGTGAACAGATAACATTTTTTTAAAGGAAAAATATTTAGACTTATTTAAAACTGCTATTATCAGAAGTTCTTGCTGACACTTCTTATGTAGATTCTGAAAACTTTTTACCTCAGTTTAAGCATGAAACTGCAGAGCATCATGCTTAAGAGCATCAGGACAATGCTGGCACAGCTGATCCTTCTTGACTGAGTATTAAAGTATAATTTCAAGACTCTTCTGATTATTACTAGATTAATCAAGAATTGTGATGAATTAATGATTACTTGAGATGTTTTATTAACTGTAGCAGTGTCCATTTCCAAATCTGATGCTGATATTTTGACTTAATGTACTCCAGAACTTAATACTATCCTTTGCAGGTGTATATATCCATCATCTTGATGTGGTATATAACAAATTAAACTCTACACTGAACATACTTGTAACATCTTAATTAAAAAGAATTTGAATTGCAGCTAAAGCTTTGAAATGAATGCTAATACTCAGTTATTTTGGCCTAATGCTAATTGAATCACACAATTGTTAGGGTTGGAAGGGACCTCTGGAGATCCAGAGGTCACATCCAGTCCAACCCTCTGCCAAGGCAACGTTACCTAGAGCAGGTGACACAGGAACACATCCAGGTGGGTTTTGAATGTCTCCAGAGAGGGAGACCCCACAACCTCCCTGGGCAGCCTGTTCAGCGCTCTGCCACCCTCAACATAAAGAATTTCTTCCTCATATTGAGGTGACCTTTCTCTGTTTTAGTTTATGGTCCTGCTTCTCATCCTGTTGCTGGCTGCCAGTAGCATACTCAGTATAATTTTGCTGTATTATTTTAGATGGCTTTAACATTGAAGAAAATTTTTAGTGTATGTTTTTATGGGATATTACTGACTAGTAAAGGAATCTAATCCTTATTTTCCCCTCTTTTCTCTTTTTTCAGTGGAACAAGTTCCTATAGAGCCCTACAACATTCCACTGTCTCAAGCTGAGGTGCTGCAGACAGGCAGTGATGTGACAATGGTTGCTTGGGGCACTCAGGTCAGTAATTCTCTTACAAGGTATTTATCACCAAGCAAGCCTGGACTAGGGGGTAGGTGATGTTTGCATTCAGGCTCAAGTGCCAGACATTAAAATGTGCACCATCTTCCATCACTGTGTGCTTGAATGAAAGTTTGCCAGTGTTTATATTTCTATGAAACCTGCTTTTTATTGTGTAAGTTTTTACTCATTTTTGATTGAAGATGACTGTGGAAGTGTAGAAGAGGTACTACCTGTGCATCAGGCTAATGATTTTTCTGTGACTATGAAAATGATAGATTTAAGAATGGGGCAGTGAGAGGTAACTCTGAGGAAGGCATTGGGAAGGAAAAGTTCAAAATAGTATGCTGAAAGAAAGGTATAGAGCCTCACTGCATAATTTAAAGAAGTGTAACCTGGAGGTCCCTTTATAAAGAAAGTTAAACATCCATGGAATGTTTAATATCAGTAGGGTTTGGTGTAGCTTTGATTCTAACTGTTACATTTCAAAGCTGTTCAGAACATCATTGGCAACCCTCCCCCTCGCCATCTCCCTGCCAAATTAAGATCTGCAAATATTGAAAAATCTGTTAAGAAAATACATCTTCCTAGTCCTGAGCTATAGAAAAGAAAATTAAGTCTAATTTGGAGCAACCAGAAGTTGGTTTTGGACATGAGGTAGTTGCTTGTCAGCTGCTGCTCTAGTGGGGTTCCCTGATGCAGATTGTCCTGGGTGTTGCTCATGAAGGGCAGCAAAGGCTTTTAGTTCCTCTCCACTTGTGCTCCGTCTTTTATTGTCAGTAACTAACCTGGTTATTTTCAATAACTAATCCTACCTCAGCTAGGTTAGTGTTTTTACTTTTATAGACAAACAACAAAAACATCCGTCCTGTGTGCTATGTTGAAAATTTTCAGACATTCTTACTACAGCCTCAGATGTATTAAAAGTTTATACAAAAATGCTGCAAGCTGTATTTTCTTTCTTTATTGCAATACTTCTATTGATGTTCCTTTTAAATAGTCCTTTTGCATTTAGCTATTCATATATGCATGATATAGTTTATGTTTAAATCCTTAATCATCGTGTTTCAGTGTAGAATTTATTCCTGTAGGATTTATTAATGAGCGCTGACCTTTGGGCAACTGATGCTGCCTGTCCATGTTGCTAAATTCTGTTGCCTTGAAGATGAAGATGACCTCATCCAGACTGATTATGGAGGATGGTCCTTGGCTTTAACCTCTTGTAGAAGTCGCTTGATCTAGGTCATCTGCCACAGTCTAAACCTGTACTTGGAAATGTTCTAACAATAAAGAGAGCATGAGAGTATATTGGCAACATCATATTGAAAACTTTTTTGCCTATGTATCTCATGAGCAAATGCTTCTTGCTGAGATATTTGTGGAGAATAATCTGAGTTGTAACAGTTGTTTTCCATGTTGGAGGTTTTGCTTGCAAGTATTTGCTTTAGGGGAGCCAATGGTTGACATACATCTTGCTGAAAAGTTTTATAACCTAATGTCAAGAGCCAGGTTTGAATGTATCTAGTGTTACTTTCTTTTCTGTTCTTAATGGAATACTACACCATATGGAAAGGATGGGAATAGATGTGGATTGTTTTATCTACTGTGAAACACTACTACTAAATAGATTCCTTGACTGGTGGATAGGGAATAATCTGTATTCCAGTTCAGTGATAGTCTGCTGCTAGTGGGGAGTACTTTTTTGTTTTAGTAAAATGTTAATTGTAGTAATCAGGTAATGCAGGATTTGTAATATTGATGTTAAAACTGTGTGTTGGAAGAGCAATTAATGGTTATAATATCATGCTACTGCTATATGCTTTGATTGTGGGCATCAGGACTAGATATTTACAGGTAGTAGTAATTACTTTCTCTCCTAGCTGTTCATAAGATAATGTTTTGGAGATGATCACTTGGCTATGTTTCAGTAAGTTAAAGTAAGAGTAGTTATCGGGACTACTAGAACTGTTTATTGGCTTTTTGGCTAAGATCAGATGTAGTGCAGTGTAGTATTGCTGAATGTACTTAATGATTCTTGCAGGTTTGCATGGGACTGCTACATTAAAATACATTCCTCTGAGGTATTTGTGTATTAGCTTAGTTACAGTCCTAACAAAAAACTTCTAAAACTCATTTAAACTGATTAAAAAAATAAAATAGTGAGGACTGATACTATTCACTGAAAGACACTTCTCTAGAAAGCAAATTTTGTTTTCAGTTATTCTTCAGTAAATTTAGTTTGGAGTGGTGCTAAAATAGCAGGAATAATTAGGTACTAAATAAGAAGAATGCAGTGAATACTAAATGGTAATTACTAAATAGAAAGGTCTCTACTCAACATGCAGGTATTATGTTAAATCACTGCTTGTATTCCATTTGTGTAATTTAGAACAATTTGCTTAATTTAGATTATTTGGTGACGATACATTGCTTTTTCAGGTACATGTGATCAAAGAGGTGGCAGCAATGGCTCAAGAAAAGCTTGGTGTGTCCTGTGAAGTTATTGATCTGAGGACCATCTTACCATGGGATACAGAGACTGTTTGCAAGGTAAGGAAATGATGCATATTAATTTAAAAACAACTTAGGTTTTTTAAAAAGTACCTACTTTTTTTTGCTTTGTTTTGTATATATTGTTCTGTATTTCTTCTTCTGTATTACAAATGCAGAATACATACACATTTCATGGACCACACATTTGCTTTAACATTGAAAGAGAATTATGTTTCAGGGCTCAAAATAATGTCAGAATACATGTGCTTTACTTTCAAGCATAGGGCATGATTTAATCAGACTTCTGCCTGAAAATTGCTTTTCCATGATTTCTGAGTCTTTGTCTTTCTGACATCTTTGTTGTCTTTGGCAAAATCTTTCTTTTTTTTCTTGCTGTCTTACATTAAGATCTTCATCTAGTTGTAGGTCTGCACTAATGTGCCTTAGTGTTATTTATCTGTATTTTTAGAAATAAATGTTTTGATATAAGGTATGTGAATCCTTAGAGGAGAAGAAGCAGCATTTACTCTTCTCAGTCTACCTAGCTTGAAATTCCTGGGTACTGAAAAGTCCTTTCCTTCTTTGTGGAAGTCTTTGATGTCGCTAACAGAACACTTACTGCTTCTTCTGGAGCTGTGAGTTTCCTAAAGCTGGCAAATCCACAGTCCTGCGGGACCATGGCTGACAACTCCTTGGGTCCTAGTTCAAGCTGGGTTCATTTTATGCTGCTGAACAAATCACTTGGAAGATTGAGAGATGTCTGCAGCTTTCTTAACTCAGGCCTAGTAACTGTAGTTGACCACAGGGATGAGAACAGCCATGGGCTTGGAAAAAGGCTTGTGGTTCCATCAAATACTTTGCCTGCAGTTTCTAATTTAAGGCAATGTGATGTATCTACAGCTAGCTCAGATTGTACAGATGTTTAAATAGGGCAGATCAGGCACATACCTGACTATATATTTGGAATATTTTAATTGTGTAGACAAGTGTTTTGTCATTCTGTGTTTGCTCAGTAAGGGCCTTGCTTCTGGTCAGGTAACATATAAACACATTAAGTATGATAAAGGGAAAGATGAGCCATTGCTCTGGTATTCTATGGCAAAGCTTGTATTTCTCCTCAGTTTTATTTATCTGGGGGACTGCCAGTGGGATGGGATGGAATGGATTATGGGAGGAAAGATCCATGTTGTGCATCTGCTATTGGCAGCATTCTGCTGTCTGGTTGTGGATGTGTTACAAATTGTGTACTTATATGTGTAGCTGTGAGTTGCCTCATATAAATTTGAACTTGGTTGAAGTGTTTTCATTTTTTGTTTGAACTGTATTTCTTGGTATTTGGATGTACTCTCTAGCTGTAAAAAATGAAATGTGTTGAGTTACTGTCATCAATATGAAATGAAATTTTGGCCATAATAAATCCTTTACAATCTCTTCTGGACAAGTTAAATGATTTTTTTTTTAAAGCAGCTATTTTTTTTTCCTTCTTTGAAGAATTGAGCTGTCATTTTTTGAAAACAAAGTATCTCTTTGAAAGAGTAGTTAGCTGTCATTTTTTGAAAACAAAGTATCTCTTTGAAAGAGCAGTTAAGTCTGTTTTGTTGGGTTGGGCCTGCACTGAAACACCATCCGGAAAAAATGTAGCTGTGCTAGGAAGTGCAGAGCTTTAGTTGTACAATATTTTGCAAATATGTTTTTTAAATTTTGATATTCCATGAAGAGTTTCAGCTCCTGTTCTGTCCTGAACATCTTTTAAGGTAACTGTGGCATAAATAAAATACCATAGAATGGTTTGGGTCCAAAGGGACTTTAAAGATCATGTAGTTTCAACTCCCCTGCCATAGACAGGGACATCTTCCATTAGATCAGGTTGTTCAAAGTCCCATCCAGGCTGGCCTTGAACACTTCCAGGGCCGGGGCATCCACGACTTTTCTGGGCATCTTGTTCAGTGCCTCACTGCCCGTGCAATGAATTTTCTTTCTAATATCTAATCTAAGTGACTCTCAGTTTGAAGCTTTTCCCCCTTGACCTGTCACTACGTGCTCTTGTAGAAAGTCTCTCTCCATCTTTATTGCAGGCTCCCCTCAGGTACAGGAAGGCTGCAATTAGGCCACCCCAAAACCTTCTCTTTTTGAGGCTGAACAATCCCAATTCTTAGTATTTCCTTGTAGGAGAGGTTCTCCATCTCTCTAAAAGATGGAACAGATGGACCTGTTGCTTTAAATATGTTAATGTTTACTATTAAGAATTAAGATAATAATTTTTAAAAAAGTATAGTGCCTGTTGGCTAAGCAGTTCAGTTGTTTATTATAATAAATACCAAACAGTAAATGTTTTTAGTTAGCATTGCTGTTATGTTAGTTTGTCTGTATGCTGGCTGGTCTGATGGGAGAAATGTTAAATTCTCTTCTTCTTTAGATCTTGTCTGTTTTGCTCAGCTGAAAATAATTAGTTGTTTGCATTTGTGCATTAATTTGTTGCATTACGTAACACTGAAACTTTTTAAACTTAATTTGCATCCTGGACAGCTTTAAAGATAATTGCTAGTGTAAACAAACAGAAGGATAGAACTACAGTTCTAGCTGCTTGCTGTAGTCTCACCCCAAGAGGAATTGCTTGTGGCAGCTGTTGCAGTTGATAGTGTCTTACAGCATCAGTTTGCGTGATGAGACTTGTTATTCCCTTCCTGAGATGCCAGTGTCAAGGTCCAAAAGAGCAGTAGAAAAGTTGGCCATTCCAGAGAAAGTCCTCAGCTGTCCATTGGTCTGCTTATGTTCTCTCTGTGGGCTCTTAAAAGATAATGGAATTACTTTTACTCCAGTCCAACCAATAAGCAAATTATCAGCTGTTGCAGGCGGCCCTTTGCCTCTGACTATTACTTGTGGCAGCAGTCATAAACATCAGGCCAGCTTTTTGTTTTTCCTTGTCTCACATGTGTATTTGAAATTCTCTTTTTCCTGTTGGATGCAGATGATGGTGCATGTAATATACTGTAACGTTTTTGCTCTTCTGCTGGTGCTGGAATGCGTGGTCCATGCCTGATGGGAGTCTGCCTGGTGTTGGAGACCAGGACTTCAGGTTTTGCTGTAAAAACACATCCCTCAGTTTTACTGCTGCAAGTGGTGTCCTTTGTGATCAGTAAGGGCTATCATTTTAATCTTAGCTGGAATACATGCAACTTTATTTTGACAGCTACACTGTAGCCATGAAGAGGGATAGACTGAAATTCTTAGTGCTTTGTAATATGTCAATTTTCACTGCAAATCTAATTCCTTGGTCTGCTTTCTGTAGCTTTGTCTATACAGAAAATTATGTCATCGAAATATGTATTTCCTAGAACTATGAGAAGTTGTACTTCACAACTGCCACCAGAGGCCTCTTCTAGTCAAGTTAAGCATCTGTTTTGACTTTGCATTGCTCCTATGAGCACGTTTATGAATATATAGCTCTGATTGAAAAAAAAAAATGAATAAATACAGTGAGCATAAATAATAACGGGTGCCTAATTTTACTGATATTTTCTTTGCATTTTTAAGATTTTGAGATTCTGCTCAGTTTTGAAATAGGTTAGCATTTGTCATCTGCATGAGGAGGTGAGGTTGCACTGGCCTGGAGCAGACTACCATGGACTTTGAATGGATCCCAGCAGTAATTGAAAATTTTTTTTGGTACAATTCCTGGAATGCGTCAACATGTAAACAGGGGCTAGATTTTTCTTTTGTCGATATTCAGATGTCTAAGAAGGAGAAATGAAGGTTGACCTAGTTGCAGGAGCTCTTGGAGCTATTCTAGAGAAAGGCTATTTCCTGAGGGTCATTCATCACAACTGCTTCAGCAGTCTGGTTTTCTGGGAGATAAATTGGCCTCTGGAAATGTCATGGTTTAAAAGTTTGGTCTTTAAAAAAAAATTAGGGAAACCCTAGTTTTCCTAGAGTAAAATTAGGTGAGGCAAATTGAACTCTAATTTTATAGCTGAGAGATTACATCTGCTGCTGACATAAAGGACATAAGTAGTTGGCCTGTTATAAAAAAAATCTGACATTTTTGCTAGGATGAAGGCAAAGGATCTGTGTTTTATCTACATTTTTGTATGTTAAAATGCAAGCTGATCTGTAATCTTTCTAAGGCCTTTCGCAAGACCAAAAAAATGGAGTACCTTGTACAGGTTGCACATGCACAGACTCTGAATATATTGCTGCTGAATGAGACATGAATCAAAAGCAACCATGCATTTTCCTTGCAGGATTGAAAGTAAACCCAACATTAACTCCCATTAGCTGTATAAATCAACTTAAAAACTTCCGTTGTTACGTGTCAGAGAATGTTTTCCCTGTGCTTGTTCTAACATCAGCATCCTACATCTGTGAGTTTTATTCATGTATGAGTGGACTGGAATCAGGAGTGATTTTTTCCCATTATACTTTCACCTGTAAACATGAATGTGTGAAATTAATGTGTTTCTCAACATACCCTGCTGATAAAGAAGCCTCTGCCTTGAATGCTCTGCTGACTCTCCAGCTGTTGCACATGCATGCAGACATCTGCATTTAGTGCAGAAATAGCAAAGATGTCAGTTCCTAATCCAGACAGATAACACTTTTCCACTACCTGATTGATTGATTAGCTGTGTTAAGGGTAAGCTGCCATGAGGGACGCTGCTCAGAAAACTGAAACATGAGTTATATATGAAATATCTATAAAATTAGTTGTTTATAAGCCACAAAACTGTTTTAAAGCACATTTTCTCCCTTTCAGAAATGAAGTTTTCAAACAAAAGTTTTATTTCCTTCACTGTACTTAACAGATTTACTTGGACACTTTGAATAGATTAGGCTGTGTGGACTTTCCTGTGTATGAACTGCTGGATGGTGTGGTACTGATTAAAAAGCCAATGGCACAGTTCCCAGTGCGTCACTGGTTACATCCAGGGTAAAATTCTGTAGTTGTAGTGGTTTTTATATTGAAAGATATGTGTTACTGGAAGTAGGAAATCTAGCTCAGGATTAAGTACTTTTAAAGGATTTTGCAAGTTACTGTAGTTTTTTCACCCTGAATTGAGCCAAGGGTATTAATTTAAATGTCAAACTGATTAGTATCAATCTGCCATTTTAATGGTGCAAGTGAAAATTTGCAAATGCATATTTTTGTAGTTTTGAATTATTTAAAAGGCAAGTATTTGCCATGCACATTGATACCTAATTAGTCATCTTAACTGTCTCTGGTTTGCTTTTGAATGGTTTGCTTTGAATGGTTGCTTCCTTAGTGCAAAGAAGTGTTGAAAATAGTAATTAAGAAGTTGCTTCTTTAGGACACTATGCTACAGTCAAGTGAAGGGTTGTATGCAATTCTGGGCACTTGGTGTTGCTTTGCTCTTCTTCAGGACTCTGCAGACCCCCTCATGGAAATCAGCATAAATGCTTGTCAGGCTGCAAACACAACTGCTGCTCGTAGGAAAGAGCAAATCTGAGCAAAAGAAAAACAGAGTTCCACAGAGGGAACCTGGGGGTAATACAGATTGGGCAAACTCTGTGACTGTTTTCCATCAAGGCTCTTGATGGGAGCCTTTGTTTCCAGTGTGTATTAAAGCATTATCCTTAATGCACAAGTGGCATTTTTGTCAGATATCATCAGTGAATAATTTTCAGTAGTACGTCTTTCACGTCCTATACTTAATAGGCAGCATGTCCTAGCAGACCTAAGGGTCTACCAGCTTGTTCCATTCCTTTAAGTTTACTTCATCTATTTGGACTGTGAATAAAAGGAAAATCAAGATCAGCAAAGCCTGATGTGGGTTTTTTTTTATGCATTAACTACACTTACCAGGCATTGAACTGTACAATTGTAGCACAGGTATCCTGGGATCAGATTTATGTTTCTTGGCTATCTGTTCTTGATCTTTTGCCATTTTACATGTTGCTCCTTGGATTTCTTATTGAATGGATCTTATACCTATAAAATGTGATTAAAGTTGTACTGCTTGTATGATGACAGTTAATTTTGTCACTGTTTCCATAAGAAACTTGTGTCTTTTAGTCTTGTAGTCTCAGGTTGCTAGAGCGTGCTGTGGACGGTTGCTTGGCTTCCAGAAGCAGAACGCTGGAGCCATACTTGGAGGCAGACATTTTCAAGTTACAAGAATATATACATAACCATTTTAGAAACTAATTATTCATATCTTTGCTCTGCTATGTTTTAAGAAAGCTTTGAATGGAAGCCTTGTTTTTGTTCCCATGCATCTTGTTTTTTCAGGGAAGTACTTCAGTGCCAAGGTGTTTGTGTATATATAGTTGTTTTCTCCTTTCTTCCTCCCAACATAAAAATAGTTCTCTGTCAATTTGTCTATGTATTGACAAGTGATATTTGAGAAAGAATTTGATTGAACCATGATATAAGTTTAAGATTATGCAATTCATTTTTTCCATTCAATTATGTGAGGTATTTATTCACTTGTCTAAGCAATGTTCTATTTAAACTGTAGTCGCATTGCTTGGATCAGCAGTGAAGTGTGCCCTGAGTTGGAAATGTGCTTTTGTTTGTGTCTTGTAGCTTAAGACTTGCAAATGTGTACATTTGTACAAATGATAATGCTAATCCAACTTCACAAATGAAAAAAAAAGGAAGTGGTAATTTAATACCACTTAGTTACTGAATAATGCTTGTGCCATAATTGTGCATAATGATTTCTCCGTCCAGCTAAAAACCCCCATATTGCCAGTTTTAATAAGTTCCTTGATCTGCTCATGACAAAACTGTAAAATTGCTCTTTTGGCGTGTGGTCAAACATTACCAGTAAGTACTAATCTATACTATATTATCATATCTGGCACTAGTGGTGCATTTACTGACATGCTACCTAGACTTTGAAATTTACAACAACACTGTATTTGGCAGGTTACAGATTTCGTAAGGACTTAAAGAAGGACTTAAATGGCTTTGCTGTGAAAGTGGAATCAGTTTTGAGTTTAAGGGGCAAGTGGCATATATTTTTCATTTGCCATTAAACTGGTGTGTTACTTTAGTATTAAAGGGAAAAGTTGATTTATTAAAATTTTTTCAAAGTTTTAAAAAGATTTCTCTTAAAAATTCACATTTTAAATTAAATTTAGAAGACGTATTTTCTATCTGCTTCTTCTTAGGGAAAATGGTGTTGAGGAGAAAAAAATAAATTCAGGTTATTAAGCTTGGCAGTGGGACCTAGTTTTTCATGTGTTAGTAAGGAACTATTTGCAATATTATGGGAACAATTACTGCACTTTAACAAGCCCATGGAAACAATTAATTTCTGATTACCAGCTGTGGTGTTTTGCTGACATTAGAGAACTTTGTCTTGATAATGTCATTCTTTTGGCTAAGAGCTCAGTGATATTTTAAATAACAGATTGAGTAGGCAAAATGTGATTTTTCGGTCTTAAAACACTGTCAGCAGTTTGTGTAAATATAGTTTTATTTTCCAGGGAAAGAAAATAAACCTTTCCGATTAATCTGTCTACATAATTAGTCACTTGTAAATTATCTTTTCTATTGGACAGTCAAAATGTATTTGAAGTAGTTAATGCATATATTATTGGTTATGTGTGTGCCTAGAATTAAAGTATCATCTTGATTATCTAGACATTTAAGTATCATCAGGATTGATCCACCTATGTTGAAGTTAAACCTGAAAGATCTTGGCTGTTCTATCTAATTGCATAGGTGCAATACTGAAATGTTGCAAATTGTGGAGATATTTTAGGGCAGTTACTTAGAGTAATTGAAAAGCTTATATTTGGACCCTTTCTTGTTTCAGAAATAACTTAGTAATACAATTACAATTACACTTAGTAATACAAGTAATATGCAATTTGCTTAATAGAAAAGATAAATTTAGCTGCATATTTTTTCACTGTGATTTAAGTAATTCTCAAATATTTAGTAAAATTGTAACTTGTTTTGCTCAAGTCATGAGTGTTAATTTTCTGACCTGTTCCACACTGGAATAAAATACCTTTTCTTTTTTCTTTCCCCCAGTATTGGGAAAAGATCAAAATAAAAGTGTGTACAAGATTCACATTCCCCCTCTCTCCTGCATTAATTTAGTATTTATTTTGTTATCACCTAAATTCGTATCAGAACCGACACGATTGAGCAGCTGATGATTCAGCAAAGTACAGAGGAAATTGCTAACGTGATGAAGTTTTGAGCCTNTTACAGATCCTTTAAGATATTTGTGAAATTACTCAATTTCTTTATGCTGTGGTCTTGCCTTTTATAAATTTTGTATTATTCTTTTGTTTTTCCAGTGTTGCCTGAGATAAATACATTAATTATTTAGGGCTTCTAGTAACTTATAAAATTTTAGGTCTTTTGTATAATTTTCTTCAAGGCACAACAATACAGACCCATAGTCCCCTTTTCCAATTTTCTGAATTTAGCATGCTAACTTAAACTTTTGCTTAACCAATTCCCCTTTGAGGAAAACAAGTGCCAACAAAGACCAAGTAAGAGTCTTTTTCTAAAATGATTACATTCCACTTGAGAAAATTTTACCTGAGCAATCTAGAAACTGTGATAAACTTACTTCTGAAAAGCTTTTTGCAAACAGAGCTCTAAAGAATATCAGAGAACACAGAATGTGTTATGGGGGCAGTAAGTTGCTGAGCTTCTGTGAGAAGTGGTTTGCAGCAAATGCTTTTCTGTAAGCAGATGTTGCTCAGAGTAAAAGAACTGGAGGAAACTAGTAAACAACCACATGCTGTTGGCTACCTACAGTGCTGGGTTATTGGTCTTCCCTCCAGCCCTTCCCCTGGCAAACCAAGGTTTTTAGAGATCCTTAACAGTACTACAGCTCTGCTAATTACTGCTTTCCAAAAATGAATTGGCATTCTGGTCGAATATAGATTGGCTCTGTTGACAAGCTTGGTTATGCTTCTTTCATTGTCATACTTGTGGATGTACTAAGCTCCTTGGTATTGCCATGGATCTGTGTTTAATGCCTTCTCTCTCTGCATATGTAGAGGATGTAAATGAGGAGATCTCTACAAGCATTCCAGGGATTACAGGAATGTAGCACTAATTCTGGACTGGGAATGAGTGTTATTCAATAGTATTGCATTTGGAAATTAAAGCTTCAAGACAGGAAGATCTCAGTTGTGCCTTGTATGGTTCTTACATCAACTTCAAGGTTTTCCTGTCTGTTTCCCATTTGCCATCAAATATAAAAACTGCCTTAGCAATTTGAGAGAAAAATATTCATGTGACACATTGGTCAAGACTATGACATTTCAAATTGTTTAGAGGAAAGACTGTCTCAGATATGCAAAGAGTATGAAATAAGCAGATAGGAGGGAACAAAGACTATTATTCAGCAATATTCAGAACTCTGCAGTGAATGAATTACAGGCTTTGATTATTTATTCTGTCATGTACAAAGGTGACTGCTGTCTTTTAGTTGATAAGCATGTAAAGGATTCAATGTCATTTTAAGCTGCTGATCTAAGTGAAAAATGCAAATGCCTGTGTATCATGTTGAACAGAAGAAGCCAAATAGTTGATTCTTTGAGGAGTGTACACCAAATAGATAAGGAATATTTGCAAACTCTTATTGCTGATAATTTTCTCTTGCTGTGATTCATTGTAATGCTATGGTGATCAGTGACCAATGAAAAAAAATATATATCAGGCTTTTCTAACCAGATTACTTTCACAGTTTTTTCAGCTCACTAGGACAGGCTATTTAAAAATAAAATTTATTTCTTGGTCTGTAGATAGAATTTCTTTCGTGTACATTTTAAAATTACTATAGTTAGTGATTCTTGGGCTAACGTGTTAAAAGGTTCAATGTAGTGATTAGATGATGCTCTATCTTATAGCAAGAAGTATCTGTCTCAAATATGAGGCTTGATTCCGTGTTTGTCACTAAGACTTCCATTGACATGGGGGGCAAATGCATATGTTTTGTGACAGTTTCTGTGTATGCTAATGTTCCATTGTCCTGTGCTAGCCCATGAAATGTCATTGCCTTACTGTCTCTCTCAGTAGTCAAAAGACTATTAAACTTTATGGACATGAATAATTGGGAAATTACTTTGATTGAGTACAAGTAGCAATAAATGGCATATGATTCACCTTAGTAATCTTTTTGGGCATTGAAAGAAGTTCTTATTTTAGTGTAATATAGTTTTTTTTAGTTTTAGCTTGGATATGGAAGACATATGGAACATACTGGACGATTATAATACTGGCATTTGCCAGAAAATAGAATCATAGTTTCTAAAATTCAAGTCTATCTATTAAAAGAAAGATTGCTGAATATTAACCTTTTTTTATATGATACAGTGTCAGACATTTTGTTACATACAATTGGTCCAGAAAACAGGAATAATAAAGCCTACAAATGTATATAGACTTGAGTCATCATGTGTTCTTATTAATTTGATATTGAGAAGTAATGTTCTAGCTTTATCCCAAGCACTGCAGTTGTAGTCCCTCTTCTGAGAAAAAAGAAGTTATATTCAAATTACTGGGCTTGAGTGACAGACATCAAAAAGGTCAAATTAATTGTCATAAAAGCAACAGAGTTATTACTTAAATAGAAAACAGCTATTGTCTAATGGTGTTTTGTGGAAATTTAAATTAAGAAATTATGGCAAATTACTGAGGGATAACTGTGTTAATAATTTAGAAATCCTAATGTCACAGTAGGGCTGTTCCATTAAACAGAAGCCTGGAAAAAACCCAGAGAACTCTCAGATATGTGTTCCATGGGTTTTGGATTTGGCCTTACCATCTCTTCCCTTTCCATACAATGCTTTGAAGGCACAGAAATTATTTTATTTCTTTACTTTGGATAACAGCATTATGATAAAGAATGAAAAATATTACTGCATGAGAGGTGAAGCCTTTTTTTCTATGAATTTATGTCCCATATTTCCTGCCATCCACCATTCCATGTCCCCCATTTACCTACATTAAGATGCTCAGCTCCTTTCTAAAATGGATGGCTAGACAAGAAGTGACAGGGACAATTTATTGGTGCTTACTGGCTGCTGCTGAAATAGCTGTGAGAGAGGTAGTGTTAAATGCAGCTAGGTTATGCATGAGGTTATGAAGTTAGCAGGAATACTGATCTTCCTCATAGAGACTGATTTTTACCAAGTTTTCAGGAACTTAGTATTTTTAGGACTTGCATTTTGCTGCAAAATGTCTATCAGGACACTGACAAATGGACAGAAAAATGAGATCAGATTGCAGGACCCTCATTTTCTTGGCTGACAGGCTGAAAATTAATATGTGTCTTGAAAATGACTATTCCTTCTTCTGTAAGTTGAAGTAGGTCAGATAGGGAGAGAGTGTAACTGATAGAAAGAAAATGGAGATTGTAGAAGAAATGACATGAGGATGGCTGAGATGGTTTGAACAAAGAGAGAATAGGACAAAATACCATGCTGAAAGAATGAAAGGAGAAGGTGAATGGGTTGCTGCTTTAGAAAAATAAATGGCAAGTAATACAGAAAAATACAGAAAAAATAAGAGAAACATAAACAAGGGATACAGTAATTTTTAAAGCATAGCTTTGCAAGATATTTGGTACAAAATTCTGTAACAACCTGTTATTCAAATAGTTACCCATCTATCACTTCACCTGCTAATACTTGTTTTTGAAAGGGGCAGAGATGGCTCAGCTCTCATTTTCAGACATCTACTTGATCATCCTGGTCTACTTCATATTTTTATTTAATTATTTAGTGATTATTTTGCTCAGCTCATTCCCTTATTTTGCCTTGTGCTTTCCCTTATAGTCCACGTTAATTATTCAGATACTAAGTCCACTAAAGCCTAAGTGGGTTCAACATCTGCAGTGAAACTGAATTCGGCTGTCTGTGATGAACTTTATGAATTTCTGCTATCAGAACTGAAGGTAATTTAGGCAGTAGGAATGAAGCAGATGCTGGATGCATAGATGCTGAAGCTCCTGCTTCTTTGAGGTCTGGTGAAACAAAGTCCCACTGCTGTCCTGATCATGCTACAATTCCCAGTATGAACCAGAGAGAAAAACAAATGAGGGCTATGGCACAAATGGTACTCACAACAGTTTTCTCAGTTCCTTTCTCCATACCTTCCAGAATCCAGATATTTTCTTTCCAGAACTTGGCATCTCTTTTGCCATGGCCTTTTCTTTTTTCTTGCTGTTCTTCATTGACATTTCTGCACTTCTCATTTTCCAGAATTAATGTTTTTCTTCTGTCTATTCTGCCTCCAAGTTCTTCTATTCTCACAGTCTTCCTCTTCATCTACAAATTTAAGAAACATCACTTTTAATTGATTCTTTCTCTATGGATCAAAGCAGTGTTTTTGCTGGGACACTCTAACTATTGTTTGTCCTAGATGGTTATTTGAACTATGTTAAAAGCTACTGAGCTAATCAGTGGGTGAAAATTAAAGTATCGTTGTCTTTGGCAATAAAATTTCAGTCTGGTTTACTTATTTTATTGGTGACCTGATGCTGTTAATCTCTTTTCTTTTAAGAAGAGTTGTTGACTTTTTTCAAGTTCTCGAAACCTATAGTTAGGTTATAGTTAAGTTATTCTAAGGAGACCTGTTATGTGGGTCATATCTGTCAAGATTTGTTCCAGACAGTGTTTTTGTGTGTGTATTGGAGTGTGAGTATGGCAGTGAATTAGCTGGCCTGTTCTTAGATCCTCCAGAATAGCTGGGGAAGTTCTCTATCTGGTGCTCTTCACAGAAAGTATAGTACAATATTTGGATTAACAGAGGATTTATGGATCTTACAAATCACTGGATTGTCCATGGGAGGCCTTTAAGAATTGCCCAGGATCCCATCTGTTTTTTAAGAATAAAAGAATAGCTGAGGCACTGTTCATCCTTTTGTTTTATAACTTGGCTTCACTGTCTGACTTTTTGATGTGACTCTACTTGAGAATCAGAGCACCTGGAAGAGCAAGGATAGTGAACAGAGAGAATGGTGGTGGTTGTGAGGAAGGGAGATAAATAAAGCTAGCTAGGTGCTCTTAGTATTTCAGGGGTTTAGGTACCGTCAAAATCCTGGGGCAGATCCCTCTAAGATTTTGGGACTTTCATCATATGGAATGATGGTGTTTTCCCTGCCTTTTTGGCTGTAGAAGACTGCAGTCTTTCCTTAAAGGTTATCTTGGAGAAACCTCAAAATCACTCAGACTTAGAAGCTTGGATTTTATTTTCTTAAAAAAAAAAAAAAAAAAAAAAAAAAAAAAAAAAAAAAGGTACTATTACAGCCTGATTATTCTAGGAATTTGAGGGACAGATGAAATTTTCAAAACTTGAGCATATTAATAAACAATATGCACATAATTTCTGAAAAGCAAGAGGAGGGCTAGCTAATCTCAAATTTTAATTTATTAATAGACTTAAAACATTTAAGGCCTAAAATAAGTGCTTGAATGAATATAAAAAACTGAAGAAGCAAGTTAATTTATGAAGACACTCATTTGTATGTTTAACAATTAATTAAAACTCAGAAAATAACTTATTTCCAAGAAATGTCAGCTGAATGTGGTGATGCCACACAGATTTGATGAGTGTCTTACAATGTGTCCATGAAGATTTTTGGGATGAAAAGGATCTCTTTAGTGTAAAGGATTTCTTTGGTGCAGTATTGTTCATCTGTATTTCCTGAGACTTCCTAATTTTGCTCCTGGAAACAGGGAATTAAAAGGCATAGAGTATTGAGGGTGAAGGAAGGATAGGTCTATCGATGGTGTTTTATTTACACTGGTGAGGGTTGGAAGCTGCTGCAAAAAATCCTGTTTTCTGAAATGTTTGGTATCAAACTTTATGTTTTACACTATACACAAAGAAGGAGTTTTTGAATAGATGTATTTAATTGTGGTCAAATAGTCAAATATGGTTCAAAGTATTGAAGAGTCCTGAGTTACCAGTCCAGTGGATTAATGAATATTTTCCTGAGGTTTAGTTGCCATTATACTTCAAATGTCTATTTAAGGAATCTGCTCATGGTTATTGCTAGAACACAGTGACTGGGAGATCTAGAGGCATTTGTTTAAAAGAAGTTTTTTTAATATTCATGTTTCAGTAGATCTTGCAGATTGTATATGGAGTCCTCAGAAGTAAACATACTCTTGCACCAAACGTATATTAAAATTATTAATTGTCACTATTAAGGAGAGCTTCCAGTGCCAGAAAGTAAATGAGGTGTGAAGAGGTGGAGGAAGAGAATGCAGTAAAATCAATGTAGTGTATATGAAGTGATAAGAATGAGCCAGATGGGTTTTTTTCAAATGTACTTTTGAATTACGAATCAGTTTTCTTCCCTAACCAATTCAGTCTAGTGTGCATGTAGCAATTTGTCTTAAGGATATAAGAAAGCCATACTGTGTAATTCCAGACGTACTTTTTCTTTGTCTGTCTCTTAATGAAGTTGATAAATGTGTTCTTAAATACTTCTAAGGCTACTTCTAAGGTAAGCAGGAGTATTCCATGTCCCCACAATCCATGAGCATTATTATCACCTATTGTTTTCTCAGCAATTATCTGTTTCAGGGTACATAGAATGATGTTACGAAATTAGTAGAAGAGGGTTTGTAACAGTGTTGTATTACAAGAGTAAGTTTACTGAAAGGCATTGGAGAGATAGTCACTACTTGATAGAATATTAGTCCTTTTAGTCTGCTTTAACTCTCTATTAAAAATTATATCAAACAGCCCAAAGTGTATTGAGATGCACCCTGCTGCATGTCATACCTCATTTCTCTTTTCACAGTCTCAGCTATTTAAATTGCAAATTCTTTGCAGAGGAATTCTCTGCTACTCTATATGCTACTGTACACACTGGGGATCTGTCTTTGGTTCTTGGCTTTGCAGGAAGCTTGTAAATTTCTTTGTTGGTCATCTGAGTCATACGCTGACAATGTTGTGTAGGATATGAAGGCCTTAACTGTTTTATTATCATCTCTTCATTGCTTCTTAGGATGTTCTACCTAGCCCTGGTAGTAATACCATTTGGTTTTGACTGCAATTTTTAAAATTTTCCATGTTACTTTGCATTATTCCTGTGCTTGTTTTCATTTTTCTTTATCTCTGCACCACCATCTTTACAGCATTATTCTTGGTGCTATGCAGGAAGAATCCACATTAGTATTTCAGAATATTTTTTTGCATTTATTGTGTAAAATGATACATTCTGGAATATTAAAATCTTGGTTTGTCAAGTCAGTAAATTTTATGGTTGTGTTAACATTTCTCTGTAAGATGTTTCATATATACATCCCTGCTGTGGTCACATTAGTTTTTTATGAACTGTTTCTGCCATGCATACAACTGGGGAAAAGATGTGTTCTGATGTGGATTTCAGTATGCAACATCTGCATAACAGAAACTCTGCCTCTGGGCAGCACTGCAAGGAGCCTGGCTCTGTCTTGTTGGCACCCTCCCTTTGGGTATGTAGACACATCGATGAAGTCCCCTCATCCCAGACCCTTAATTGTCTTTGTGGCCCTCTGCTGGACTCTCCAGTATGTCCCTGTCCCTGGGTGCAACATTCCAGGTGTGGCCTCATCAATGTTGAGCGGAGGGGCAGCCTCACCTCCCTTGTCTGGCTGCCAGCCCTCGTCTAAATGCAGCCCAGGATATCATTTGCCTTCTTTGATGCAAGGGCACATTTCTGGCTCATGGTCAGTGTAGTGTCCATCAGATCATCCTTATCTCTTTCTTGCCAGGCTGTTTTCCAGCTGTGCAGGCCCCAGTGGGCACAGGTGCCTGGAGTTTTCCTCCCCAAGGCCAGGACTTGGCACTTTCCTTTTTTGAACTACATGAGGTTCCTGTCAGCCTGCCCAGGTCTCTCCAGATGGCATCAGCTGTTCCTTCCAGTTTGGTGCCATCTGCAACTCTACTGAGGGTATACAGTGCACCCCACTATTCAGATGCAACTGCAGATTTGCCCAAGAAGAAAATAGTAATAACATTTTCTAAATAATGATGTAGAATGCAGATCTGAAAATGTGCATTCAGATTGCTGGAGTGCTCCCAGCTGAGCACTTGCTCACAGGTGCATGTCTTCTACTTCAGTGAGCACTTTTTGTGATCAAATTTAAGAAAACGTTATGTATTTCATGGAAGAATTTTCAGTAAATGCCTTTAAGCTGTTTTTGATAAAACTGGTTTTCTTCACCCAAATTGAAAGTTTTGCATGATTTCTGAATGTATTAATGAGATAAGGAAAAGTAAGAATGGCCTTGCTAAGGCTAAATCTGTGATGGGTATCTGAATCTGTGGACAAGGGATGAGCAATGAATGACACCTTGACCGCAAGAAAGTTTTTGATACTCTCAGACTACTCCTGTATGCAGTGAACAGCTCTGGTCCAGTAGACAGCTGGATAGGTAAAATACTGTTTGTGTGCTTGCATAATCATAGTTAGTGGGTAGAGTACAATATGCTACCTGGAAGTCAGTGACAAGAAAGGACTGCAGGATCTGTACTAGGGCCTGTCCTCCCTCCCTTCCTTCATCTATGCTTCTGTTAGCATTGTCTCCTGCTTCTGCCTTTGCACTGTCAAAAATATAGCCCAGCTTCTCTCTGTGCTCCAAATTGTTTGCTTGTTGCTTCCCCTTCCTTTGAGCTCTCATTGGGATTTTCATTCAGCTATATATTGCTTATACTAAGGAGCTGGTAAAGGAAGTAGCCAGGTAGAAGCACAGTTGGACTGATTCTTTAGGAAAGAACAGATTTAAAGGGGCTATGTAAAATGAACTTAATTTCTTTTTCGAGCTTTGCTCCTTATGAGAAGTCAATATTCAAATGCATAGTATTCATTTTCCAAGAGCTGAGTAGTCAGCATGGCAGCTGTCTATAACATACTACACTTGCATACATGGTTGGATAATTTATTTGATGGATCATTAATCGTTTGGTTTCAGGTAAACATCTTATTGGGCAGCAGATACTTTTCTAATACTTCTCTTAATTTTCCTACATTTTTGTCCATTGCAGTAATACTTACAGTTGTAATGCATCATACTTTTACAACTTTGTTGATTTTCTTTAATATCTGGTCTTTTATTGTGATTTGAAATCAATTGGAAAGGAGGTTAGACTAAAAATTTCTGGGATTCTGTGGTGGTTTTTTTGTTTGGTTGTTTTTTTTGGGGAGAGGATGTTGTGGGATTTGTTTGTTTTCATCTTTTACTCCAGAGAAAGAAGGTAAAGGTATAGGGGCAGTATCAGAGGGAGTTTGTGTAGCAGGACAGCCTCTCTTACCACTCTCGATATGTGAAGGTCACACATTGTGTTCAGCATTAGTGGATGACTGTTCTCTGTTTTTTCTCTTGCCACAGTTTCCTGTTAGTGTTTTCTTCTGTGTTTTGCTTCTCCTTGATAGAAACCAGGATCAAAGTGTCTTCATCTTTGTCCTCTTTGCAGTCTGGGAACCATAAATGATCTGCTCATCACCATTCTTTACGTGTAAACTAGTTATCACAGATCCTATTGCTTTGGGGAAACTCATTCTGTGCTTCCAAAGCTGGCAGTAGGTCTGAGCCTGTCCCAGCAACTTCGGCTGTGCCATCTGCAATCAATGAATTCCAGATTTGTAGGTCAGAAAGCACAGACCTTGGTTGTGTCAGCTGAAAACTCAGACATGAGTAGATTAGAAGCCTCAGTTTTGGTTAAGTAGTAACAGGAAGACTAAGATTTGTGCTCTCCTAATATGTGTCTGTTCAACTTGGCAACTTTTTAGCTGTTTGTCTCAAACTAGAAAGGTGATGGACTTGTTTTCCATTCCCTGCTGTTAATCAGCATACTTGTCTCTTACAGAATTGTCTATGTTTTTTTCATTTTATTGTTTGAGAAGTTTTGGTTAAAGATTTTTGCCCAATGGTCTTCCTGAGTGATATAATAAAAATGACTTATTTTTCTTTCCAAGTAGGTTTATCTTTGATCATAGATCATTTCCAGTGTTAGGCTAGGATTCTATGCTATACAATTGCAATACTGTGATAATGTTTGTTATTGTATTTAACAGAATCTTAACAAAGGCTGGTTGCCTTGTTACAGTAGTTGAGAAGTCTCATTCATGCTTTGGGCTGTTGAGCTGATGAAATAATGTTTTTTATGTCATTTGCTTATCTTGGAATTGTCTTGGTTTTATTGAAAAATGACACAATGAGTTTCAGTCAACTTTTGGAAGTGTAGCATAGACACTGTGATAGAGTACCTCTCTCATTTTCTTTCTCTAGAAATCTAGTTCTATTGAAACCCACAGCAAATTATGTTATTTCATTTTCTTGTCAATTTTTTTCTTCAATGTTAAGAACTATTTTTGTTGGTTGGAGCTTTAAAGAGGGCATACTTTTCCTATCTCTTCCTGCTTCCAGGAGAAGGCACTCTTGGGCAAGTATATGGCCATAATTTGCAGACTAGAACTTTATTATTAGGAAGGTGCAGGGTTTTCTTGTGTCCAGGTTATTTAGGATACAAACTATTATCCTTCCTTTCTGTTCCTTCTCTTAGCACCCTAGGAAAAAAATGGTGCTTGAGGACCTATTTGGTTTTCTAGAGATCCTAAAAATCCAGTGGGATTTGTCCTCTGGCATGTCTGGAAATTGGGGATGAAATAACTGCATTTGCTAAGACAGTCAGTGTATCACATGCACAAACAATTCATTGTAGTTGGGATGTATCATCCTGTGAATCTGCATGTGCTAAGTGAATATAATCCTCAGTGATTTATCTGGCAGATTACATATTTCTCTGTTACATATTTCTCTGTGGGAAGTGCTGAATAGGAATCTGGGATCTTATTTCTATCCCTGTGCTTTTGGTGTTCAGTACCAAGAATGCTGCCATGCAATTTATTATTGAAACATTAAAGGGAATGTAAAACTAATGGTTGGGGAAAGTAGTCTCCCTCAGGTTTTACATTTTCCAATTTTACATTTTCATTAAAGCTGGTCTAAAAATGAAAAAGGAAAATGTTTTTCAAGACATTTATTGAAACTTTACCAAGTAATTTTTTTAAAAGCTTCCATATTCTGATTTGTTTTTAGTAAAAGTACATATCAATTAATGTTCATTTGTTCATTTTTATACAGTTTTATAATTGCTTCATACATGCTCAGTAAAAAATGGAATGCAATAAAAATTTCTATAGTCTCTAAAGAACACAACCAAAAGTGTGCAAAAATTTTAAAGGGAAATTGAACATAAACTCCTTTTCTGTAAGAGATGGAAAATCTTTTATTTTTGAGAACAGAATTTTCTTCCTAAAGAAAGTAGCTAGCTTGCTATTGTGGCAAAATAACATCTATTTATAAGAAAACTTTGACTTTGATGATTTCTCTAAAGGCAGTGTCTGTGTTAGTGAAGCAGCAGGTTACACTGGGAGTTGTGGTGCTGCTATATGTGGAGAGCAATAGTGTTAAATGTGATTTAGCATCCAACTCATTTTGGTTTGCTTTCTTCTAAGTAAGGGCAGAATATGTTACTGGTAGTGTCAGCACTTGAATTTCAAAGTGCTTGGAAGGGCCAAGATTGTGTTGTTTTCTTCTGTCATCGGTGCCTGTAGGAGAGGAGAAAACATCCAACACAATGAATTGAGAGTTGAACAGAAAAGATTATAGAAACTCTTGGATAGAGCGTGTGGTCAGGGAGGTTGAAAACAATTTGCTGAACTGCTTTGCTATAAAAACACTGGGCTGCATCTCAGAAAACCTTCAGAGTACACCCTGAAAGCGTGTTTTGCAAAGGCATTAGGTTTTTTTACATTTTCTTACCAGAGTGATGGTGCCATTAGCCTTTTGCTCTGATGCACTGTCAGTCGTCATTCTTGTGAATGACACCAATGTAAAAAAGTCATGACAATGAAATTGAGGTGGAAAAGTATAGCCACTATTCATTTCTGCAGATAATTTATAGTCACTATTTTTTAGGGGGGCAGTAATTTAATAGTTTGAAGCCCTAGAATCTCTTCTCTAATGACTGGATATAGCAGAGGTGTCATTGGTGTGCATTAACCTGGGTCCCTGCTGCTTTCGAGAAGGAGAGAGCACTGCTGAAGCTTTTCTTGCGCAAATCTTGATGCATCTTTCATCTCTAAATCTCTCTCTGAAGTGCTGTTTGCTGCTTTATGCTATCTGTACAGGATAAATCAGATTATCCCCCTCAGCTGACTTTCCCAGTAGCCCTCTCTATGTTGAGATGTCAGGGATGAGCTGGGAAAAAGAAGTTCTGGACAGGATAGGACCTCTCCCTTTTGGAAGCCCAGGGCTGTATCATCTGAACTTGGCTGTGACAGAACAGAGTGACCATGATTCAAAGAGAACCATGCTGTCCGAGTGCCTGGATGTTGCCTCTGATTTCCC
>WEIU01015614.1:2275-46816 GCA_013389925.1 Aegithalos caudatus
CCTCTGCTATCTACATTTTGAAAAGCAGAAATCAGGTGTTTTCTATCACCTTCTTCCCTTTATTTACTTATATTTCAAATACACTTGGGTCAGCTCTTTCCCAAGCTTCCCTCCTCATAGGTTAAGGAGTGACTGAAGTCATTCCTCATCTGAAATCTCCATTTAATCACACCCACCCCTGAAATTTTTTGCTAGTCCTAATATATTCTTTTGAGACTGGAAATCACCAGAACTTCATACAACATTCAAGATACAGATATATAAATTGAAAGAGAAAAAAAAAACAAAAAAACCAAACAAAAACAAAAAAAAGACCTCTTGTATTGCTCATTTTTCCTTATTAATGTTTTCTTATATTTAATTTACTTTCCTGATTGCTACTAAGAACCAAAACATTTTCCACAAAGCTAATATCACTGTGAGGCCATTTACAATAATGTTTGTGAGAGTGTACAGTTAATATAGGGTAGCAGATATGAAATGGAGTCAGGACTTCCATTACTCCCTATGAGATAAGAAGAAAACAGACTTCTGAAAACCCTTCTTACTAATACCTACAGAAAATAAATGCAGTAACATAAGCACAATTCTTCTCTGCAAACAACATCAAACACTTCCCATTCATGATTCCCATCGTAAGCTACATTTACACATAATTGCTAAACAAAATTTCAATTGAAAGAACAATTCTACTAATAAAGAATTAGAATAATAAACTCTCTCCTCACTCAAAAAGGAAGAGGTAGCCTCTCATCAGCATATTATCTCTTAGCTGGTTCACTTAAAAAAACAAAAAATCAACCAAGAGATGTGCTTACAAAAAAATACACTGAACAGGCAACAGCATTTTTCCATCAAAGTACTCCATGACACCTTCACATTTTGTCCATTTTTTGATACTAGAACTATTCATCATTAACTCAACTAATGAAGCTTGGAGGGAACACTTCACAACCTTCACTTTTATCTTCTCTCTAAGACTCAGACCCAGATTTTGAAAACAATATCACTGTGGGCCAAGTTTCAAAACCTCCATCTGCAAACCTAATTACAGAGCTCCATCTGTACTAAGAATTCCTTTCAAGGCATCATGTAACTGAGTAAAACCAAAATCACATATCATTTGATTTGATTACAAGATAACTACAGATGAAGTGTCAATAATTACAGGGTTAGGTCTTACGTAGTGAAGGAAATTCAAGTGTTCTTAATTGCATTAAAGGAGAAATTTGTACTCTGCTTAGTTAAAAAATCCTCAAAAATTGGAAAAATACAAAAAAAAAAGACAATTTTATTTTCTCAGTACATAAATAAGATTCACCTTTACTCATCATATGCAAATATCAACTTATTAGTAAGAAGATTTTTTTGTTTTAAAAAGGAGGGGGTCTTTAAGAAAAGAGTGTTTTAATCACATAAAACACATTTTCAATCACAATCCTTCTATGTAGCCATGTTTTATTAATGAAGACTTTGGTTCTAAAATAATCAGTTGTCATTTGAAGTAATTATGTTTGCTGATGCCTAACATATTCTTTGATCATATTTTAAAAAAGAAATTAGAGCACAAAGGATTTAATACACTTAACTTATTAAAAAATGAAAAACTGCTCCAAAAACCATCATTCTAGTCACAATTAAATGAGAAAGCAAGAAAAAAAATCAAATTAGAAATCATTCACATGAGACAATCACAACTTGATATTTGACTGTTTTTGCATCATCTCAAAAGAACTTAAAACTTTTGTTTTAGGGAAAAGTAAAAAATACTAAGCAGAAAATAAAAGGAAAACTTCTAAACAAGGTCTTCTCAAATGGCTGGATTCAGTTATTTTCAACTTCTAAAACAACTTAGAAAGGAGAAGAAAACATAAGAAGGAACTACAGATACAGTTCACCTTTAAAACTATCTAATGCCATAAATACAGCAGAACNAATATTTAACATTAAATTATATACTTTATAATTAATAAAATATAGAAATTTTAATTTATATTAAAATTTTACAAATATATCCAGAGGCCTCTGTCTTACTTCATAATGATTAACATGGAGTGTTTTTCCCCTTTTGTCTGGTGTAAAACAGAATCAGTACTTAATTCAGGTGAAAATGTTACTTCAAAGGAAATGGAACAGTTATATAAATGGGAAAAGCACAGCTATTTAAATAATCAATCATAAAAGCTCTTTCATAAATGAGGGCTTCAGAAACAATTATCAACTGGCAAAATAGAAAATTTATTCCGGTGCTCTTTAATCAAATAAATAATAATCAGAAGCAGTATGCCAATTCATCCTGTGTGTAAACAGATGAGGACAACTTTGCAAGAATATAGTCAGTGCAACAACTCTAAAGTCTTGATCAAAAGTTCAAGCATGACTCCTTCCAGTACTCCTCCCAACTTTTATTACATGGCAAATCTCATGATATTCTTAACTTACTGAATACAGGCAATAACCATAATTGCGTTCTCCAAATGCACTACTTCACTTTCAGTTAACAAAACACCAAATTATTCCATTTGTTCTTGGGACACTTCCATTTAAGATACAATTGGGGTTTACCTCCTCAAAAAAATGTCAAATTTAAATCCTCTCCATAGCAGAAGTTGCAGAAATACACAAGGGAGGAAAAATCCCTTTCCAACCATTCCACTACCAGGACGTTGAATGTCAGTAGTCAGATAAAGTTCTACCTGTTGTATCTTTTAGATACAAAAGATTGCTTTGATCTGATTCTGAAGATCTATGTAGCTTACTATTTACTCTTAATTTATGTATTTCCTGTACATTTTTTGTTTGTCTAAGCAGCAGGAAAATCCACAAAATTCTTGTATCTAATCATAACTACCTAAATAGAATTAAAGCACATGAAAAGTTGCAAAACCAAATTGTGACTGCTCTAAGCAAGCAGAAGACAACTGAAAGCTCAGTCACAAAGTGGGCATCACTCCCAAGGGAAAACATGCTCTAACTTTATTGTAACAAGGTTATTACACCTACTCAGAACCAAAATGTTTGCAAATGAAGTATGGCAATGTCAAAAACATTTATCACTTTAAAGCACATGAATCTGCATCAATTTGTCCTTCAAGAAGTGCCAGTGAAACTTCTGGTATCAAATTTGACTTTAACCTAACCATAAGCAGCATATGTCACTCCCTCCTCAGTCCTAGAGACAAGGGTTCACTTCTGAATGCTTCTCCTATGGAGTTCTACATGGAAGGAATCATCCATTGAGGTACTCTCACAACTTCCAAATGCCCCTTCTGTGTTAAAAAGTCATCTCTAGTACTGTAAATAATATCATTTTCAATACCAAGGCAAATTTGATCTAGCCTAGACACTTCCCCTCCCTTTACTGATGACTCATCCACGTTTTGCTACCGTACAGGAGGTTTGATTGACACTGAGAAATTTAAATTTGATTTCTCCCTCATTAAAAAAGATGCCTTTTTACCAGCCTCCCGCCTAACCTGATTTTCAATCCAAGCTAAATAGTTGCTGCAATACAAGAGCATCTTGACAGGTGCACAATTTCCCCCCAAGGTTTTTAGCAGTGGCCATGCTGGAGTAAACTGTGCCAGCCTCCAGTCCAACCACAGACAGCCATGTGCAATATGGGGAGAACTCATGAGGTGGGAGAGAGGGATAAATACTTCCTTGTCCAGTTTCACTCCAATTGAAGGGCCATTATTCTATGGCCCTTCATTAATGCTCATAGGTGAAAAAAAAAACAACAAAAGTTTTCCAAACTATCTTTAACAATATATGACAACACGGTGAGTATGAAAAAGCAAACCAACTTGGTGGAAAATACCATAATATCAAAATTCCCATGACCTTTACCCTCTCAGCTCAAGACATTTAAAATATCTTAGAAGACTAAATAGTAATTTCCACAAAGCCCTCTCATCTAATTAATTTCTCAATATTCCAGATTCCTGACCAAATCACATTTACAACATAATTTACAAAAGACATTATATAGGTCCTTTTAGATATTATTTCATTGTTAATTATTTTCAAATTGCATCAATTTCCTCAGAAAAATGAACTTACAGGACACTTAAAAATGCATCAAAATATATTTTATAAAGAGGAATTATCATACTCAGCCTTAATAGGGAAAGTCTTACCAGCAGCATAAAAACACTATAATATAAATATTTGTACTTTTGACTACATGCATTTAATGTATAATTAAATATCCTAAGTAATATTTGAAGCTTATCTTAGATCACTGGTGGAATGGAATTTTAAAAAATCCAGCAAAATGTTACAAGAAAGTTGATTTTTTTCTCAATTTTTCTTTTATTATTTTATGATGCTCATCCTTTTACAACAATTGTCAGTTCCCTTTAAACATACATATTTAAATAATTTGTCTTTTAAAATTATTAATTATTTATTAAACCCACTAATAAAGTTATTTAATCAACAACATAAAACATATTTTCCATGAAATTAATAACCCAAATATTATCTCAAACCATAAAAGCTAGGAACACAGACACTGTTAGTGTGAATTAGCTGAATGAGTATTTTCTATTTCAAAAAGTGTGCCACCAGCTGCAGTACAGGTGTTTCATGCTTAGTACATTTTTTTAATACTTCATTACATGGTAGTTGATTAATTATGTGTTCATGTTTTACAAACTTAATTTCCATTTATGGCAAGGTCACTCAACTAGTTGACCAAGGGAAGTCAGTGGATGTGGCTTTGTTTTTTTTTTTATTTTAGCAAAGGTTTTGGTATCATCTCTTACAGTCCCCTTCTGGACTAAATGTCCAGGGCATGGCTAGACAACTCCATAATATGCTGGATGAGGAACTGGCTGAAAGGTTGGGCTCAAAGGTTTGTAGTTAGTAGATCAGGTCACATCAGGTTAGTGGCCAGCCATTAGTGGCATTCTCTAGGACTCAATTTTAGGGCCAATGCTCTGCAGTTTTTTTAATCAATGATCTTGATGGAGGGACTGAATGTACAGTAACTAACTTTGGTGATGATAATAAATTAGGAGGAGTTACGGCCTCCCTTGTGGGTAGAGAGGCCTTACAGAGAGATACGGATAGACTAGAGAGCTGGGCAATGAAGAACATGAAATTTCACAAGTACAGGATTCTCCACCTGAGATGGGTGTAATCCTGCTCATATATACAAACTGGGGGAGAGAGGCTGGATAAGTGCCCTGCAGAGAGGAATTCAGGGGTCCTGGCTCACAGCAAGTTGAAGTGAACAGAGTGCCCTGGCAGTCAAAAGAGCCATCTACACTCTCAGGTGCATCAGGCACAGCACTGCCAGCCAGCCAAGGGAGGGGATTGTCCCACTCTGCTCTGCACTGGGGAGGCCTCACCTCGAGAATGCAGCTTTGGGCACCACAACATAAGGACAACAAACTATTAGAGGGTGTCCAGTGGAGGACAACCAAGACAGTGAAAGGTCTTGAGGGCAAAGACTTCTGAGGAGTGGCTGAGGTCACTTGGTTTGCTCAGCTTGGAGGACAGAAGGCTGAGAGGTGACCTCATTGCATTGTACACCTTCCTCAAAGCAGGCAGCAGAGTGGGCAGAGCTGATCTTCCTCAGTAGTGACAAGTGACAGCACATGAAGAAATAGAACAAAGCTGCATCAGGGGAAGCTCAGACTGGACATTAGCAAAAGCTCTTTAAGTCCTTTCACAGTTGGAGCACTTAAACGTATAAAATAACGTTTTTTTAAATATTTAAAATGTTATTTATCCTTTCATGTAGCACAAAATCATTTACTGTTACATCAATAGCAACCAGAATCACAAGACAAAAATCAATTGGCAATCAATTTTAATAAAATAAATATTATAATGTCCAAGCATAAAAGTTTCAGTGAAAATAATGAAAATACGATAGCCTTTAGAAAAAACATTTCAAGATGTATGTGGTCACAGTCTAGAAACTAGACTTGACACTCACAATATGAGAAAACATGGAGAAATCATGTGACAAAATACATGAATGAACAAATGCCTTATCTATCACATTTTATAACAAAAGCCACTATGGTCAGATGCTTACAGTTTCACACACAATCTTTAGGCCACTGTAGTATAACAGGGTATTTTTCCTTTAATTTGAAATTGTCAAATATGGAAAAAGTTAGAGTAAAATAATTTTCATCCTCCCAAAGGGCAAAAATCAACAACTCAGGCAGCTTCAAATTACAGAAAGCAGAATGTTCCACATAGTTACGAAGTAAAGCTATTAAGCTGTCTTGACAAAAGTATTGCACAGATATTAGCAGTCTTTCAAATGGTTGTGAAAGACAAGAGCCAATCTGAGAAAATTCTGAAAGTACAGATGTTCAAAGTTGAACATGCTGACAAATCTTTGTACTGTTCTACAAGATGTATAAGCTACATGAACCCCTCAGCTCATTAAATAGTGATTTATAATTTCTTCCCACAAATATTTATTTCCTGAAGATGTCTAGAATTCATCACATTGAAAATGGGAATGTAGGTATAGGTAACTGAAGATGGTATATATAAGGGATGCATATGGCCAAGTTCAGGCACAGGAAAGATGGTAGCAAAGTTATGGAAGTACACACAGCCTCCTCAAGATGTTTAGTGGCGAGGTAAAAATGTTTCATTCATAAAGGCTTACCCATCTGATTCTTAAGGATTTTGATTATTGGTATAAATAAATATTTGATAAATACATGACAGTTGTAACTATCATCACTATTGCTAAACAAAGATGAAGTTTCTTCAGCTACAGCAGTTTAATGTAAAACAGTCCAAATGAACAGTTAAAGAAACTAGTTGGATGAACCCAATTCAAAGAGCAAGGTAGGAACACAGCCAAGGTTTGAGATGAATGTTGGGTAATGAGAAAAATTTGGCTGCAATATAAAGTGAAGAAAAAAAAAAGATGGCTGGATGATGGTAAGAGAACCAGGTGCTTTAGCAGAGCACACAAGCCTGCCTTACTCATCTACAAAACAGGAACCTTAGAAAGGATTTTCAAGACCCACTGCTGCTGAAACCCCAGATATCTCCCAAATCTGTATATACCTGACTGGCTGAAAACTAAGGAACTACAGACTAGCCAGATTAAATAGTCTACAGTGACTCAGCCAGAAGAAAAATCAGCCATTACATAGTGTTTAGGATACCTACTCTGTAACACTTTTTGAAGTCCTTTGAAATAATTAGTTTCTGACTAAAAATAATAGACATCTGACACTAAACATGCGTTGCTTTTATTCTGCAAGCTATAAAGGATACGTCTGGGATCCATCTGTTATCTTCTAAGATTTCCTGAAATTTTGTTTTGCTTTTAGCTTTGAAGGTTTTTTTTTTTAACTGCTACTGCATTGAATAATCTGATTACATATTCTAACATGATGCATTAGGGCTACCTAATGTGATTAAAATGGAAGAGGACAAAAAAAGCAAATTCTTTTTTGTTTTCTTCTGAAATCCCCTGCTGTGATACAAACTTCACACTTCCTAAAAACAGATCAGAATCTGGTAATAAGGAATGACATCTATGTTAAGGGCTCTCTTTCCATTACAGAAAAGATGCAGCAACCCCTGGGCTGGTGCTGAGAAAAAGTTCTAACAGGATGGGAAGAAAGTGAGCAAGAAACTTCTTCCTTAGCAAACAGGAGGTCCCATGAGAGAAACGCATTATCACTATTGACCACAAAACAACAGATGATCTTTCAAAACCTTGAAATGACTCCCACACGTGAAGACACAACACTTACTGTCTCAACCAGACACTTACAATTACTCTCCTTATGCTGAGAACTACTACAAACCTATCCTAAAATAATCATCAGGTTTAGGATTCCAGTTTCAGGCTCTACCACCTGAAAAACTAGGAGATTTGAAGCACTAAAGTCTTTTAAAAAAATCCTTCACAGAAAGGTTATCAAGCATTGGAACAGGCTGCTCAGGGATGTGGTTGAGTCCCTACCCCAGAGGTATTTAAAAGACTTGTAGGTGTGGAACTGAAGGACATGGTTAAGTGGCAAACTTGGCAGTTGCTGGGTTAATGTTTGGACTCAATAATCTTACAGGTCATTTCCAATCTAAATGACTCTATACTTAGAGACATCCTAAACAATCATAGAGAGAGCTAAACCCACCCCCCCTGCTGTTTAATCACCCCGAACTTTAAATAAACTCACCACATCACCATCCCACTCCAATTTCACCAAACAAAACCAACATTTTTCAAAGAGTTCAAGTAAAATTCTTAATAAACAGAGTAATATACTTCCTCAAACTCCTGAGTTTCAACACATACCTCCTGTAGGTGAAAGACTGTGAGTGAAGTTAGTACTGCAATGTTTATACACAAAAGTGAAACATTGCCCATTGCTGATGGGAAGGCTTCAAGGAAAGGAGGAGCAGAGAAAACATTTATGAAATAAAGCTTCAATAAAACCAATACACTCCAGAATTTTACCTTTGATCAGTTAACGTTTTTCTAACAATTTCTTTAACTGAAATTGCCTTGACCAGGAAAAGTGCAAAGTTCCCCAAAGAAGCCTAACATAATCTTAATACCACCACACTGATTTTGAGCTATTTTAGTGCTAGCTCCATGGAAACAAAGACATAATTGTTCATTCAAAAGGCTGCTAAAATTTCCATTACAAAATACACTTACAAAAGGCCTTTACTTTGTGTTTTCATTATGAGAGGGAGATGAGAAACTAGGTTACTTTCTGTACTTTAATGCAAGCTTCAGAGACTGGTGTACAGATTTAACCAAAAAAAAAAAATCAAGTCTGATGTGACAGAGGAGGTATGACTGACATCGAAGACGGCTTCAAGCATCAGCAGAAGAAGGTTTCAAGCCGTCAATCACCTTGTTATCTAGAAGTCTCTCATACCTTTTTCTATGTAGCGTCCCATGGGCAGCTTCATGCAGCTCTTGCTTTTTCTCCTGCTCTCTTCCTTCTGCAGGTCCAGCTCGCTCCTTCCTGTCCCTAGCACAGCCACCTAACCCTGTCTGTCCCTCATATGATGATTTACCCTTTCTAGCCCTCACACACCCTCCTGCTCCTTCCTCCTCCCAGCACAGCCACCAGACTCCAATTCCTAACTCACTCTTTTATAACATAAAGCTGTGAGGGCAAGGCTGTTCTCACTCTTGGGTAATTAACACAGCTGCAATGTATCAGGGCAAGATTGCCTTCAGCGCTACGTCTATTTGTCCTCCCACACTGATGAAGCTTAGCAAACTTGGTGCAATTAAGAAGTCCAGTTATGTCCAGTTATCTTTTAAATTTTTAGGCTATTTGCTGTGTCAATCATCATACTGAAGAAACACTCAAATAGAAACATATCTGAATAAATTTGATTCACTTTCTTTGATCACAAATTTGGTAATTAAATTCTTAAACTATAAGATGGTTTTACAAAATTGGTAGAAATTATTAATAATTAGGTATTTTTATGCCATTTTTGTAAGAAAAAATATATTAAAGCTTTCTTATTGATGAAACTTTATCTAAATATAACTAATGCCCCTCCATATGAAGAGCACCCATACAAGAAGTTTTTTTACTGTCTCCCACCTTGAAAGATTAAGATAATGTTCTTTCATCCCTTTATTTTTGTTTATTCTCCTTTGACAGGAAAGATGTTTCCAAATAGAAGGATAGGTGATTAAAAAGAGTATCCACTGTAAAAATGGTTTCCTCTGACTCCTGCATACCGAAAAGGGAATACCATGGTGATTATCATAGAAAATTGCTCACTGAGGTCATGGCTTTATCTAATGGGAGGACACCAGGATACCTTGTGTCACAATATGGTTCATAAATATCTACAATTGAAAGAAACACAAGACTTAAGTTCTACTACTCTACAACAAAGACATAAAGAACAAAAGCAGAGACAGTGAGTAAAGGTTTACATAGTCAGATGCACAGAGCTAACAAAAGTAATTAGTGAATTTTAATGTTTAATTCCACGTGAGAGCTTGATTAAGAGCATACTCAGACATGATGGTTACTCAGAAAACTATTCAAATGGGATTCTGGACCCTGGGTTAAGGACCTGATGCTGATATTAAATACAATTATTTCACCAAGCATCTGCTTTGGACTAGATAATACTGAAATAAACTGAAGAAAAAAGACAATGGAAAAAATGTTTGCATCCCCTAAGCCACTTCCTTGCAAAATGCTAGCCTCCTCTTCTCTGAATGGTGATCCAAAATGCAGTAGTTGCCAGAATACATTTTTGATGTTGTATTCAAATTTAAGCAAATTATAAAATTCTTCCAAAAGAAACATGAGATTGCCTGCCTTAGATCTGGTAAAGACCATATAAACAGATCCAAAATCTTTATTTAAAAATGTGTAACAAGAAGACACAGATACTTTACTAACTCCTGGGTAAATTCTTGTAGTGATTTTCATTCTATTAAAAATGTACATCTCATTTTTAATTTGCCCATGCAGGTTGTGGCCATTCGTTCTTCTGATGTTTCCTGTCACTAAATTAACAAGACTTTTATTGCGTAGAATCTTACCACAAAGAAGTCCCTACACACTTCAGATCAAGTCACACCTCATCTCTTTTGATAAGTTCATTTGACTGAGCTCTATGTCATTTTCTGCAAGATGTTCTCTCACAGATATAAAACAAATTACTTTTGAAGGCAAGTAGACAGGAGAAAAAAAATAAAAAGAAGCTTTAGGCATACCATGGAATAAAACTAAAATTAAAATACTTGTTTAAGTCCTTAGAAAAACAATTGTTTCCCAGAGTTCCTTACTCATCTTAGCCCAGCAAATGCAAAGGCTAAATTCCATTTATTTTTGCCAAATTGTTAAGTGACTCAAGTATTTTTTTTTCATGCAATCTTAAGAAAGATATAAAGCAGATCTTCCTTTTAGTCTCTCCTCCCCTTGCTCATACTAAAAAAGGTCCTTATCTTCTTCCTTCCTAATTCATTGTTCTTCCCTCTTCACATTATCCTCCCATTATGCTTTAATTATGCAAGCTCTTTTTGTTCTGTGAATACAGGTAAATTATAGTATTCAAATTTTGTTTATATACCCAAATATAACATTTTAACTTTAAATTCCTTTATTTTCTTAATGAATGCTTAAATAGCTTTCTTTTTGTATTCACTTGTTGAACTGGGAAGAGTTTTTCTAAAGATGCACCGGAAGAAGACTCACTGAAATTACTCTAATTGTTGAACAGAGCTAATATATGTAAAAGCTGTGTATAAAAATAAGCATGGAAATACAAGTAAGAAATAGGGAGGTTTATGTGGACTGTCCTATATATTAATGGTAGGTTTTACCTACATAATGGCTTCTAAGTGCTCCTTCATTAGCTATGCCTTGTTCATGAACTTACTTTTTATTCCCAATACAAAAGAAATCCTCAGGCTTTTATCTCAAAATCATTCTGTCTAGGCTATTCTTTCACACATTCTAGTGTGGGTTTCTTCCCTTTATTCTTATTTTTACCTTTTTATAAATAAATAATTTTAGATTAGTCAAAACCTTGCTTCTGGTCTACAGTGTAGACACTGTATATGTATATATATGTATAGAATCATATATAATTCTATAATATATAATTATATATTATATATCAATATATAATTCTCAAGATTTATCACAGAATGATTATTAGAATTTTGAATGAAAACACAATACATGTCCTTCAGTCCATTATTTAAAGTTATCTAATCTAGAAATTTAGGACCTAAATTGCTACTTTACAGGAAGGTATTTTTCCTATACATTGACTACAGGTTCTCCAAGTTTTGGTATCAAAAGGTAGGAGTGGATGTGACCTGGTCTGGTCACTGCCATTTCCAGCCAGCCCTGAAACTGCTGTGACTAACTTGTAGCATCCCAGACGGACAGTCCCCAGACACAGGATGCTGATCCCCTGCTCAGCTGTCTGTCTGTCTGTATGCCTGAGGCAGCCACCACAGGGGCAGGGGACACCAGGACTCTCTTGGGGTGAGGAACATCTCACTGCAGCAGGAGTGTGCCTCCCCCAGGACAGCAGCTGCGGGTGAGCCCCACCAGAGCAGCTGCCACTGAGGAAAAGCCTGAAGAAGCCCTGTGTGGCAGGAGAAAACTATTAATAAGCAAAGAGGTGCAGGAAAAAATGAGCAAATGAAGCACAGTGGAGAAAGTAGCTGAGAAGCAAGAAATGTCAGATGGGCACTGAAATTCAAATGACCCCGACTGTGCTGCCCAGTGCCTGCTGGAGGAGCTGGGGTGAACCCACAAGCAGGCATAGGGACAGTAAAGCAAGCTGGGGCTGAAGGGAGGAGAGGCATTCTGCTTGCCTCCAGCCTGAAGCAGGTGGAAGAAAGTGCTTGGCTGTGTTTGATTATTTAGCTCTCCCCAATAGTCAAATCAGTGACCAAAGGCTGTGTTAACTGGCAATGAATTAAGTAAAAAAAAAAAAATCCAAATAAAGACTGTTTTGCTCACAAGACCTTATTAGACAAGGAAAGTAATGCTGTTTACCCAGGCTTCTGTAAGGAAAAAACCCACCAGATCAGAAGGTGCAACATACAAGGGCACCTAAGGCTTTGACTTTTTAACGATAAGGAAAATTGGATTAGCAGTGGAGAAAATAGCCACCTTTAAATCTCAGCAGTGCATAACCCATTTTCATACTAACTGTAAATCAGTATGCAGTAAAGGATTTGAAGGTGTGGTTGATAAATGGGACAAGTACTTGAGCCAATCCCTCTAAGCAAGCTGGCTCACCTCACCTCAAATACTTTTGTGCATTAGAGATATGATACTTGGAGGAAAAAGGAAATCAAGTAAAGAAGTTAGCAGACCACCTGAACCTAATAAGTAAAGGAAAAAAGGTAGAAAAAGTATTATGACTATTTGTAGAGACACATCCAGAGAACCAGATCTGAGATGGTTAATTTTTGTCTTCAAAAATTAGAGACAATCCCATAATTTTGTCTAAAACTATTTCCAGTTATGATCACAGAATGATTTAATTTTATTTAGAGAAATGTCATATCAAAGTAAACCATTTTTTCATTGAAAGACATTTTAAATTGCTGATGGCAGAAACTGCTGGCAAAAAGATTTAACTATTGAGCATGGTTTCTTGGGTTTATTTAGGTAACTAATGGTAGATTTTTCAGACACAAAACTGTTCTGTGCTATTATAATAATGTGTGCCTTATTTGTCAAGTATTTGCTGGGAATTTGTAAATTAGACTATAACAAAGCTGTATGTATACCATATAGAACTGCAAAGCACACTCAACACTGCATACACAGATCCTAGATACCAAGTGGTTTCAGCTGAGGGGCATAAATATTTGTTGTTTTAACATTCCCTCTATTTTCCTCCAAAGTAGACTTTAAAAATCTCCTGCTAAAACCTATAAAGTAAAATATTCATGTTATCAGCCTATTCACTCACTTTTACCAATGGCAGTTCTCAGATCTGTGTTTGTAATTACATTCAGCATTTCCACCTGCTTCCACTGTCAGTTGCCCTTACATTACGCTTATTAAGCATTAACAAAAGACCCTCGAGTATCCCACAGGCTTTTGTGTCTCATTGCTCTCTGCCTGTTCCAAATGACCTTGCTGTAATGCAACCAGAGATACACATTGTGCCTTTTGCCCAGGCCCAGCTGGCTTCCTTTTGACTCCCTTCTCTGTGCAAACACAATGCTGAAAAAATGAAAATTTTTATGCACTCCACAAATTTTCATAGGTAAGAAAACTATTTACATAGAGACTGTCATGCATTACTAAACAAAATTATTGCAAATATTTCCCTTGTAATAATTTTTAACAGATCTGGAAAGAGAAACACTTCAAGGATGAAAGATTTTTAATGTCAAACAATCAATCATCTTGATTCCACAATGAAAATTTATTAGTGTAGCTTTATATCAGAAATATTTAAATATTCCAAATATTTGCATTAAACAGATTTTTGAGTCAACTATGAATTTCATTTAACTTCAGTACATTTTCTGTATTGAAAAAATAATACTAATATTGTCTTTTTTGAGATTCCAAATATATTGAAAAAAGCTTTTGCTTCGCCTACCAAGTTAGTGAGGAACCAGGCACTTATTCAAAGAAATTGCCTAAAGAAAGAGAAGACGATTCTCTCAAAGAACACATTTCATAAGGTATTCAAGATTTTGTCCTTTTCTTCTCTAAAAACTATCCATCTGGCAACCGTGCACATGAAAATTTCTGAATCTGTATTCTTACAGTAGTGCCTTAAGAAGTCCCTGCACCAATAAAATGATTACTGTTCCACACAGACCATGGAATAGGAGGGCAAATTTCATCAATCAGGACTCCTTAGTCTCCGTCTTTTGGAAGGTCTACGCAGCAGCTCATAAACATTTGGCAAATACAAGAGCATTGAGAAAAACATATAGATATTACCTTTAATTTTTAGTATTACCAAAAAAATAAACAGAAAAACAAAACAGAAAAAAGAGACAGAGAGAATTGGAAAAGGCACATCCATGACCAAGACTGTCCAACCAAAGCATGACAGTGGTGAAGGCATTAGGCAATAGTTAGATACTGGTAGATAACCCTATTTGTTTTCACATTCTACTATGCATGACCAGCCCTCTTCTTTTATTTCTGGCAAACCAGACAGTGGCAACACTATTTAGGTCTAAAGCTCTTTGGATAGATTTAGTAAAGTGCCTGGAAAATATGTAAGAGACAAGGAAAAAACAACCTGTAACTAACCAAAAGAGGTCCAATCTTCTGGTTTGGTTTTGTTTGTTTGTTTGTTTTTAATTTTATGGTGCTTTCTTTCTCTCTAGAAATACAAGTAACAGTATAGAAGTATTTAGCAATACCTAATGGAATAAGAAACACAAAAATAAATATTTGAAAAATTTGGAAGCCATAAGGTTTACACCATTCTTTAAGCTATGTAAGTGTGAAATCCCTTGGTGTTCTAATGCAATTCTGTTAAGGCACCTGACCCCAGTTCACATTAAAAATACCCCCACAGACCAACTACCACATGTTAAAATTGCTTGAAAAAACATAACTTCCATCTTTATAAATAAAATACCTTCATAATCTTTAAGGCTGTGTTCCAAAAAGAAATATCTTTAAAAATGAGTAATAAAATGTAGTAATTAATGGAAATTTTACTGTTCCAGCTAGCTATTGGATTTTAGAAGACAGGTGAATTAAGTTATAACACCTAAAAATTCACTGGAGAGCAAAAGTAAATAATTTAGAAAACCTGCTGTGTTGTGAGCACTTACACCCATTGTAAGACAGTAAAATAGCAAGAGCTACTACAGTCCCAGATTCCCCTAGCAACAACAAAGAATTATAACTGAAAATTAAGTGCAGAAAAAGGCAAACCTGAAAACAAAAAGGGGCGATACCAGTGTCACAGGTGAAAGCTAAACACAAACTACAAAGCAGGTATCAATTACCATTACTGAAAAACAAAAAGAAGCCCCTCAAATACCACCCATCTGTCCCCAAAACTGAAGCACATCAGTCTTTAAAGTCTTTTCTCCAACACATCTATTGGGGCCCCAAGTCAGCACATCCTTGCCCCCAGGAGACTGAGCTTACTGCTGTCAAAAATAAGAGAAAAAGTGGCAGGGGGCAGGGGAGAGGAAATCACATTTTTAAAAATCCCATCAGACTGCCCTTTCAGATAGATATTGGTAAAGATAGGCAGATTTCTTTATTATCACCTATTATGAATCTAACTAGCCTTTATCTAATAGCTGATGCCTTTACCACAAAACCTCCATGATAAATATATACTGAGATTTTGTTGCTTAGTTGCTTTGTTGGTTTTGTTTGTTGTTTTTTTTAATTGCATGAAAACATAAAATTATTTTTAAATCTTAAATTATAGTTCAGACTAAAGGACGTATCTCAAGTTTCCCTATGAAGTGTTCTGCAATCCAGACAACCATAGTGTACTTTGAAAAGAAGTCAGTACTGCTTTTACAATACTGGGAAGAAAATAACACAGTAGTCTAAAAAAGCAGAAGGGTTTCGTGAGAATAAAAGTCCTGTTGTATTAATAGCAGCATGTCAGGCAAACAGTCAGTGAACAAGGGGATTCATCATCAACTGATTTCTTATTAAACTGAGTTTACATTCAAAGAGAAAAATCAAAAAAGGTCATTAAATAGACATAAAATAGTGTAAAATATGGCCAGAATAAGTGGAACAAATTTGGACAAAGCACTGAAGTCTGGAGAATGTACTTAAACACCTCAGAGATAAGTTTACAAAGGTGTCTTGGAACTTTGGTTAAGAAAGAAAATAGAAAGAGAGGTAATTAAAATAATTTTAACAATGTTAGAGAACAAAAGAGAAAAATATTTTAAAAGATTAAAGAAAAGAAAAAATACATGAGCATAGATTGTCAAACAAGATAGGAGTAAAAAGAACAGGGAGACAAACCTTACCCTCTTTACTATAAAAAGTATGCACTAAAAGAAAAAAAAAAATAGTTACATGCAGTAGAAGTGAAAAGGAAATCTGTGATTCTCCAGATATATAAAAGAAAAACTTGGAAAAGATAAACAGAAAAAAACTCTGAACAGTATCCAGGCACACCAAAGAAAGAAGTTGTTTAAAAATGGGACTGTTAGGCAAAGTCAACTGGAGAGCCCTCAGAAACCTGGATGGACACATCTTCCAAAAGAGAAGCAATATGGAAGAACTTTGAGGTCTTATAGGTATGCCAGCTGGAACTTCCGCACAGCTTAAACATGCTCCTAATTTAAATATCTACATGTCAGCTGTCTGTGTAAGTACTTGTTCCTGACAGTAAAAATCTTGGCAACTGAGTCAGTGAAATCCAAAGAACTATTCAGTTCATCACATATAGATTTTTATGTTATGAAGATACACATAGTGTTATGTTAAGTGTTCAGTGATCACAGGCACAGCAGAGAGAGCATCACTCAGACAACTGGTCTTCACTGAACTTTCACAATTTTTCAGAGCCACAACGCTATTACTTAAGGACTTCAGTGAGTAAATTGTTCTTTTTCAAAGCATCTTTTCAAGGCTTGTTAGGACTGCTGGATTTGGGGGTGTCTGAGGGAGTGAGTTGTTTTTATATTTGCTTTAAAGCTACATCACCTTAGATTAATGCCACCAAAAGCCAAAAAATTAAAACAAAGTAATACCTCGATTACTTGGTTAAAAAAATATTTAAGCAAGAAACAAGATAATCTGATAGAAGTTTGACTTTTGAGCTGCTAAAAGTAGCATGGTTACAAGTTACACCTATTTTGTTAGTTCATAATTAAAAATTCAAAATATATCACAGAATTGTAAGATGCTTAAGGTTGCAAGTTGGACAGTCAGGCCAGGTCCCCTGCTCCAAGAAGGCCATCTAGAACAGACTGGCCAGGATCATGTCCCGACAGCTTCTGACTATCCATGAGGTGAGAGATTCCACCACCTCTCTGGAGCACCTGTGCCAGTGGTTTGTCACACCCAAAAAAAAAAAAAAAACCACAACATTTCTTGAAGTTCAGGAGGAACCTCCTGTGTTACAGTTTGAGCCCATTGCCTCTGGACCTGTCACTGGGCATTGCTGAAGAAAGATTTGCTGCATCCTCTATACAGTGTCTAATCAGGTATTTATATACATTATTAAGATCCCTCCTCAGCCTTCTCCAGGCTGAAAGATACCAGTTGTCTCAGATTTTAGTCATAGGAGAGAGATTCTAGTTCCTTCATGACTTCAGTGGTCCCTTCTTAGACTCTTCTCTCCAGTATGCCCAATTCTCTTCTGTACTGGGGTGTCCAGCACCAGACACAGAACTCAAGGTGTAACCTCACCAGTGCTGAATAATGGAGAAGGATCAACAGCCTCAATCTGCTGGCAGTAATTTAATTAATGCAGCTTAGGGTAGCATTTCCCTTCTTTGCTGCAAGGTCAAATTGCCGCCTCATGTTCAAGTTGGTGTTCACCAGAAGCCTCAGGGCCCTTTTTGAAAAGCTGATTTCCATTTGATTTCCCCCTGCAATATATTGCTGTATGGGGTTGTTCTTAGACAGGTGCATTACTTTGCAGTTCCCCTTGCTGAACACCATGAGGTTCCTGGCAGCCCATTTCAGCTTATGAATGGCAGCATGATCTCCTGGGGTATGAGGACTCCTTCCAGTTGGGTGTCATCCACCAACTTGCTAATGGTACACTCTGTCCCATCATCAAGATCATTAATGAAGATGCTGAACTGGAGTGGACCCAGTATTGACCCTTGGGGTACACTGCTGGTAACTGGCCCTTATGATAGACTGCAGGCCCCTGATCTCCACTCTCTGGGACAGCCATTCAGCTGGGTTTCAAGCTACCTCACCATCTGCTCATCCATTCTGCGTATCAACAGCTTTTCTACGAGGATCCTACAGGAGCCAGTGTGGAAAGCCTCAGTGAAGTTCAGATATAGACAATACCCACTGCTCTTCCTGCACCTACTGTTTTCATCATAGCATGTTATTGGGTAGGAAGGTCAAACCATACTGACTGCTTCTGATGACTTTCTCAATCTTCAACTCTTCTAGCCATAAATTTCTATATACTCTCATGCTGGATGAATTTTCTAAATGCATGTTTCATCAAACGACAGCAAAACTCTTTACACTGACTGCCACAAAGTCCAAAATTTCTGAACAGCAAGAAAACATCAGATTGACCTTAATTATTGTGAAATTTCATCATTTGTCAATACACAAACAAAAAATTCCCAAGTATTCTCATGGTGACCAATATTTACTTCCAGTTTTATTCAGCTTTGATTTTCATTACATTAGCATAAGCTCAAAATTTATCAACTTCTCTCACCAGATTTGGCTCATTTCTCAGTTTAGGTCAACCCTCTGCAGCAACATTTCCGGTGCCCACTCATATAACTTACGCTATGACAAGGGTCAGCAGATGGCACTATTACACATTTTTTAATATTATGCTTTTTATTGTAAATCATCCTTGAACAGAAACCTTTGCTGTTTTTATTGGTGTGCATGTGCAAGTGTGCACACAAAAGATCAATTTCAGTAGAACAACTCTAGCATTGTACTCATGTGTTCAGGTTGCAGCTTATGAAAAAAATGTGCCTACATAACATCTAATAATTACCCTATTTCAAGGTCACAGTCTGTTAAACACAAAGTAAGGTTGACATACACCTAAATTCAAACCACGTTTTCTCTCTAGTAAGAAACGGACATGAAAGCCACAATAATTATTACCACAATGAAACAAAGTCACATAAACACACTGGAGCATTGGACTTCCTTTTCCTCTATAAAGCAGAATGTCTAGCAGACTCTGACATGTGTACTAGAGAACAAAATGAAAGATAAATGTTGCTTACATTCTCTTGCAATCATGCAAACCACCCCTTCCTTTTCAGACTATTTATAATACCATTGCTTAGACTGAGATTATTTCATCTTTTTCCCTAGATTAAATTGAAGAAAGCAATACTGAACAAAACAAAACAAAAAAATATCCTAGGAAAGATTTATAATCTTAAGGAAGAAAGAAAAGACTGAAAACATGCAGGGTGTAAGTTTTATTTTTTAAAAAAAGCAGCATGCCAAATATTCAAACTGCTTTTTGCACATGCATCATTTTGTAGAAGCTTACTCAGCTAAAACCTTACTTATACATGTCATTCAAACTGAACAGACAGCATTTCTTCTTTAGCTATATAGTTCATCCTTGTTTACTATATTCATTCTGACCCTGAAATTTCTGCCTGTTCAACCACTCTGAATGAATTCAGCTCTTTCATCCTGCTGGTTTACTGTAAAATTCACAGAATCTAGGGAATGCAAACATAATTTCTATTTAGGCAAAAGCTATTAATGGTGTAAACTAGTTTAATAATATGTAAACAGAAATATAGGAACGTATTTTCTTGCTATTAATGTAGTACATTTTCCTGCAAGAAAGCCACAGAGAAATTGTTTGCAGAAAGTACAGTATTGAAAATTTCACCAGACTAGAATTCTCCCCATCCTTGCTCACACAGCCCTCTTCTCCTTCAAATAGCTTCGTGCTTGTTCAGTATTCTGCAATTCCCATGATGTTAGCTGGAGCAATCATCTCTCCCCTTCATCTAAGTGACACCAATACTCAAAGGGAATTTAGAGTGGCAAAAAGGATTAAGTTACTGCTTCAGAACTTGCTTCAATTCCAGAAACAGTCAGAGGTCTGGGGTTGTTGGAATGACAATGCTTCAGAACAGAAGCACATAGATTACAGGATAATACTGATGTTGAAGCACATGGTAATGTCTAGAAAAACACCAGAATGGGGTGATTGCTAAACAGTGAAGACCACAGAAAAATGCTGGGATATATGGAGCAACCTACTTCTCTGGGCTGACTGTGCTGTTTCCACTTTCCCTATCCTCTCCAGCTTACATTACGGCTCCAATCACTGAGAAGGAACTTGGAGCAGCACTGCAGGAACCCATTCAAAGGATTCAAGACTGTGTAAATATTTAAGTATTTATTCAAGTTGGAATAAACTAATGACTATCTCTTTTGGCCAGAATTTCTACTTTTAGTTACAAATTCCTGAAAACTCCAGTTACAACAAAGTCTGTACCCATTATTTGAACTAGACTTGCCTTTTTGGTTTTTAATTTGAAACAAAGCACAGATGTTAAAATTAAACTATCACAATATACAAGAATTTAATGACTTTCTGGAGCAAAATAAAAGTGATAAATTTGCTTACTCCACTTAATGTCTTCAGCAGTTACTCTTCTTGGACTGGTAAGTAATTTCATAGTCACTTGCTTTTCTTCATCTAACTAACACTTCAATATAAATCTTTAAACAATTGTGATAGCTGGACTCCCAAATGAGGCTACAGTGGGACAGTACAGTCTACAAAAAAGTAGTCAAACTGAGAAGTTTAACAACAGCCTATTGTGGTCAGTGTGGGAAGACACCATAATTTTCAGGTTCAGTAAGATGCATCTAGAGTAAATATTTTGCCATTAAATATTTATATAATTGTCTATGCTCTTGAAAATTTCATGAGTGAATGACAACTATAATTTGTAGCTAATTAAATAATATATTTGAAATTCAATTATTAAAAAAAACTCACTGAAAGAAGGGGAAAACACCATTCAAGGCAAAAGACAGGATGGAAATTTTCTGTTTATTATATCTGCTTTATAAATTTTGTTTTCCTTTCATCATGAAATTAGACTAAAAAATAGGCTTTCATAGACAGACATGGTAAAAATCCCAAGGTGAGATGCTTATTTGGCACTAAACATGGAATTTAGGGCATGACAATCCAAAAGAACAGTAAGGTCAAACCAAATTCATCAATTTTTTTTTTTTTTGGTTGGTAAATCAAATGATGAATCAATGACTCAATTACTAATCTGAAAGACAAAGCATGATTTATATTCTATCTTGTCTTCTTAAACTATATTTCCAATTTTGTAATAAAGAAAATAATATTTTCTTTTTCTAAAAGAGACTTCCCATCCTCCTATTCTTACTGCTAGAGCAATGCAAGTTTGATGGGCACAGACCACACTTTCTCTCAGGAAGTAAGAATCCTAAACAGTGGATTGTTTGCTCTCCAAGAAAACACTATTTGCCAATGCAGCTACAGTTTAAGAGGGGGTAGGGATGGTTTACTCCCACCCAGTGGCAATGATTAATGTTAGAAGTTTCCAATGCAAAGTCACTTGAACAGTACTTCTCAAGTTTCCTTCAGTAAGCAGGAGAAAGCACAAACACACAGACCACAAACTCCTAATTAACAAAGATTGCAGCCAATGGCCAATGAATTTCTGTTTATTACCTTTATTAAGTCTGTTAAAAAAAACAAAAAAACAAAAAAAACAAAAAANAAATTATAAAGCGAAAAAAAAAAAAAAAAAAAAAAAAAAAAAAAAAAAAAAAAAAAAACAAAGCTCTGAAATATCAAAGCAAAACTAATTGTTGAATCATTTCTCTAAAGAAAACACTACAAAAATGCTACCTCTAATGTGTGTATGGAGATGATTAGCAAAATTTACCTTCTCCTCCACAAGGTGCAGATTTTGCTTGATTAAAATAAGTGTACTTTATTAAGACCTCCTTTTCTTTTTACTAAAAAGAAAAACATTGTTGGACTACACTAAAGTTTCCATCCTCCATGTCCTGTAGAGCCCCAGCACCTTGCTGGGTCTTCCTCCTTTTTCCCCCTCTCTCCCCAGACACCTAGTATTTGCCCTTCAAGGAAGAAAGAGGACAGGAGACAAAGCAGCAGCTTATACTTGCTTGCAAAAACAGCGACATTTTTGAGATCTACAGATGCTGTGTCCTGAAGGGTCATTACCAAGATTTCCAGCAGAGTAAGATTCTCTGTATATAAAGCAGCACAGGAATTGCTCAAGAGACAGACAAAAATCAAACAGCAAACATCAACAGAAATTTTTCTGTCTTTTCTTATTACTTGTTGCAACAATTGTCTCCTTTCTATTACTGTAAAATAACTGATTGTACTTGGATGCTTAACAAATATTTTTCTTTTATCAGAATACACTAGAAAAATGGCCCTGCTTTAGAGAGCCTGGCCTGAATTTCAGCAGGCAGGAAAAAAGAGAGAATGTCCCATATCCGTAAGTCATTCAANAAAGTCACTTGAACAGTACTTCTCAAGTTTCCTTCAGTAAGCAGGAGAAAGCACAAACACACAGACCACAAACTCCTAATTAACAAAGATTGCAGCCAATGGCCAATGAATTTCTGTTTATTACCTTTATTAAGTCTGTTAAAAAAAACAAAAAAACAAAAAAAACAAAAAACAAAAAAAAACAAAAAAAACAAAAAACAAAAAAAAAAAAACATAACTCTGAAATATCAAAGCAAAACTAATTGTTGAATCATTTCTCTAAAGAAAACACTACAAAAATGCTACCTCTAATGTGTGTATGGAGATGATTAGCAAAATTTACCTTCTCCTCCACAAGGTGCAGATTTTGCTTGATTAAAATAAGTGTACTTTATTAAGACCTCCTTTTCTTTTTACTAAAAACATTGTTGGACTACACTAAAGTTTCCATCCTCCATGTCNCCCCAGCACCTTGCTGGGTCTTCCTCCTTTTTCCCCTCTCTCCCCAGACACCTAGTATTTGCCCTTCAAGGAAGAAAGAGGACAGGAGACAAAGCAGCAGCTTATACTTGCTTGCAAAAACAGCGACATTTTTGAGATCTACAGATGCTGTGTCCTGAAGGGTCATTACCAAGATTTCCAGCAGAGTAAGATTCTCTGTATATAAAGCAGCACAGGAATTGCTCAAGAGACAGACAAAAATCAAACAGCAAACATCAACAGAAATTTTTCTGTCTTTTCTTATTACTTGTTGCAACAATTGTCTCCTTTCTATTACTGTAAAATAACTGATTGTACTTGGATGCTTAACAAATATTTTTCTTTTATCAGAATACACTAGAAAAATGGCCCTGCTTTAGAGAGCCTGGCCTGAATTTCAGCAGGCAGGAAAAAAGAGAGAATGTCCCATATCCGTAAGTCATTCAAGACTAAACCAAGAAAATAGCATGTATCTAAGTCAGTTCAATTCCTCACGTCTAAAACTGCTTAAATAGTTAAAACCTTTATTCTGTAATAGTAAACATTTATTAGAACTAAATTTAAAATTACATTTGAATTTATCACATAAACTGTAAACCTGTTGTAGTAATGCATGGTCTAATTAAGGCATCTAAGAAATAATTTTAGCTGAACAGAACAAAGTCATTGCTTAACTATCAAAGTCTGCCTGCTGAAGGGCTAAACCATGACTCAACAAAGAAGTCTCAAATAGACTTTTAGTTTATTTGTTATAAGAGTTTAGTAGTACCTTCATCATTATCAGTTCATTTAAATTGCTGAAACAGTCTAAGATACAAAAAAAACCCCAAACCCCACATCCCTTTTTAACCTATGAATATAAGTGAAAAAGGCAGACCTACACGTTCTAATGTCATGAATAAGCAGGAACTCAGTTATCTGAGTCTCAAACTGCCTGCGCTATTTCAGCAGCTGTTTTAAATGCAAAGATTTTGAGGAACTCTAATTAGAACACCTAAAATTGCACATATTTACCAACAAAAGCAGTTCAAAAATTCTAGGCTTTGATGCTCACTGATAGAAAGGCAGCTTCAAGCTCAGAATGAGGCTTTATTTAGGAAGGTATATTAGAACATCTTAATGGCAAAAAGCACTGAGCTTTTCTTTATGAAATGTAACTGAAAAGCACAGAAGTAGAAGAAGATACAGTGATAGCTGATACACAGTAAATACAATTCTGATACTCTGAAAATACAGATTTATCCCTTTACTAAATTACTTTGACTTAAGATTATGACCTAATTTTAGAAAATTCTTTATCAAACTCCCAAAGGCTTGGATATGTACATACCCCTCTTACCACACCCCACTGCACCCCCAAAAAAGTCTCCCTCAATTAGAAATTTCAGGAAAGTATGCCACTAAATGGTTGTATTCAAATTAGCTCTGATTTCTGAAGTCACATAATTAAAGAATAATCTACGGGTGGGTTTTTTGTGGTTTTTTGTTTGGTTGGTTGGTTTTTTGTTTGTTTGTTTTTTAATTATTATTTTTTATGTGAAAGCCATCAACATTCAGGAAACAATAAAATAAAAAAATGGGAGGAACATTAGAATTCCCTGTGGTTTATATCTAGGGTTGCAGCCTGCCTCAGTGCTGACAACTAATAGTAAGCACTGATTTGATTTTTTATGCAAGAAAAACTTCTCTATGGCCTTTTCTAAATCTCTTGTGAGAAAGGGTAAGAAAATTAGGTAAGTTTCTAAAATCTAGGTGCTAAAAACGACCATGGATTTTGATGTAAATCCAAGAATCAGGCTTTACCAGTAGGATTACTGGAGAACAGTGAAGTTTTTTACATTTCTGACTTTTAAATAAAAGCAAGAGTGATTTTTTCCTCCATAGGAAAATATATCACCTCCATATCACCATCTTCTTAGGTCTGCATTTAATATTCTAAAGGTTAAACAAACCATTTAAGAAGTGAGATTTCATGTTAAAATATTTAATGTAAAAAAGTATTCTTTTCTTAGTGGTAAATTTTCTGTTTTGGAAACTTGCCATTATGGTTGTTGAAACTATCACTTCATTTGACTTACATATATTTCCAAATTGTATTTTTTAAGTGAAAAAGTTAATTTGAACTCCTCTTACTGAAAGCCATTGTAAACATTTAAAATTACCCTTGCATTATCTGTATAAGGAATGTACAGTAATTTCACAGTATGTGTTCAAATAATCAGGCTATTGAAAAATAAAGAACAAATCACAAGAATGCATTCTAAAAATATGGGGGGGGGAAAGAGGCCACTTTTGATACTTGCAATAAGTATGACAGTTTGTAAAGACATGAAAGCTCTGACAAACCAAGAACTTACAACCATCAATTTAATGTGATGACTTACTTAAAAGAAACGCAGACCAAGAAAAAAAATTAACCAACTTATAAGACCCCCCCCACCGCAGACTTCTAAAACTTATTTTTTAACTTAAACTGACTGTATCATGGAAAGTCTGACTATCCTTTTGGAAAAGGATTGTGACTGCTTTCAACTAATGCAGACATTCCTGACTCTTCTGGAATTATTCCAGCTGCCTCACAACAAAATTATTCCACCAAACATCCAACCACTGGTCTGGGAAAAGGCTGATTAGAAGCCTCTTCTGCTTTTCTGGCCTTTCTGGCACCATCATCTCAGTATGAGAGCGTGAGTCCCAATTCACAAACTGAAAAATATCTACTTTGGCCTAACTCTCTGTAAGTCACTACAGACCTCCTTGATGAGGACTGGTTTCTCTCAAGCACAAATAGCCTGTGAGAAAAAAACCTTTGGATAGATGCACAAATTTCCAAAGCAACTTCTACAAGTGCTATAAATATTTAAGATAAGGGATCAGGACAGTGCTTTCAAGCATGATTACCTTCAAACTTCCCTTTCTTTTTCTACCATGAGTGAAGGATCTTATTTTTGCAAATACCATTTTCAGTGAAGCGGAGCATTCTTTTTGATAGTCCACAGCAGAACATCCATGACAGAGAGAACTATATTCAAAACAATCTTTAATACTGTGTTTCTTATGAAGGATTTAATTAAGAAAAGCTGTATCATGGCATTCAAGAATTTCAGGATCACAGAGATCTAGATGTTATGCAACATCCTTACAAAAACAGAAATGCTGGAGCAACAATGGAACAGAGCTCTACTGTAACCAGACTGAAATTTCCATGGAAAAGAAATCTGCTAATCAGCATGTACTAGTTCTGTATACAAAATAGGGATTAACCTATTTTCCTCTATGTACCATCTGGATGCTAGGCAAATGAAAAAAATCTCTCTTCACCTGCTACAAAATTTAGACACTTAATCATATTGTGCTAAGATCTGCATTAGATATGCATATTCATATCCCATTGCAATAAAACTCAGAGCTATTCATACATGTTTCATGCTCCCAGATACTGACTTGAATGCCCTGCTTTGCTCACGAAATGAGCGTTACAAGAATTAAAACCTTACAAAACGTATTAATTGTTTTTATTGCAGAAACAAATACAGAGATGAAAGAATCAAAAAATGGCCTATGCTAGCTTACAGCTTTAAAAAAAAATGTTCAGATTTTAGCTAATGTGAAACTTTACAATCTAAATGGCCCAAATCAAAATGTGCATTTTAAGAGAGTATGAACTCTTACATCTTTAAAAATAATCACCAAAGACTTCTGCTAGTTTCATAGAATAATTTATGTTGATCTGTAAATGCCAGGAGGGAATATAAAAGCAGTACTCTATTTTAGAACAAGCACTGCCTCAAAAAAGAAAAAGCTCTTCTTTTGAAATTGTTTGATATTTGGTATTTCTTTTTCACCTCTTCTTCACGTAAGGCCATATAGGACACCAATCACCAATTACTCTCTCTTTCAAAATAAATACTTATCATGGATGAGTTTTACTGTCAATAAAGAGCTGATATCCATAAAAGACATTGCACCTATCTGTGCTAAAATCTTTGAGGTCCACTAAAAGTCCATGTAAGCCATTATGACATCTTTTTTGTGGAATTTGGAATTTAAAAAATTTCCCAGTAGAACTAAGACTTTATTTACTGTCCATTTTATATAAGAAAAGGAAAAATTCCACTGGCACAGAAAAGTGGAGTCTCTCTCTGCTGACCATGATTGGAAAGATACTCTTTCAGGACACTTGACCTTTCCATATGTTATTCAGGTGATAAATATCTTCCATAATCTTACCAGTAATTTTATGGAAATAATCTCTTAACAGACAAAATTCCTACTGCAATTGACAAGTTTATGAAGTATGGAGCTTAAAGGCTTTTGAGTAGAATAAAACTAAGCTGCTGTGTTTATCAGACTGCTCTTGTGCTTATTGCCTAAGTTACGGCATAGGTAGATCCTAGATGTGTCTCCTGAGCAGTATCCATTAAACAAAATTATGCTTCATCTTCATATCCTCATTAAATGAGGTGGTATAACAAGTCAGAAATTATGAAATCCTTTAGTAAGATACCTCTACATCCACATCCACATCCATGTGGCAGTGATAAATGACCAACTATAATAAGTCAGGCATGCAATCTGTATGAAGGATATGTAAACAGCCATGCAGCTCCATACTGTCCAGCAGGACACAAACATTTGTGCAAAAGAGTAACCAAAATGTCTAAACTGGGAAAAAAAGCTTGATGGAATGCAACTTATCCTGTACCTCTTTTGACCATTCTCTGATGACCAGCAGAAACTGAGCACACAGATGACAGAAAAGACAAACTTCCTTGACAGAAGTATCCTGTGCTCAGAGGAAGGAAATGTCTTTAGACAAAAGATGCAGAGGCAAACAGTTCATCCATCAAATGATACAGTGAAGTGTGTTAAACAGTGCTAATGCCCTCTTTCTCCCATAAAGGGAAAAATCATAATCATCTAGGAAAAAGACTCACATGGTAACAACTTTATTAATAGCATTTACCAAGGTTGCCTGGGAGCAGTCTGAAAATAGTGCTGACAAATTAATGGATGACTAGAATGAAATCATGGAAATCTGATCCCTTGCTTTAAGACCAGGACTGAGGGAATGGTCAACTCTCAGTTGACCCTGACCTTGTACAGGATCTGCTGTTCCAGCTGGATCCCTACACATCTATGGGACCTGATAGGATTCATCAAAGAATCTTCAAAGAGCTCACTGATGTTACTGCAAAGCCTCTCTTGATGACTTCTGATGGTCTTAGGAATCTGGAGAGTTCCCAGCTGACATGCATGTTCTGCTTGTCAAACCCAATTTCCTTCTACAACAGGGTAACCCACCTACTTGATCTTGGAAAGCCAGTAGATGTTACCTTTTTGGACTACAGAAAAGCTTTTGATACTGGTTTTCTCAGAGTATCCCTCTGAACAAAGTGTCCACATTCAGCTGGATAGCTATGTTACACAACCAGTGAGCAATTGACTCACAAGTCAGGCAAAAAGAGTTTTAGTGAATGGGGTGACATCAGGCTGACAAGTGGTCACTAGTGGGGCTCTGCAGGACTCCATCCTCATCCCTGTTCTCTTCAACATCTTATTAATGGCTTGGACACAGGACCTGGAGGAATATGAAGTTTTCCAACAACACCACATTGGGGAGAGCTGTGAAATCCCTAGTGGGCAGAGAGGCCTTGCAAAGAGACCTCGAGAAATTAGAGAAATGGGCAATGACAAATCATATGAGGTTTAACAAGGAAAACTGCCAGATTCTACACTTGGAACAGTGAAACCCTGGCTGTGTTATATAGACTGGAGAATGAGTAGCTGGAGAGGAGCACCGTCTAAAGGGACCTGGAGGTCCTGTTTGATGACAAGTTTGACAAGTTGAATGTAAGTCAGCAGGGCCCTGGAAGCCAGGAGGTCCAGGTGTGTCCTGGGGGGCATCAGGCACAGCATTGCCAGCTGGGCAAGGCAAGGGATTTTCCACTCTGCTCCGCTCTGCTGTGGGGCAGCCTCACCTTGAATCCTGTATGCAGTTTTGGACACCAAAATACTAAAAAGTCATTGAGCTAATAGAGAGCATCCAAAGGAGAGCCATGAGGATGGTGAAGGGTCTGGAGGAGAAGTCATATGAGGAGTGGGTGAGGTCACTTGGTCTGTCCAGGCTGGAGGAGACTGAAGGGAGACCTCATTGGGGTCTTCAGTATCCTCATGAGGGGAACTGGAGGGGCAGACACTGATCTCTTGCCTCCCCTAACTGGTGTCAGGACTCAAGGAAACAGCATTAAGCTGAATGAAGGGAGTTTTAGGTTGGATATCAGGAAAAAGTTTTTCACTCAGAGAGTGGTTGTGCATTGGAACAGGCTCCCCAAGGAAATGGTCACAGCACCAAGCCTGACAGAGTTCAAGAAGTGTTTGGATAATGCTCTCAGACACATGGTGTATTATTGGGGTGTCCTGTGCAGGACCAGGAGTTGGACTCAATGACCCTGATGGGTCCTTCCTACTCCAAACATTCTATAATTCTGTTTTCCTGTATTTCCAGTGGGGAACCTGAAAAAGAGAAGTAAGGAAGAAATGGGAGATTTAGCTGAGTAACAGCATCTATGAAAAAACCTGAGGAGGTGGTTCTTAAGTGCAAACTGGGATGACTATGATGATACAGAACACCTTTATCTTTGATTTCACTGCATTGCTACACTTTATGCAACAATACTGCATAAGCATGCATAGTACCCCCTTCATTTGGTATCCCTTTTCAATTCTGAATTATGTTCCTACACTTTACATTGTAGGCTCTGCAGCCTGCCTAGTATAAAATAAGTGATACTGAATCTGTCCTTAGCAAATGAAAAATAGTCCTTATCTCTAAATATTGATTCATTGTGAAGCAAAGTAAAGGTGAAGTTTAAAAGACTGGAAAAACCATATTAACATGAAACCAGTTGCTAGCAAGAGCAGCTACACTAGTGATTTGTATTACACACATGCTTTCTGATTCAAAAAAGGAGTCAGAATATGTACAAAAATAGCACACACAGACACTGAACACAACGAAGGAAGTGAACAATATATTTGAATATGTATATAAACATACTTTCATGGACAATTAGTCACATGCTACTTAACAATGTGTCATAAATATACAACCACTTAACGCTGATAGTAGTTGCACCATAGTATGCTGTGGTACATGATGAAAAGTCATGGCTAGTAAGCTTTGAGCTTACTTAAGCATCTAAATTCCAGATGATTTATTGATACTATACCACTGCTTGCTAAACCACTTATATAGCCATGCCTTGACTCCTCAGGTACCCATAATATGAAATCTGAACCCTAGGGCAGGATGGGGTGACATAGTACAAATATTAAAAGGTAATGCAAATTTTCCATCAATGGCCTTCTTATGTGAGCACTATAAATAAATTATATTATCTACCTTTTTAAAATCAGGATAAGTTGTCTCCTGTAAAAACAACTTCAGAAATTAGGAAATACACATCTCCTGCGTTTGCTCCATGACCCTACAAAAAACCCTTAAGCATATTGTAATAGTGATACACTTAACCTAACACAAGCCAAGATAGTCCAAGAAAACAGTCAACTTTATTATTCCAAAAATAAATGTTCTTTTAGAACTAAACACTAAGCTTTGGACTATTTTGGGTGACTGGATAACATTTTAACGTATTATGCTCCTAATATATCCAATATGGCCTTGTCTTTGAGTCAATGACACACCAGATGAAGTAGTGACACAACAGCAAGCAACAAAACACAGAATCATCAAGGTTGGAAGAGACCTTTCATCTAGTCCAAATGTCAACGCAGCATCTCACAAACATCCCTAAGCCGCATCCACAAGTGCCACACCATCATAACTTACTAGTAAAAAAGGTACTGAAATTAAATGAAACATCAACTAGAATAAATATCTGGTCTGTTTAGCAGATTAAGTTCATTTTAGAACAACATATTGCTTGTCTAGACATAAGAGGTTAAACTGCCTAATTTGGGCTGCATGCAAGACATGTTTGATAGGTTGGTTTTCAGTTTTGTTTTGGGTTTTTTTTTGTTGTTGTGTTATTTGGTGGGGGGTTTTGGTTTGTTTCATTGTTTTTTTGTTTTTTTTTTTGGGGGGGGGGAGGCAGGTTGTTTGTTTGTTTTTTACTTAGATCTCTCGAGCAGTTTTTTAAGAATCCAGGAAAAATATTTACATTATGTGTTTTTTGTCCATCAACAAATGGATCATTATATCATAGAAATTCAGGGCTGTTCCTGCTCTGGTATAAATTGTCCATGGACTTCAGCCACTCAGAGGTGTCACTTCTTTAGACAGGCCCCAATTGCCTGAGGTGTACACACACTCATGTAGAATGCTTTCAATTTGCATACTGATGTGCACTATACTATCTGCACTCTTCAAATTTCAGAAAAAAAATTGCAGCTAAAATAATCAGTCATTTCCTTTAGTCAGTAATATAGTGCAATTCTAAATGCTTCAGCCCCAAGAACGAATAGCAAGTTTGTAAGTGCTTTTAAGTAAATTTCTACAAACAAATACAAAATGTAGAATCATTGAGGTTGTGAAAGACCTTTAAGATCATCAAGGCATCTGTTAACCCAGTACTGTCAATCCACCACTAAACCATATCCCTCAGTGCCAAATCTACATATCTTCTAAATACCTCCAAGGACAGAGACTCAACCATTTCCCACAGCAGCATGCTCCAATGCTTGGCAATCTTTTCTGTATGGAAATTTTTCTTACTATCCAATCAAAACCCCCAGTGGTGCAACTTAAGGATGCTTCCTCTCAATCCTATCACTTGCTACCTGGGAGAAGAGATTAGTCCCTCCTTTCAGGTGGGATCATCATTGTATAGAATGATGTCTCCCCTGAGTCTCCTTTTCTCCAGGCTGAACATCCCCAACTCCCTCAGCTGCTCCTCATAGGCCCTTCCCCAACTCCACTGCCCTTCCCTGGACACACTCCAGCCCCCCAATGTCCTTCTTGTAGTGAGGGGCCCAGAACTGAGCACAGGATTTGAAATGTGGCTTCACCAGTGCCAAGTACGGGGGACAATCCCTGCCCTGGTCCTGCTGGCCACACTTACTGATACAGGCCAGGATGACATCAGCCAGGAATTAGACTGGCTCACCTCCTGCTGCTGTTGACCCACACCCCCAGGTCCTTTTCTACCAGGCAGCTTTCCAGACACTGTCCCCAGCCAGTCGTGCTGCATGGGGTTCTTGTGACCCAAGAGCAGGACACTGCACTTCTCCTTGTTGAACCTCACACAACTGGCCTCAGCCCTTCCATCCAGCCTATCCAGATCCCTCTGCAGAGCCTTCCTGCCCTCCAGCAGATCAACACTCCCACCCAGCTTGACTTCATCTGCAACCTGAGGGTGCACTCAATCCTCTTGTTCAGGATAAAGACATTAAACAGGGCTGGTCCCGGTACTGAACTTGGGGAAACACTTCTGGTGTCTGGCCACCAGCTGGATGTAACTCCATTCTCCAGCACTCTCTGGCCATTCAGTCAATTTTTTATCCAACAAAGAGTGCACTTGTCCAAGCCATAACCAGCCATTTCTCCAGGGTAATGCTGCTAGGAACAGTTTGAAAAGCTTCACTGAAGTCTAGGTAGACAGCACCCACAGCTTTTTCCTCACCCAGTAAGTGAGTGACTCACTCTGTCACAGAAGGCGATTAGCTTGGTCAAGCAGGACTTGTCTTTCATAAACCCCTGTTGGCTGAGCCTGATGCCCTGTTTGCCCTGTACATGCCCTGTGATGGTACTCAACATGATCTGTTCCATGACCTTCCCTGGCACCAAGGTCAGGTTAACAGGACTGTAGCTCCTTAGATCCTCCTGACCATTCTGTTAAACAGGTGTCTCATTTGCTAACCTCCAATCAACTGGGACCTGTCCAGCTAGCCAGAGCTGCTGGTAAATGATGGAAAGTAGCTCATGAGCACTTCTGCCATGAAGTAGCTTTGGGATGGATCCTATCCAGTTCTACAGACTTACACATGTCTGAGTGTTGTAGCAGGTTGCTGACCATTCCCTCTTGGATCATTAATTCTGCTCCCTGTCGTTCAGCTCAGGGGTCTGAGTACCCTGAGAACAACCAATCTTACTATTAAAGGCTGAGTTAAAGATGGCATTAAGTACCTCAACCTCTTCCTCATCTCTGCCACTATCCAAGAAAGCATGGAGATTCTCCTAAGATCTCCTTTCATAATTAAAGTACTTACAAATACATAATTTAAAAAAATCAATTTTTCAAAACTGATCAGGAAGTACAAGAAGTCATTTTCTACTAACATAGAAGTTTGTCTCACAGAAGTAGGAAAGGACTATGAAGGTTTTTCAGTCTATGCTGAAATCCTAAATGGCTGAAAAAAGGAAAATTCATTCTATATTTTAGTATTACTTTACAGTATCTCAATTTTAGATCATGAAGTAGATGTATATCAGCACATGATAACTTGCCCTTGTCTAGCTACACAAAAGCAGAACATGCCGGGGCACATTCTTCAAGGCTTAGAAAACAAATGCCATATAATGTCTGACTTTGCTATTCTGTTGTGGCTTTCTCACAATATTATACTAAAATCCAAATATTTATTATTTATATTAGTGATGGTCTAGAGTTTCCTTTTATATATATATATATATTTAAAAAAGATCACCTACAATTTTGTGTTTAAAGTTGCAACCAACAATTTTTGAAGCATAACAATGAAGCTTTTCCCTTACTGTATTGCAGATAGATTCTAGGAGAGTCAGGTCAAGACGAATGAATGTCAACCAAACCAAGGACCATCAAAAAATCTGGGTCCATCAAAAATCAAGGACCATCTGCAGTTTTCAGACAAGGCATGTCTCTGATTTAATCTTACTTAACACCAAACTGTTTCTTAGCAAGCCCCAAATAATCCCAACCTCACAGATATTGTGGCCAAAGCTAATGAGCACAGAAGAGCTTCCTTTGGTTCAGGGACAGCTACAGTTACTTACTTCTCCTAGCTGAAGTTCCCATTTCAGATAACAATGTTTCATTAACCAGTTTGGTTATCCTGCTCTAATAAAAATTAGTTTAGAGAGGAGGGGGAATAATACTTATAAATAGGCTAATTTATGTATTAGATAGACCTTAAAATAAGTACAGCCTCAAGCCTTTTGTCTTGCTCCACAGCAAAGCTGGAAGCAAACGTCTATTTCTAGCAAGCCATTATAGCTCTCCTTTAGCTTCTTAAATCTGATAAAAGGAGCTGAAGAATTAAAGTACTATGCATGCTGGAACTGTAGTGCTATAGTGGGAGAACAGGATTAGCATGCTAACAGGAAAGCAAACTGAACACTTCCCACCTACACAGAGCTGCATGACAGAAAGAATATCAGAGGTAATGTCAGATCACCAGTGTCAGCAGGAGTAGAAGAGAACCACACATTAATACAACCACATAGGAGAAGACGTATCAAAGATATTACTGCTGTCTTCCCTTTCACTTCTCCCTCAGGAGAAGAATTTAATTAGAGGTTTAATTAAAGCCTGAGGCCAGAATAAAGGCTTTCATACTGAAAGAGTTCATAAAAACTGCCATATGAGGTCAGACAGAAACACAGCTATCTAGTAAATACCTGTTTATTAACAAGATATCAAAAGGTACCATGGAAAAAAATATAAGCATAGGGTAAGTATATACATCACTTGGCCTAATTTCCTTTCCACAACCTCCAATATTTTCTTGAAACTTCTTGAGATAGTGAGTATATATTTGTATGTGATGGCTTCTGCTGCAAAAGCCCATAGCAAATTGTCTCAGAACTTAATTGCACATGATGTTGTAAAAGCATCTTGAATTTTGGATGCTTTTTACTTGTTACATTAACATAACTCCTAGTTAGAAGCAATAGCAAATCTGTTCAATTCTGTATCATTATTTCAGCAGAAATCTACCCTACTGGCATGCTATTCTGATCTTTTCCTTTCAACATGTAATGATTCCTCAAGCTTTCCTTTCTGCAGCTGAGGATTGAACTAACATTTTCATTAATTTCTCTGAATTACAAGGTTTCCTTCTCTGTGTAGTGGCGATTGACTGAAGGAGATCAGATTAATATGTAGTATTAGGATTATTCCCTCTCCATATACACACTTATTTACATTGAACTACATTATATTAGTTGGATTTTTTTTAACTTATCCTGAATTATTCTCTAGTATCTTCAAACTTTGACACCTCATTATTCATTCTTCTAAATAATTTATGAATACATTAAGAGCACAGGCCTCAGTACAGATTCTTATGGGATTCCACTGATGACCTCCCTTCAGTATGAAATCAGGACACTTATTTCTGTTCTTTTCACTGTACATTTTAAGCAGTCTTTACACATGTAAGAATTTCTCATTATATCATGGTAGTTCAAATTCTTTTAAGAGCCTCTGGTGAAAAAATCTAGCCAAAAACATTGGATGACATTAAGTGTTCATATACAGTTTCCTTCATAAAATGCTGTTCCTTAAAACATGTTGAAATGTTTTCAACATTCACATACACGCTCTTATTTTGAACAGTGATTTCTAGCTGCTTGCCAGTATATACTTGTCAGATATACTGACCTGAAACTCCACTGATGTCCTCAGCACCATATCTGTTATTATATACTATAAATTAATTTCTTCATATTTAAACTCCTTAGAAAGGCTGGTGAAGATGACTTGTACTTACGAGCTGCTGCTATTGGCATGACAAGTACAGTTCCAGCACAGGCCAGCAGACTGGGCTCAAGCAAGCAGCACAACAGGTAAACACTGAAGAAAGAATGGTCTTGTGCTTCTGAGCATGCTGCTGACTCACTCACACAGCAAGGAACGCTGCACTGCAAATCCCAGCTGACTCATGCAGCCCAACAGCCGCCGGGTCCTCAGTAACACATACTCACCTTTAATGGAATCACCCTGAAACTGGAGTAACACTGCAAATCTTGAACTTGAGAGCAACAAAGAGCTCAAGGTAATAGTTTAGGTCAAGGATTTTCTTTGTTTATTTATTTTAAGGTAATAGTTCCAATGAGGGAGTCTGCTCTGATTAAGTTATTTATCCCTGGGAGAAAAAGCACACACCGCACACCTGTCACACTGTTGAGGGACTGCTGGAAGGTCAATCCATGCTACGTGCCAAGAAGCTGTCCACAAGAGAGGAGGGTGATGTAAGAAATACCTCCCTCAAAAGTCAGACAATAGCTATGCAATCAGATCCACAATTTTGTTTGCACACTTGCTTCCCAACAATTTAATTTCTACATGTTATAAGACATGTCCTACTTTATTTAGAAAGAAACCCAAGAACAGACACCAATCTCCCCAAATGAAACTACACATTCCCTTGATAAAAATTAAATGAACCATACTAAGTTAATATACAGGTCAATGTGGGCTGAGAAAAAAAAGTCTTTAACATTCCCTCTTTTTCTCTGCTCCCTAAGATACTCATTAAGTAACAGATGTTGCACTCATTTATCAGCAAGTGGAAACAACAGACTGATGATTTTATCTGTCGCTAGTTACCATAGAGGAGGACATTACAGGCACTGTTTGGAGTATTTCCAATCTGATTTTGTGACATCACACTGCATTGAGCAGACTGCAGGAAACACTGAAACACCAGACTGTTGTTGAAGAATTACGAAGTTCTAGTGCCACATTAGCTGAGGTCTGTATTAGATTCATAAAGCTTTTCAGATTTTTTATTTAATCAACCTCTGACTCAAAAAAAAGCCAGCATTAAACCTCTTTAGAACAAGAATTAGAACGTCACGTACGGAAGCTGTATTTTCGAAATTATTATTTAAAAAGCACTTTACATATTCTAACATCATACTGAAGAAAAAGGGATCAAATAGAATCTGATACTTCTCAGGACTTTGAACATCAATCTCCTTGGACAATAACCTTCAGAGTATGTACATGAAAACAAACATTTTGGCTTTAGGCACCTTTTAACAGGCACTGTATTGAGTACTTGAACACAGTTGGTTTACTATTTATAACTTTCTGTATAAATTTTAATACAACTTCATGAACTGTAAATTGCAACACTCATAAATATATAAATGATATGCTTTTCTAACATAAATACTTATAAGTAATGGTGCTTCACTGCTAGTCAAATAAGATCATGCCTTCCTCATAAATGTCAAAACCCAGAGTGACCTTGGGCAAACCATATCACCTGAAGTAGGTAAAATTAAGTCTCAAGCAGACTTTTCAACTGCAGATTTATAGAGACATGTCTGATTCTTTCAGCTTCATACCATTACAATCAGAATAACAATAAATATGTTCTCTCTCAGAAATTTTTAGGTGCAATTGTGATGTTCTGAAGCATCATTATCTTTTAAAATTTACAAGACTCTGGATGTTCCAACATCACAACAAAGCTATTACACTGATGCAAATCTACTTTGGCACAGTTCCTCAGAATTGTTTTCATTTACCTTACTAATTTTACAGCACCCATACCTGTTCTCTCTTCTAGCCAAAAAATCCCTCATTCCCTATCTAGATTATCATTGTTACTTTCACTAATTATTAGGTAGTTGATGAGAAGAAAGTTACGGTAAAATAAAATCTGAAAAGAAAGGAGTGCGGGCAAAACAGTGTTCTTTCTCCAGATGTTCAATATATGTAAATAATCCCCACAGCCTCCAACTACAGGTTAATCTCATTTCTAACAGAAAGTCTTTAATAATCTTATCAGTAAATTCAAATTCTTCTTTAAACACCTTATTCCCAAGCAAATGTAATTCCATGTTTAATTTACAGTCATTCATGTCCAGTGAATAAACAAGAACGTTTTTGTGGCTACTTCACTTTTACAATGTAACTTCAGAAATTAGGCAATCCTTACAGTAGTAAGTGACACAGAGTAAAATTCTAGATATTTTAACTATTTTTCCTGATATTTCTGAACTATTTAAGTAGTCGTTGGTGCATTCTAGTGGTATCACAAACAAAACGACAAACCTTCCCTGCTCCACTCCCCCCACAACCCTCCCACTCCTACCAAATATATTCTTACTTTTGAAGTGTTCAACACTTAATCTAAGATACCAGTTTATTCAGTCTAAAGACCTGTTCATCAGTGGCCAGATCTAGTTCTTCCTCATTTTAATAATTTTTAAATTTACTAAGTACATCTTCTAAAATCTAGCAGCATAGCAATTTTTGTTTTCAACTTTTTTTTTTAAGTTGAAAAAAGCTTCTTCAGTTACCACTACATAAATAAAGCCTTGCAGCTCACCAGGCTGCAGTGGCAAAAGGTGGCCATGTGCTGTAAAACAACTGATAAATGGATGAAGAAAGACTCAAAAAAGATGATGGACAAAGTAGGACATAAGGGCGATGCTGTAACAGAAATACAATGTGATCATCCTGTTACAAGCTCTTAAAGCTCCACCGCTCTAACTGTGGCTGGATTTTGATCCTGGCTGACTGCTCCTTAAGAACAGCCAAAGGCAATGCTTCCACCTTTGCTGACAGAGATAAGGTATGTACCCTGCAGGTTGCACATAACCTTTTTCTTCCCCTATATGAAAGTCACAGAAATAGCAAAAGAAACCAATTCAAACTCTGAAGGTAATGCAAGTTTACAACAACTCTAGGAGTTAGAAAGAATAAAAAAAGACAGTCTTCCTTGCTTCTAAGCTCTGTGTGAGGATATGCATTGACTCGACCAGCAGATACAGTTCAGGAACAAGTTTCTGAAGTTAATGCCACAAGCCTCTTTATCCTATACATGTGGGACTGTACAAAAACTCCTGAAGAACTAACATCCTAGTTTCATTGTTCTTTAAAGTGATTTTTAGACTCCAGTCAAAAGTAACAGCCTTCCTTGAGAAAAGCCTTGAGAAACATTTCTGAAATGTTCCAAAAGAAAATGGACAAGTAGGATATTTAAAATAAAATACCAGCTCAACAACCCAAATTTCTTAACTGAGCCTGTACTAACATAGCTTTCAGCATTTATGTTGAGCATACCTTGCTAAAATGCAAGTATTTACACTATGATTTGAGGTAAAAACACCATTAGGGTTTTCATACACTTACTTTTAGGGAATCAAATCCCCGAAGAACAAAGCGTACTTGTAAAAAGAAACAGTAGATAATTAAAGCTAAGTTTGTGACCTTTACAGATTTATCAGTCTTTTAATTATGTTACTGAGGTTTTTGAAGGTATACAATTACACTGTATAAATGAAGTGTTTGTCATTTAAATTACTTCTGTAAAACAAACATTCCTAACCCTATTTTATTCTTGCAGGACATGCAAAGGTAAACTCCACCTAATCTCTAAAAACGCCATTGTTGGCAGGTGTTAAATCAGGAAAGCTTATTAAAAAAATAAGAAGATAACCATTACAAGTACAAGCATTGTTTTTCAAATCTATGCAAATCAGCCAAACCACAAAAACTGCATTTTCCTCCAACCAGTTTTTAGATGTGCAATTATGTGTATAAGAGACTATAGATATATTTTTTACATAATTAACAGTTCAACTTTCATAGAAATTGGATGTTAAGGCAAATTATGGAATTTCCCAACACATTAAAACCACTTCCAAATGGTGAGATACAGTGAAGCACATACATCAATCTAGCTTTCTGAAAATCCCTCCAAAATTTATTTTGTCCTATGAAATCTAGGTACCATAAATAACATGGATTACATGACAGTTAAAGGAATGCTAATTAAAATACTTAGTTATGCGAAGATCCACACAAAAAACTGTGTTGCAGAATGATATTTTAAGTTCCACAATGTTAAATAACTTGAAACTATATTGCTTTCAAAAGTATCACACTTCACAGACAGATGTTAGTTCTCAAGATGCAAATACCTAGTCAAAGATTAAGACATATCAGCTTTCAAATACAACAAGCTACCTCCTGATTGAATGCTGTTTTTCCCTGGATATGGGACAATTTCACTTTTCATCATGATATTATGGCAGTGGGTCTTGATGTGTGCACAGTGGAGCCAAACAGGCAAATGCTCTCAGAGGGGTTGCAATGGGTAGTCCATGCAGGGCTTTGGGAAGAAAGGAAAAGATGACTCCAGAAAAAAAAGATGTGCACTGGTAACTTGACAGAGTGAAGGGAAGTACATAGAGTCCAACCTGATCAGATGTGTAGAAAACAAAAGAGCTTCCTTTGCTCCAATTGCACACTGGACAATGATGGAAGAACTCACAGAATTACTCCAGTTTAAGTGGTTCACTGATCTAAGGAAAGGAAACCCAAGTAGCCTGGGATACCTTTCACAAATACCCACTCTACCCAGATTCCTCTGTTATTTTTCAGAATTGTATGCATAAAATGAAACTCTAAATCAAGGATATTAAAACAGAGTGTCAAAATCGTATTTTTTGATATCAAAGATCAAGAATTTTTTTCAGTCAAAAACAAAGCTTAGTGTTTAACTGCTCCTTCCTTAGTAATCTGCATTTCTCCTCTTTCATTCTCCCACTACTCAAATTTTAGAACTATCCTTTTTAGTCTTTGTTGTTCTTGTGGTTTATATAATTTCTTGCATATCTTCCACATTTCCAAGCATATTAATCTTTCTTTTTGATGAAATGATGCCTCTTGAATCTCCTGTGTTCCAAATCCTTTCTTTGCACTGTCACTCAAATGTCACCTTATTTTTCTTTGCTCTCTCTTTCCTCTCTTCTACCCATTTCTACCAAAATAGATGCTTTTTTTTACCCATCAGTTGCTCATTCATACTTCACACAATGCCTTTTTTCCAAACCTTCAATAGCAATGTTATTAGAATATATTTATGAAGAGATAGGAACATCGGGGTCTTTTAAATATTTATCATAGCAGAAGAATTTGGCACATTGTTTCTGAGAATCCTTAAATGTGACCAAGGCAAATCTCACCCTACTGATACACCATAAGGTACTTTCAATGGTCATCTAAAAAGCACACACCTTATACTGCCAATATAGTTTTATGTCAGAAAATGAATCTATCCCAAAACTGAATTACTCATGGCATTCTCTAATCACAGACTGAAGCTTTAGGTCAGACAACTGTTTCAGCAATTAGCTGGTGATGAAGACCTTGACATCTAACTTTTGCAAAGCAATTTCAGAGCTCATGCACCTGTCCAAAAAAATTGAATGCAAGCCCCTCACTGATTTCAATAACTACACATATATTGATATTCTGTAAAATCTGGTGTATGTAGACTTTATTTTAGACCAAATCTATACATAAACAAAAAGATATCCCACATGACTTCAGGTAAAGAAACAAACAATTCTCATGAAGAAACAGCTAACCTTAAAGAGACATCAGTAAGAAACTGCTCTTTGGCAGCATCTTCACAAAAAATATTTTGCACCAGGAACTAGCACGTACGAATCAAAAGGTAAGCCCCATGTCAAAGCAGAGACAGCTACAACACAAGGTAAGCATTATATTTTTTAATGGAGGCAAAAAGATAATGGCTTATCCTATTTAACGGAAAGCAGAATATTTTATCTGAACTAGTTGCAAATAACACAAAACCTGTGCTCCAAAAAGCAGTTTATAAGATAGTAAGCTTATAAGTGACATGTACATTAAAAAAAACACCAAAACTAGATTTTTGAGCCACTGTTACAGAGGCACCTGGATATCTAATTAATACTACAGGTATGTGCTTTGAAACATTGATCTCATTAATTTTTCAGATTTCCAATCAATATGTTGAAAAATACTAAACTGTTAAGCACGACTCTTAGATATTTTTAAAATTTCATAAAACAAGCAATATTTATTTTTAAAACTTGTTAAAAATGCCATTTCATGTATTTGAACAAAACTCAGTTGTCATCCAAATCTAGTTTGATACATAACTCAGCTGTCTAGTAAAGGAATTTACACTTCTGATACACATTTTGAAAACACTCACTGAATCAATGATTAAACCCCATAACTTACATGGAATGGAAAATAACTTTTCAATTATTGAGCAGATGTAAATGATAAATTAAAAGATTACACTTCTGGATGCAATTTAAAGTTTGACTAAAATTGAGTACTCAATTTCATTAAATCACTACACTGCAGGAAACAGCAAAGCAAAGGCCACATTAGCAATCAGCTCTAACAGTCACATTAATTCTAACTTACATGTGAAAAACTCTAAAAAAGGGTAAGAAATAGAAAAATAGCCAGCATAGAGCACTGAGTGTGAGCACAGCTTTTCCTACATGCAGGGGTTGACTGCTTCCAGCAAACAGTAATGTTGCCCTCCAGTGTTCAACACTTTCTCTCCTAATTAATATCTCCATCAGTCTCCTTAGACATGCTCAATTATAACATCACTGAAGCAGAGAACAAAATATAAGCCTCTGGCGAGGTATTCAGTGCATAACAGACAAACAATTACAGACATGGATTTAAAACTTTTTGTTGTTGTTTAAAAACAGTGTTTTTTCCCATAAAACTACCCTAAGATTCGACTGCATATGCTACTTGGCTTTTGGTACCCCAAAGTTATTTTATAAAGCTTTGCAAGTTACAGCTTTGATAACACTTAACTGTACAAATCCATTACTCATGCTCAAAAGCCATTACTGATTCACACATATCACATGGCAGGTTTTTAAAAGATGCAAGAACAGATTATTACTTATATCTTTTTAAAAGCACTATGACTTCTAAGGATAATATAATAAATGAAACTGACTTCCAGCTGATACAGCCTTCAGTCTCTAAGAAAGAATATCACTGTAACTCTAGGCTTGAGATCTTATGAAAATAAAAGAATAAGATTACTTTTTGCCTAAACAGAATTATTTTGCAATAAAAGCTTTATTATTTAAGTAAAACTAAAAAAAACCAAAACACCAACCAACCAAGAAAAAGCCCACCCACTTAAAAATGACTGCATGTGGGTCAGAAAATAAACCAAAAATAAACCCACTGATTTTAATCAGGCAACTGTCCTGCAACAAGGAACAGTACCCAAGAGACCGATGCACAATGCAAAAATATGCACAATGCCTAAAGAGGCAAAATAACAAATTTGACATTTCACTGATTTTATTCTAAACACAGTCTGAAATCATATATACATAGTTTTTCTATTAGAAAATTAAATATATGTTTTATACCAAGTATAAAAAAATTGCCCAGCTAAACCAGTATAATTTTCACAGCCAATCAAAACCAGGCTATAAGAGAAAAGTCCGGGTTAAAAAAATCCAAAACTGTTTTAAAGCTCTAAGAAGAAAACAATGAAATTCAAATCCCAGATTTGATTTGAATATTTCGGTACCATTGACTATACCACTAGAAGAGAGACAATGTTGACTATGCAACAATGGATCTCAGATTAAGTAAAAATTAATTACTAGCTGATTAGGAAAATATATGCATCACTAAATTAGAGATCTAATTTGGTTCCTAAATAAATGACTAATCTCTTACGACAAGGGAAATGGAAAAATAAGCTTTTCTAAGGTCAACTGAAAGAAAGAAAGACTCTAACTCAGGCATTTTCCCATCTATGTAGGAGTCCTTCTCCATCTTTTCCCTTCTTCAAAAAGTTAAAAGTACATCCATAAATATGACAGCCTCAGTTGTGGTACCTATTACATACTCTAATTGTCACCAACTCTCCAACTTCATTATCCTCCCCTGATGACATATTCCAAGTTATCAGTCTCAGTATAAGGTCTGTCAGAGAATCCATCATATGGTGCTTGATATGCTTCAAACTAAACAATCTCACAATCTGGTAACAGGTGTATGACTCAGCTCCAGGAAAAAATGAGCTACTCCACAGTATCTTTAATTACTCTTTCCATAGCCCTTCAGCAGAGTGTTTTGATCACAGGACAAGAGACACCATCTTCTCTTCTACAGTATGGTAGTTTTGGTCTTTAATTTGCTTTGTTTAGGTTTTGCTGAAATACATAAAACTATGGTATTTCCCCATTCTGCCACATGGTGCAATCTAAATATGTCTTAATTGGTGGTATTTTGAGCACTGATCAGGTAAGATCTATGTTTCCACACTGCTTAGTAGCAGGATAGGTATAAAAGTGTGAAAAACACAGTAAATTTCCAAGTGTTTAAAAGGTTAGGCTATTACAAACAACTAAACCAAAAAGATTGAAAAAGTGCCCAAAATTAGGAGAAGCTAAACTAGTGAAGACTTATACAATCATCTGACCAGATCTATATGCAAACTAAAGGCAACGAAAAAATGGCCACATTTTCTCTGCACTCAAGGTTGAACTGCTAAATCAGCAATTTGTCAAACCTAGGCAAAAAAATCATATTTCTCCTTCATCAGAGTAAAAAACAAACAAACAAACAAACAAACAAAAAATAAAAAATAAAAAAACAAAACAAAACAAAA
>WEIU01015614.1:46829-60383 GCA_013389925.1 Aegithalos caudatus
AAAAAAAAAAAAAAAAACAAAACAGAAAATTAGGGAGCTGCTATGAGAAATACTAAAGGTTTAACAGACACCAATGTTCTTTTGAGTTCTCCTGCCAGACACCAAGGGAATATCAAAAAATAGCAGCATCTTGAGACATTGTTTAAAGAGACCAGAAACAACAGGCTAGTAGCTTTGTGCTTACAAGTGTCTTTACAATACAGTCATAAAAAGGACAGGCAATTAAAAAGTATTTTAATATTTTTGAATAAAAAATAAGCCTATTGTGAAGCGCTAATTGAGTATATAAATCCTTATGCCCTGTACAAGGCCAAGAAAGGAGTTTTATCTTATTTTCCAATAGTGATCACTACACAAATATCATGAAAAGAATTCCAATTAAATAGAAACTTCTGATAAATTACCAAAGTTCACTATCATCTGATAAACAATGTCATGGTAACAAAGCTACAGGTAGCTAAATCCAGCGAAAAGAATGAATGTAGTACCACTACTGGATTCTGGGGATGTCACTGTAGCAACAATCTCAGCTACCTGCAAGCAACCAATGTCATCTACATCAGGCTTGTGCAAGTTTTCCAATTTAATTTTAATAATGGCCTTTGCAAATTTCCACAGTATTCTCTTTCCACTGAAAAAAAAGAATGGTCATAAAATTTAGTTCTAATAAAATACTCTCTCTTGCATCCCTATATCATTATTGCAATCATTAGTGACAGATCTATCCAGAGCCAGCAGGGCTGCAAGGCCCAGTAAGGCAGAAGGAAAAAGTAAACCAAACAGATAAGGATTTGTTCCACGTATCACACACTTACGCAGGAAGCAGGGGGAGGGAATCATAACACACAGGACCAAGCAGTATGTTTTCAAAACTAGGGGATTTAAAACTCGGGGATTATGACTTCAATCTGTTCCAGAAAGCTCATGAATAAGAAACCCAAAACCCAAACAGTAGTTAAGATTGAAAGGTATTATTCTAGAAAACACTTTTCACTCCAGTTAGGAACTGAAATGCTGGATGTACAACATTTTTCAATTCACCACTTCTATTGTTTTTCTGCTTATATACGGAGTAGTCTACTAGAAGAACTAACTAAATCAGGACTCCTTGGCTAGAAGAAGGCATCTGAGGAAAAGAAAATGAGAGATCCTTAAATAATGGGTAGTACAGTCAAAAAATCAATAGCTCTTGAAACGTAAAGAGCTAAGGCATATCACATTAAAGTGGAGAAGGCAGGTTTTAAAATAAAATGCTACATAAGAACTTTTGTAATTCTTTCCCACTAAAAACATGTGAAACATATTTTATACAGGCTAACACATTTTATATATGTTCTAAAGCAGCAAAAAATTTAAATGAAGGAAGGAAGGAAGAAATGTATCAACCAATGCCTGTACAAAGGTGCCCAATAAAAAGACTCAGAGTCATGTTTTTCTAGTGGCCAGAGCAGCAATGGAAAAGGTCTTTATTACAAGCTCCCCTGCTCTTTAACTCTTATCAACGCACCCACTCTTGAAAAATAGTGCAGTGGGCATTTTGGCATAAACAATGAGTTCTAAGCCAATATTTTTTAATTAAAAAAATCAGGATTGTTGGGTGAAAGGAAATGCTCACAGTCTCGAAATAACTAAATAAGATCTGCAGTGAAAAGAGGCACTCTGTTGAGGAATGAACAGTTGTACTGACAGACTCAGGCTACTTAGTTTTCCAGAGCACACAAACTTCATTTGGTAAAGGCAGCACCAATTTCCTACCATTTATTTTCTTGTAGCAGACATGGGTTTAAATGCATAGCAAAGCACACTCTCACACACACACACACACAAGCAAGAACTTTACTTCAGACAGGAGTCTCAGTCAGCACTTCCTGAGGAAGGCCACACACATGAAGTTACTGTGTGATGAGAGGCAGCAGACAAAATTACTGAAATACACAGAGTTCGACCTGAACAAGAGGAAGAAATTCTTCACTGTGAGGGTGGCAGAGCATTGGAACAGGCTGCACAGAGAGGCTGTGGACTCTCCTTCCCTGGAGGCATTCAAAAGCCATCTGGACACAATCCTGAGTAACATGCTCAAGGGGACCCTGCCAGAGCTGGGGGACTGGATGAGATGACCTCCAGTGGTCTCTTCCAACATTAATCATTCTATGATACAAAATGACGTGTTGGGTCTGGCTGAGAGGTTAATTTTTCCCTTAGCAGCCATCACAGTGTTGTATTCTGTATTTGTAGATACAAAGGTGCTGATAATATGTGTTTTGGCTACTGCTGGGCAGAGCTGGCACAGCATCAAGGCTGTGGCTCCAATATTGTCCCCTCTCACCACCCCAATGGCCAATGGGCTGTGGGTAGGCAAGATCTTGGGAGGGAACACAGTCAGGATAGCTAACCCAAACTGTCTAAAGGGATGTTCCATACCATATGACAACAGTTCAGCAATAAGAGCTGTGAGAAAGGAGGAGGGGGGGCCTTTGTTATAATGATGTTGGCCTTCCAGAGCTGCTGGTACATGTGCTGCTTCGAGGAAGTGGCAGGACATTGCCTGTTGATGGGAAGGAGAGAATAAATTTTCTATTTTCCTTTACTTCCACATGCAGCCTTTGTTTTATTAAGCTGCCTTCATCTTCATATAACAATGTGAACTTGGAGTGTCCAAACTATATTTTAGATGACTAAAATAAAAGATGCACTCCAGGGATAGTCACAAAAATCAAGCTGAGGAACTCCAGACCTTCAACAATAAAATATGTTTTAGTTGGTATAAAAGGACTAGGCTAAAATGAATCTGAAGTAACTTCCTCTAAAAATGAAGTTACCACGTGGACACTTCTGGTGGTCTCCTGAGTCCCTGGTACCAGCAGGGTACTGGAGATCTTTTCTCTTTCTGATAGAGGTTATCCGAAAAACAAGACAACTCTGCTCCAAAGATGCAATCAAAGCCTAGCCATAGCCAACTATCAACAAAGACTTGTAGGATCCTGACATATCCAGCACTTTTCCACTAATACTATCACATGACTGGGTTTCCAATAGGTCATCTCCATCAGCCAAAGCACTAAATTAAGTCAGTAGAATGAGAAAAAAAAAAAAAAAAAAAAAAAAAAAAAAAAAATTCAGCAAAATATCTTGTATCTTGTCATGCTGGAAGTTTCATAGAAGGAAATCTGAATTTCCCAACACGACCACTATATGCTAAAGATATTCAAAAGAGCAACTTTTTAAAGTCTTAATTATTTATTTTTAAATCTGTAAGGCACAAACAAGAGTTTGTTCCAAGTGAAATAGCAATCCTTGTGCAGTGTCATATGATTTCACTGGAAGTAACTTTCAGAATGCATGCAAAAAGTTACTGTAAGCCTGCTTTCTCAAAAAAGCGCTGTTAACAGGTATTTTTTGACTATACACAGCTTGATAGAAATTATAAAAAAACTCCAGGTGGCAACCTTTTGTCGTCCAATAAGGAAAATTTTACAGCTTTGAATAGAATCCATTTTCATGGCTTTGTATGAAGTCTTGACACAACAGAACACAATTTTGATATCTTCTAGACAAATACAGCTGCATCTTTAAAAATACATGGTATTTTCAACACCTTGGTTTGTCCCAGCAAGAAAGTAGTTTCCTCAGATCCAGCATACAGATGAATGCCTCTGACAGTGAATAAAACAGAAATAAATTAAACTCATCTGGGGTGAAATTCAGTCATGACCTTCACTGTGAATGAGTGATCTAATCTTCCATTCTGGCTGGAGAAAAAGCCAGCCTAAGAGTAACCTTCCACTAAAGCTAAGAATTCTGCCAGTGGAGACAGCTGTTCTCTGAAAATATGAAACAAAAAATGGATTGCCAACAATCTGCTGACTGTGAAGTTCAGATCCCATGGATGTACAAACCACTTGAAAATGTAAGCAACTTACTATCCTGGCGTGGAAGGAGTGTGGAGAAAGAGGGAACACAGCAGATCAAGCAAGAGCTCATGCTGTAAAGCTTCACCACAGCCAACCTTAATGCAGTTCACAGCCTAAGAAGCATCTCAATCTGATGACAACCATCACCCACCAACACAAGTCATGCTTGAATCTGAAACTCATGCAACTCTTCCCAGATTTTGAGCAAGCTTAGGAAAGAAAGGTATCTAGCACATAAACTCCATTTCAAAGATGAAATCTTCTGACTGAGCAGGTATTTCAGAAACACAACAAATTTACAAGTCCTCGCTAATAGGCTTAACTGACTGAAACAACAATAACACACTTCCCCACACAGTCCTACACAGGGTCACAAGCATTCCTCTCCTCCACTACCTACTTCAACTACATTTAAACCTCACTCATCAAGGAATTTGAAAAAATACAAAAGAGATCACTAACTAAGGACCTAGAGTAGACTGACTGCATGCTCCACTTGAGCCCTCAACACAAAACTGATCCCAGAGAAACAGATTCTCAAGAGGAACATGAAGGACAGACAGCAGCTTCTATTTATATCTCAGCAAATTAAATACCCATTTCTCATCTGCCAGAGTGCTCATATAAACATGGAATGGTTTGGATTGGAAGATATGTTAAAAGATTATCAAGTTCAATCCCTATGTGTCATAAGCAGGGACATCTTCCACCAGACCAGGCTGCTGCAAGGCCCAACCAACCTGGCCTGGAACTCTTCCAGTGATGTGGCAACTACAGTTTCTCTGGGCAACCTGTTTCAGTACCTCATTAGCATCACAGTAAAGATTTTCTGCATAGTATCTAATTAAATCATTGCCCCTTGTTCTTCCAGTCCTCCTAAGAATTATCTCTCTAGCTCTTTTGTAAGCCTCATTTAGTGTCAGGAAGGCTGCAGTAAGATCTCCCTGGAGTCTTCTCTACCCCTGGCTGAACAAACCCAGTTCTCTCAGCTTGCCCTCACAGGAGAGGTGCTCCAGGATCATCTTCATGTCCCTGCTGTGGTCTTGCACCAGCAGGTTTCCATCTTCCTTATGATGGAGGCCCCAGTACTTCAGGAGGGGTCTCATGAGAGTAGAGGGGGAGAATCACCTCCCTTGACCTGGTGGACACACTCCTTGTAATGTAGCCCAGGATATGGTTGTTCTGGACTGCACTTTGCTGGGTCATATCAAGCTTCTTGTCCGACACCCCTAAATCCTCTTCTTCCTTTAAAGGTTGATCACAAAGCCATAGGAAAAGAAAACTTCAACAGAGCATAACCAGAGCTGAGACCTCCTGATAGCCCCTTAGTAACCAACTGTACCCAATAACTTTAAATTTTAGTTCAAAAAAGTTATTTTAAAAGCAGTTTAAAAAGAATTACTTCAAGTGAGATTGTTTCATTACATGTTTGCGTTTGTGATTTTGGAGGGGTTTTTTTTAGTTTGACATGATTACTTTCACAAGAATATGTATAATTAAAACAAAAACCAACAAAAAAAAAAAAGAACAAAATCACCCACAACCCTGAAACAGATTTTTCACTGTTCTACATGACAAGTAGTTTAGTAAAATTAATGTAAGCACATCAACGATTTTCATGAAAGAGTATTTTGCTGAAATACTCCAGCCAGAAGAAATACTTAGTGTTTCTAACATTGCCGAGATTATTTGAAAAGTATGGGTTTTATTTTAAGGGATGAAGAGTTAGAAATATCTGCATATTTTTCATTTGAAATCCATTAAGAAAAAAATCCAACCAAACAATTATCCCAAAATCCTGTTAGAAAAGATACAACTTTGATGCTCATGAAAATTTAAGTGCAGAAAAATATAACGTTTACTTGGATAAAAGATTATGGTAGCCTTACTTTCATTCAATAAGCAATGATAATGACTTTGAAGAATGATTTAAAATTAGAATTTTGAGAAAAAAAGGTCATTTTAACTAATGATAAACTGCAATAGTGAAGCTATGGAAACTGAACTGAATGGGCCTATAAAGACAAAAAAAAAGACTGAAATCTTGCATCAGATACTTCTCTCTTTCTTTTGCTAATAATATCTACCCCATATTCCACAAAGAGTCATTGAAATTAATCTTCAACACTTGTTTGTCATGACAATTCAATTTTTACTTATTTGAAAGCAAAGTCATAAACCACTGTTTGAAATGCAGTAAGGATTATACTGACTATTACTATTGGAGATCAAAAGGAGATTTAAAAAATGTTATCTTATTTAAACAGTGAAGATGGGATAGGTCTTAAAAAGTGAATTTCAAATTTCCATTCTAAAGAAAGTAAAGTCCAACTAGGTGAACACTGATAAAGAAATCACTGGCCAGTAAATGTCTAGAACAACTAATAGTGCCTCACTAAACAGATATGTCCTTTTTTTTAACCCTGTTTTGTCTCATTTAGGACAGATATATAGCTTTTTTAGTTACTTTTTGATTGTAAACAGTTCTGTAAAGCCCCTTCTTGTCAAAGGAGCTTATTTTCTTCACCTGTGTCACCAACGCTGCCAACCAAGAACCACTTGCTGAGAACAAGAGATCCAATAATGCCACAATTTTTAAAAACAAGCAACCTCTTCACATTCTTGAAAGTAAATCTAAATCTTTTTAAGTATGTGAACAAAAAAACAAAATAAAACCTCAGTATTTGGAAGATATTAGATTAGATCTGCATCATGCCCTCCCCTAGCACCTATAGCTGAACATGCTTCCTCAGTTCTGACCAATAATAAGAGGCCTTCCATTTTAATCTGTCCTGTGAGTCATGATTTAGCATGCTGTAATTGATCCAAGGCTATTTTAAAAATAATTTTAACTAATGCTCATAGGTTTTCTCTTAAGACTTCAGAATCCTATGATTCAAAACTGGGTAATAACACCTACATTAATACTTTATTCATACCATAGAAGGCCCTCCAAATACTTTTATTTACGTTTATAATTTACTGATGCTCACTAGGCATTCCATTTTCTTTCATTTTTTACATGAATTTTTAAAATAGAAAATACGATCCAACTAAACAGTGTGTGTACAGTTCAGTGGTAGTTTGCAATTAAATGTGCCAGACATCTGTGAAAGTCCTAACTAGTTCTGTACAAGGAAAAAGAAATGGCTCTGCAATTTTAAAAGCACACTAAATTAAACAATGTTAATCTCACCTACACAAAGAAAATCTTATGTAAGCATCCATGGTATAACTACCATATATAGAAAAAGAAAACCAAATGTTTCCAGGTAGAACACACACATATACTAAACTCTGGCAGTCAACCAAAACAGAAAATACTATTTGTCTGTGATAAGAAGGAAGGCATTCAAATATGACCCTGATCTTTTCTTCCATGAAAAAACAAAAATCTTTCAGCCTTCCTCTTTAAAACAGCAATCTCCCAGTAACTGTGCCATGGCAGTATAATGCTTAACTTTAAATTACTTGGGTGCATTTTGAATATATCCAGAATTGACAAAACTCTCACCCATTTGTTAGTTAAATTTAAATTGTAACTTAACAATCTACCACCATAACAAATAAATGACAGTTTTCTGCTATACAAGGCAATTTCAAATAGCAGTAGCTGTCTGATAAGACTTGAAAAAGAAAACATTTCATTTCCTCTTTAACACACTTAATTATAATATTAGAAGTCAGGGTAAAACATGTCACCCACTATGAACTTGTCACAATGAGAACAGATTTGGTCTTCTTTCTGTTCAGCTAGTGGCTTCAAAAGCACAAAGTAGCTATAGGAAACAAATCCCACAAGATTCAAGTTCTGAGCCTTCTCTGTGAAAGCTGGGCTTGCATTTCCAGTGGGTGTGTCAAACAAGGGGTGCTAGTTAGCAGGAAATAATCCCAAGATGTGTAAATAAAAGCTATAGCATTTCATCCATATCACATGGAGTGGAATGTGGGGTGACAAAAAAAAATTAATACAAACTGTTTACTGGTATCACTGTCTTCCAAGAAGTCTTTTAATAGCTTCACATGTATGAAGAGAGACATTGAGCAATCTGCATAAGAGAACAAGCTGATTCATCTCTGTCAAGACTTTCCAGAGGTAGCAATGGAGTTACTGAAGAGCCGCCTGCCACTGCCAGTTCTCATAACTAGTCAGATTCTACAAATGGCAATGCACCTAGGCATAGCTAAGCCTTATTCATCACTAAAAAGTATCACCTTTTTTTAATTATACCTCACCACTGCAAATGTCAATGCAATTAGGAAAGTCCATATTTCAAAAGCTGAAAAGCAGCTTGTTGTTGAAATACAGACAAATTAATAGTAGTGTATAATGATAAATCCCTGCATAGAACTAATTCTGTTTACAACTACAAATGAAAGTACTTAAGCTATAGACCTACTCTATCTCCTTACACCTGGTGGCCACCAAGCCAAGGACTGCTCTCCTTTGCTGGACAGAGGGAAAAAAATACAACAAAGGGCTCGTGGGTCAAGCTAAGAGCAAGAGAGATCACACAGCAATTACTAAAATGGGAAAAACAGGCATGCCTTCAGAAAACAAATTTATTAAAAATCAAGAGTATGACAATTATAAATAAAATCAAACCTTAAACGCTGTTCCTCCAACCCCTTCCCTTTTTTCCAAGCTCAACTTCACTCCCAAATTATCTTCGTCCTTCCCCCAAATGATGAAGAGGTTCAAGGAATAGGGGCTGTCACTTGTCCATGTGACATTGCCTACATCACTTCTTTCTCCTTGCTCTTCTCCCATGCTCCAGCATAGCGTCTCTCCCACAGGACACATTCCTCCATGATCTTCTCCAACATGGGTCCCTTCCTCAAGCTACAGTTCTTACACAAACTGCTCCAGCATGGGCCCCTTCCATAGGGTAGCCCTTCGGGAATAGACTGCTCCAGCATGGGTCCTTCATGAGGTCACAGGATCTGCCTGCTCGGGGACAGGCTCTCCATGGGGCCACTCCCTCTTTTGGGCATCTCTCTGCTTCCTGGTCCTCCACAGACTGCAGGTGGATCTCTGCTCCAGCAACTGGAGCACCTCCTCCCACTCTTCACTCACTGACCTTGCTGTGTACTGGGCTGTTCCCCTGACATATTTTCACTCCTCTCTCCAGCTGCAATTACTCCTCTGCAGTAACTTCCTTTATAATTTGTTGCCCACAGTCACTGCCATTGCTGATGGGTCTGTCTTGGAGCTGGCTGGCACTGGCTCTACGGGACAAAGGAGAAGCTGCTGGCAGGTTCTCACAGAAACCACCCTGGTAGCTCCCCCACTACCAAAGCCTGGACACACATACCCACTACCATCCTCTGAGACCAGGATTATACCATTCCAATCCCCAAACCCCACACCTTCCAAAACTGAGCATTATCCCAGACATTATCCCCATGAAGTATCACAATACAGTTTTTTATATGGCATTCTACTTCCCAAAGATCAATTTTATTACTTATTTTTCTTCTACAGCTTATTTTGATGCTTATACAATAGAAGACTTTGGGCACGTCTTCGTTTTCAGTCACAGTACAAACCTATTGACCTAGAATGGTCATTCTTAACTTCAAAATATATAAGAAAAAGATCACTGAAAAATAATGAAAAATATTACAAGGGAAACAGAACACAAACTACGAAGCTGGAAGCTACTTACCATATAGCAGTACCAAAATGTATTAACAATTACCGCTAAATGCCACTTTTCTCAATAACTCTCTTGGCTGCATTAATTTTTAATAATGCTCAAGTAGCCTTTCATTATAGTGTTTTAAAGATCTCATTTTGCTACACTAAGTATAGACTATTTAGCTGGATTTCATTTTCTAAATAAATAGAAATGCCAAGGAGTTTTTCTTAAGTTAGGATTGCTTTTAAACCACACATCTCCCTATCTCCCAGGCAAACTTCAGGACTTCTTAAAGGAATTATAAATCAAAATTCATGTTGGCTTGTACTGTCAGCTGCAGCCGTGCCACATCCTACTTGTAGTATGAAGTATGTGGTCTCCTTGGCCATTCATGTTCTACAGATTTCATACATAAGATAATTTTTAAAGCTGTGATTTTTTAAAAAAACTAATGCAACATATATGGCCATTTCAGATGTACTCTTTAACCAAAAACAACCTCAATTTTATCCTCAAAAAAGTTCAGATTGCTTCATCAGCTTCTTACTAAGGAAGGCCTAAAGTTTACTCTAACTCTACAAGGAGCAAACGAGAGAGGAATTTTGAAGTAATAATTTTAAAAAGGTGTTCCCAGGATTTCTCTGACCTCCAGAAAGGATTTAGATTGTAATGAAAATTCAAGACTTTTACTGTTTCTTCTGCACTTCTGGATAAGGTTTTTGATACAAAATACATTTAGGATTGATCTCGGCCAGAATAAAATATAATATATGTGCTTATTTCTTTTCAGAGTGAAGTAACTTCTGGCTAAAACAGAGCTCTGATAACTTAAAGCAAGTTGAAGACAGTTATGTCCTAAAACCTGCATGAGGAAAACTCTATTACAAGTACTTGCTGCCATCCCAACTGCAGAGAACAGGCTAGGACCACAAACCAAAGCTGTGATAAATTATTCAAGAGCTCAAATCTGGACTATAAAAGCTATTCTCTATTTAGACTCTGAAATCTCTTAACTACACTTAGTTTTAAGAGAAGGATTTCTTACTTAAAAATTTCAACACAAAGCACTTTGAAACCCACATGCCAGCTTAGACTCTGGTATTAACAGATGGTGATAATTCCCTCAGACACCTCAAAAATTAATAAAACATCATGAAACAAGTCATTTCAAGGTCTCTGTAAATCCAGACGGACACTGCATCACTGAAAGGAGACATCCTGTTGTCTTCACGACTTTCCCATCATGTTCTTAGGTTATCTTTTAATGTAAAGCTTCCTTTAATGGTACCATGTCTCAATGGCTAAACTTCATCTAAATAACTAACAATTTGGATAATTTTGATAAATTTCTGGTACTTTATTTTTTTTTAAAGACTCAGTTGGAAAAATATCAGCTTAAACAGCCTAAAAGTTATCAGCTTCCCTCAGCTGAAACTTCTGTTTTCCTCATTTTCCATCCTTCTTGATTGTGCTTAGGTACACTAAAGGCTCTTAGTACATTGTAAATGTATCTGTGTTAGTTTCAGCTGTTGGGTTTCTGAAAAAGGGAAAGTTTAAACTACAACTTCAAGTGACAGAAGAGATTATAGCCTTGAAAACTACTTTTTTAACTGAGACAGGACATATAACTAGGTGAGTAGATCTAATAATAAGGGAAATGATCACAATTGTGAGCACTGGGAATAACCTGCTTCTGGGTTTTAGGAAATACCTTTCAACTTCATTGAAAAACCATCCATTTTAAAGACTCCATCAGCTCCTATTTAGTGAGCACTATGTTTAAAATGTCAAATACTGTACTGTATCAGCTATGGAAGACTGACTACCTCTCAGGGACTAAGCCTATACACTGTTCTAGCTACAATGTTTTTATTACTGTACATTATAAGTTATTTTGAATAAATGCTTTTCTGTTCCTGAAAGATGAACTATAAAAACTTTGTTACACAATCATCTTTGTTACGTATTTTCGTTTCCAAGTTGCATACAGTTATATGCACATGAAATTCTATTGAATATTTTATATATATGTATCTTAGACTATATGTAAAGTCATTAATCTATTATTTTTCACCAACTCGATGCAGAATTTCAACAGCCTTGGCTCTATACTGAATTTTGTATTTCTATTTTTCCTTCTAACATCAAGCATCTATATCTTTGAGAACTACACTAACAGCTCTTCTGGTTTAATTTCATCTCATGCTAATTTGTTGAATAAGGTAGTATTTATAGTATACATAAAGAGCCACAAAGTTTCCTTATTAACTCAGTATTATGCCACTAACTTTGTACTTTCTCAGCAAAATATTATATGTAGCCACATTTTAAATTTCTGAAATCCAAGAAACAAGCTTAAATACAACCATAACTGTGATTTGTAGAACCAACAGACAGACTTGAGCTTGTGCTTCATCCAAGACTATCTATTAACAAGCAGGCACAACGGGTGAAAAGCAAATGCTCACTGCTGTGGCTCACCAAGGTCTGTTTTCTTTCTTGGCTGCATGTGGTGTAAATTGTCCTTTGCTGAGTTAGGCATTGCTACATTGGATTATTTGTGGTAGATATTACAGCTCATACTGCATGATGAGGAAGAGGATTGCTATAATTAAAAGGCTTTCCGGACCCCACCTCCCACTTTTTCTTATCTGCACAGGGAGAATAAAGATCTAAATGTGTGAATGATTAAGGGATTGGAACATCTGACATACAAAGAAAGGCTGAAGAGAGCTGGGATTATTTAGCCTTAAGAGAAGAGGTTTTATAAATGTGTATTTGTAGGGAGGTAGGGTGGGCAGGGAGCAGACACAAGGGAGTCAGACCCTTCTCAGTGGTGTGTATGAGCCCAGGAGACTATGATGAAGTTTCTTTTCAGATGGACTCAATTCACTTCACCCTTGGACAGTGACTTGGACTCTAACAAGGTCTTCATGTAAGTCTATTTCTGCATTAACAAAGTGCTCTCTAAGGTTTCAAAACATGTAATGGAGACTGCAACATTTCCATGAGAAACAGAGTGGACAAGAAAGTCTTTCAAATCACTTAATAAGCTATGTAAAACTAAAGAAACAAAGACAGACTTTTGCAGGTTCTTTGAAGGTATGTATGTCTTAGCTGAAGATATAGAAGCAGCAGTAAAGAATATTTTCAGAACCCCAGAGACTTCTGGGGCAAAGCATGGGGCAAAGGCTCCACAAGTCTCTTGAGGGAAAACAAGAATGAAACAGCTTCCATCTTCTCAGCATATGGCTTGGGACACCTAACTCAATCAACTGCAGCCTTACACCAACGTTTCCATAAGTTTCAGCTATTCAGCAGATGAATATTAACAGCCAAGAAGACATCAGTCACAGATATGACTCATAAATACTGCACACACCTTGCCATTTACAAAAACAGGTAATTTATTTCTCTTGAACAACAGAAGGAAAAGAGGGGGTGCTGAGCTTTTTACTGGAGCTCTCAAACTCACAAAAAATGGCAAAAGCCCCCAGCCTTGAAAGTGTAACAGAAATTAGTAAGGTTCTTTACTTTATTCCTTATGCCATAACTTAACATAGCCAAAAATGCATCTTTCAAAGGCCCCTCATTCAGTTTCATTATTGACATTAAAAATATGAATTTTTCCCTATAAAATAATCCCTTATCTTTTCAGGCAAAAACTCTTTTACCCATTCTCTCAGCATTCGAACTCCTGCAATTAAACAGAGTTAATGTCCTTTTGCAAAGATGCTGAATCCCCAAGTCCATTCTCCAGAGTCCCAGGAAGCTAATTCTCCCTGCATTTTCACTAGTTGATGTTTGCTCCCTTTATGAAGATGCTATGCAACTGGAGCTGACATAGCTGTGTAGCTCAATTGTGATATGTGTCCCCTTTTGGAAGAGGCAGACAGCTTTTCCTGGTCTAGCTATATAAAAAAAATACATTTAATATACATTTAACTTCAAGCAAGAATGTACCCCAGGTTTCAAAGTAATATTTTCTCTTTTTTTTTTTT
>WEIU01015615.1:9998-22221 GCA_013389925.1 Aegithalos caudatus
GCTCAGGCCCACCTAGCAGATTTGAAGCACGAATAGCAGTCTTATCTCAATGATTCAGAAGGGCAGGCTACACTATTGTAATAATTTTCTTCGTTTTGAAATCTGTGACACACTATCCAGAAAGTCACTGTTTCTCAGTGTCAACACAGTATGAATATTTTTCCAGAATGCCTTATTTCTAAATAGTACTCATTAAATTGTTTTTCTTGGAAGATAATCTCTACCACAGGGGGCACAAAATCTAATAAAACTCTAAGTTTTATTACTATGGTGTTTTAAGACAGATATATATAATTAGTCAATCACAATGTATAAACACATCTCCAGTATTGCTTGACTGTGACCAAGCATGTAATGAAAATTTTAAAAAATGCAATCAGATAGATATGCAACTGCCTACATCTATACAAACAAGAAAAGCTTTTAACTCTTCAAGTATCAGTTCTGGCCTACGTCCAGTTCTTTCCTTGAATTCCTTGACATGGTACGTGGTAGAGAGCTGTGCTCAATAAGTTACATAAAATTTCCATGTAGACTGTACTGAAGAAACAGAAAAAAATACAAATAATGCCAAAAAAAGTAGTGGAAGACAACTAACTATTGTCTACTTGGAAGGGAATTGATGAAGCTGAAAAAGAATTGCATAGAAGAATCAGTGGCAGAGGTCAAGAACTGCTCTGTGAAGGAGAGAAAAATGAAGTAGAGAAAAGCAGAAGAAAGAAAATCAGTCCAGATAATGTTTGCAGGACATAATGCCAAAAGTGACATCTGACTGTTGTCTATAATACAGGCATATGGACAAAATTCACAGTACACCGTGGGCAGATTTCTTCTCTAGTTTCCCATAGTGCCCAAAGAAGCCAGAAAGGAGTAAAAGAAATCAACATACTGATGACAAAAGCAAGCGTATGCTCCTTGCATTTCCTCAAATGTTGAGCAAGAGCTGACAAAACACAATCGAGCATGGTCTGAACTCTCATCTGACAGGCCTAAGTACTACATCAAGAAACACAAGGTGGATCTCAACATTGCCATGCAGCCATAAAATAATCTAAACCACTTTTTTTACAAATACTAAACGCTGTATCAGGTCATCTCAGTTTGTACTATTCAATGGCAGATGACACAAGAAATGGCCAAAAGTGCTCTTGAGTCAATGTACTTAAGTGGAAGTCAATCTTACGTGCAACTTGAGCGATGGCATTTTCATCCAGGATGATCTCTGCGATTCCCTCTTGATCCATATCAATTTCATCCACATACACCATTTCTGTCAAAGCTCGTGTTTTCAGGTTCCAGGCAGCCTGAATAAGGATAAGTAAAAAGTAAAATATCTTTAAGACACTGAGTAAATAATCTAATCAGCAATTTTACCATTTCTTTATTATTCACTTCACAGTTTTATTAGGCTTGAATAAAGTACTGACTTAAAACAGCTGAGTATATCTATCTGTCTGATGGAGGTATAAAGGGCAACTAAGTCCTTTGTTCAAAGCATCAGCTGTAAAACACTGTATAAATATATACCCTAGGCATTTCAGATTATGCATAATCGGTACTGGAATTGGAATAAAATATATTGGAATATAGTGATATAATTCAAAAATACCTAAATAAAACATTAGTAAAATGTACTGGAATACATTTTAGTGACCTGAACTGACAAATTACTACATTGTATGTCTTGGAAGAAAATCTAAGGAGTGTGGAAAGGCAAGCATAATTCTAGCCTATGTGACAAGCTTTGTGTAGACACCAAATCAGTGGGGAGAAAAAAACAAAACAAGAAAAATCAGTAGCAGCCATATAGAAATACCAACAAAGTAAGTGCAGGTCCAAACATTTTGACAATTTGATATGCCTGTAATGTACTCATAGAACTGGCATGATAAAAGGAGTCACAAGACAAATCCCTGATCTTCCATCAGATATTGAACAGATCATTGTAAATTTTCCAGAGTAAAAATCACTGCCAAAATAATTAAATTTGTTTCCTTTCTAACATGGAGTACAGCAATCTGGTGGAAAAGCATATTCAATATATGCTAAGGAGTCCTTTCAAAATAGAAACAGACTGATGCTATCTTAATAGAAATAAAGGTCAAACAGATGGAAACATTTGTTCCTTAAGTAAGAGGTATAAGAAGATCTGAAACTCAGGCTTATTTAATAATTTAAGTAATCATTTAATGAGACACTTCTCATTCATCCTGTCTTTTCCTCTACACTTCGCTTATACTTCTATGCAAATTTCTGTCAATCAAAAAGAAAGTGTATCTAAAGATCCTAAAATATTTAACTATTCATTTAAAAAGTGCTTTCTTCCAAGCAGAAGTAAAAGAGGACTTCAGCCAGCTAATTCAACCAAAATTAGAAATCTTTGTTCAAGAATGAAGAGAATTCAGCAGGATGATCTGAATCTAGGCCAGACAGTCATAATCCAGATCTGCTTTATTTTCTTTTAGTTTCTTCTTATGTGTTGGGATGACAGCCTTTAATTAACGCTGAGATTTCTGTTAGATGTTCAACACCTTTAATGGTTTCTCATGATTCTATGAAGTATTTAGTTTGTTAAATTTTTAATACCTTGATGGTACTGTTTTTTTTCAAAGATGTATATCTGCAGTCAACATAACCATGTCTATACAGGGAATAAGTTCCAATTAGAGCTCTTGTATAGCCAAGCACTGGCTAATTTCTTACTAGAAGTAAAAAAAAATCTGCCTATAGTAGTGATCTTCTGGAACTTGGAAGTAGTAACTCCTCTACACTAATTGCTAAAACTGAGGTCAGTTCTTTACATAGGCATAAGTGTATTATTGTGATTTTTCCACTAACTAACAAGTGAAAATGTGTTTTTAAAATCAATGTCTCTTTGTCATTACTGAACAAATATCTGTCATCAAAACAGATTCCTTAAGCATCTCTTCCAATCCAAGCTCCTAGTCCAAGGCTTCACAGCCAACAAAAAATTCAAATATCACACAGTGCTCCTTATTTAAACATCTATTTGTAGATTACAGATTATCTGCTTTCTCTTTGTGGGACTGATAGTTTTGTTTTGTGATAAGCACCATGTCTGGAGCTTATGAAGATAAAATGCATTTTTATGAAACAGCATTTATAAGGTAGGAAAAAGAAAGGAAAACTGGTTTCAGAGAACCCACATATTCACAACATAACAAATTTAGCTTGCTTAACTCATAATCAGAGCAAAATTTACAATACCTAACAGCAATAGAAATGTCATACAGTATATAAGTACATAGTATGCAGCATGTAAGTCTAAACTCCAGAAAGAAAAGTGACAAAGTGTTTTTCACTCAGTTTATGAGAAGTTTGTAACTGAATTGAGTATTTTCATCTTGTTCCTGAAAATCCAAAAACCAAATTAAAAATATAAACTTAGAATTTAAATTTAAATGTTTTCTCTCAACTTGGTAACAAACTTTTCTAAGACCTTGTATTCTCCAATAATCTTTTCTAATATATTTTATTCCATACACAATGAAAACTCCAGAACACAAAACACAACTACACTGTGAAGGGTAATAATTACCCTCAAGAAGATACCTAGTAGTGTTTCAGTGAAACAATTCTTTATACAAAAAAATTTCACAAATTCTTGGAGTGTAATTAAAGACCTGTAAAATATGTTATAGAGCTGTATTTAAAGATGCTATTTCACATTTAATCTCTTCTGACTGTGAGCTGGAGTCAAAAGATGCCATCACCTGCACAATACTATTCTTGCCATTGCAATAATCTAGAGCTAATGTGGGCACAGTGAAAATTAATTAATTTCTCTCAGTCTTCCATCACTATGCAAATCCTCATCCTGCATCTACAAGGCTACCAGACAAGGTAGGCATTGAGCCTGAGCTGCAAGAGCAGGAAGAGCATGGATAAGAGCCCACCATTACATGCATTAAATAAAACATGAAAGTGAGCCCTAAGAGCACAAACATTGTTCTGTCTGTGAATAGATGTTGTTTTCTTCCTAATCTCATCTGCAGATGAAGGTCATTCAGTACAAGGTAGATTCAACTTAGCTTTTAGAAAGCACTGAACTGCTGAATAAAGATATAGGAAAAATATGAGAGAAATAAAATTCTATCAAATATAAAAGCTGCCTGTTCAAAATATCAAAAATCTTTCCCTTATCAAATGTAATGCCTTACCAATAACAACAACAAAAAAATGCCATTGAGGACTTAACAACAAAACAAGTATTATTCATTGTATCAAAAATTCTTCCCAATGATTGCATTTAATAATTGTATTTATGGAAAGAACTTTACCTGAAACACAGTGTATTCAGAATCAAGCTCCTGAAAAGAGAGAAAATAGAAACTGAGGAACGGAAATGCCAAACAATAAAAACAACTTGAGTGCATTTATACTCTGTGACGACCTCATTTTCACAAACATTTCACAAACATTTTCTCTCTGACACATATATTCAATTTTCTATTTTATTACATTATCTCAACTTATACAGATTATGAAGCTAATCAATGTTTTGCACAATAAAAGTAAGTTGCAGAAAGTGTATCTTTCTGATACCTTTGCTTTCTTGCTTCTGCTGGATCATCCTAGCCAAATCTTAGATTAACATTCAAGCATTATGAAATTGAAAAATGATAGATTAAAAGAAAATTAACTTGGAAGATGTATGCACATCTCCTAAAAATTAACCAGCTTATCACGCCATGGTCTCTAGAATGCCTACTTAATGAAATCCATTTTTGCACACCTTTTTTAGCTGCTGCTGGTGATCACAATGATACCACTCAAGAAGACAAAGAAAATTTCAGCATTTCTTATGGTATTTTTATGATGAAAATAATTAATTTCAATGTATTCATTGCATTTGGACAGTAATATTGCAAGTGGAATAAATGTCGAATTAACAGCCTATTGCACTACCCAGAAAACAAAAGAAAAGCTACCAGATTAAGTTTACTATATGTGAAAAAGCTGGGACTTGCATCTACTTGAAAAATTCTGGTAAAATTGAGTAAATAATGACAGGAAAAAAAATGTAGGTTTATCACAAATTATTGTGTAATTATCAAGTTTACACAATATTTCAGCTACCCTTCAGGGCTTTTGCTGTTCACTTCCAGGGACTGGGAATGAGTTTTTCCTAATGTATTACTTAGCTTTAGACAAGGAAGGTGGAAGATAGATGTTACTTTCTCTAAATCACTATTATTTTTTGTAGTGTCAGAACATTTCTACTCCTAGAGGCAGTGAAAATTTTCTTGCATATCTGGCATTGTGTGCATATGACAGTTAAACCAACTACATCAGACTGAATATACAATCTTCAAGTAATTCAGACTATAAAAGGACTTCTGAAGATCTCCAGTCCAAAGCCCTCAAAGCAAAGCTAGCTATGAGGTCAGTTGAGGTTGCTCAATGTCTAGTCCAATTGGATCTTGAAAACTTGCAAGGATGGAGGCTGCACAATGCCACCAGGCAACCTATTCCACTGCTGACTATCCTTATTGAGAAATGTTTTTCTTCAAACCAAGCCAAAGCCTCCTTCACTTCCCTGCATCACTGTAAGTGGTCCCTGGCTTCATTTTCTTGATAACCTCCTTGTATGTATTAGAAGGCTGCTGTTAGATCACACCAATGTCTCCTCCCAGCTCAAGCATTGCCCTGCTGCTGGATTGCTTTGCAGCCAAGACACAGAGCTGGCTTCCATTCCACCAGGAGAATGGCAATGTCAAGATCACCCCTCTGTAGTATGAGACATGGTCTACTTCTTTCAGTTTGAACAGTTTTACTAAACAATTCTACTAAATTCTGACAGCAGGGACCTGGAATACAAGTGAAGGACATCTTCCTTCTGTAGTGTACTGGAATTTGTGGCCTTTAAAGGATTGTATTTGGAACCAAAAAGTTGTTCACTGGTGTTAGAATGCATAACACATCTTACACATTGAGTATTCTATGGAACTAAACATTAAATTCAGGGATTAAACTCAGTTGACTGTGATGTACCTGGGCCTGAATAAGGCACTGAAACTGGCTTTGCATTTTAGTTGTATGATTAAATGAACTATTACAATTCTTTTATGTATAACAGTTGTTTTCTTAAAAAAAAACAAAAACCAAACAAACAACAANGCTTTCTAATAAAGGACATTGAGATGTTTCAGCTTGTATGTTATTCACCCCAATGTGTCTGAGTATTACAGCACATATGAAGAAGGTTTTAAGAACATTAGGTGGTCTTCCATACCATATGTACAACAGTAACTAATGAGGACAAGTTAGGAATATTATGTCAACACTAATACAAAAATGCTTCAATGTTACAGGTGTGTATCTTACTTTAGGCACTGTTCATTAGCTTAAAAAATAAATTAAAAGCCAAACAAATTTGCTTATGTAGGAGCACTTACATTATTACAAAATTGAGAAACTACATCCCTCATGACTTTGGCAAAAAAGTAGAGTTGATCACTAATACTAAAACCATTGCACTCCCATAATTGTAGGTGAGAGTATGCATTGTTAATACAAAGTAATACAATGTTTCAGTTTTTGACCAGAAATAATTTTAGATTTTAAATAACCCTCAAGCATGTAACAGGACCCTTAGATTAAACAAAAGTATGGAATAACAAAAATTACATTAAAATATAATATACTTTAACATGGGTGGATGCAGCAGTTGCTACACATGCAAGTAATCCACAGGAACTAGATTTCAAATAAAGAGTTCTTTGAGAGGATTAACAAATAGCATTGCCCTGTAAGCTTGTCTCTCAAAACAAAAGCTCAAATTTATTCTTCACTTACACATAAAGCTCCCTTGAAAGTCAAAAGATTGTAAAAGCAATGAAGGAACTCTTTAATCCAGATCCCTAAATCCACTGAGGGCACTTTAATATTACAATGTAAAGTCAGTTTATTTGAATAGCAAAAATACTTAGAACAATTAAGGATTTTGATGCTTATAGCCTGGAAGAGAGAATATATTACATACCTTATATTATAAGGCTTCACGCTACAATTAGTTTCAGGTGAGCATAATGTAATACATGCAAAATATTAAAGTTATTCTATTCTGAAAATGTTCTTCAAATGATTAAGGGCAAAAACACAGAAAAAAAACCTCAAACCTTTACCCAGGAACAAAGACTTCACTCTAAGTGTCAGTATTTTCATGCATAAACTTACAGTCTCTTGCACTAATAATAAGTGATTTCTCTTGAAGATGCTTTTTCAAATCAAGTTCAGTGCCCATAAACATGACAAGGACAACTTTATTATGATCTTACAAAAACAAATATGCAAATTATAGCAGCTGAAAGTTCAACATGGGAAAAGAAAGGATGAATGACAAAAATAAATCCTCACAGAAGACCATTAATCAAGTTAAAGGAAGAACATATACTATATGTCTATTAATGATATTAGGCAATTTTTTTATACTGTTAAACTAGAGCAGGTCTCATACATAGGTTCTGTTTATTGCCTTGAATCTGACATATGGAACACAAAGAGTAATCAGATTAGGTGACTAATCAGGATGATCAACAGAGACAGTCCTGGATTGTATTTCCTCTAGGTCAAGTTATTACTATAAACACAGAAGACAAGGCCTGTTTGCTTACAACAGGAAATAATAAAACTGAACTCCAGTATTTTACTTGCTTCTATGCCTGAATGCTAGTCACACTAAACAGAGTTTTTATTTATCCTGAGATAAGAGTATCAGCATAGAAGTGAATTCTACCAATACCACTTATATTCCTAATTCTTAAATGAAGAAATGCACAGGATATTTTATAGAAAAAAATTTCCATCTTCCACAAGATGTAACTCAGTAGCAGCTAACTGTTCATCTATCACAATATTATTTAAGAGCTCTTCAGGAAAACTTTTTGATTTTAAAACATTTCAATTTTGTTGTACTTTTTAAGAATTCAAAATTTATAATGGCACAGTATTTGATATTGCTATGTAAGAAAATTTCTGATTCATGCCCCATTAGTTTAAAGGTCAACAAAGTACTTTAAAAACCTCCTAGGGCTTACTGCATCTGGTGACAGAGGCCTGCACTAATTAAGATAGCCTCTAAATGTATGTACATGTGACTATTGACTGGATCATCAGTAAAGTTATTTTTAAGATCTTTATATCAACTTTTGCCATGTTTTAAATGAGAATTTCTTGTCATTATACCATTGATACAAACATATCCTGAATGCTAAGCTGTAAGTACAGGGAGTGGTAAATAAAGATACAGGTCAAGAAAATTTGTTACTGCATTTTTAGGTGTGGGGACAAAAATGCACGCACTTCTAAGGATATTGTTGTAGCCTTTACTTAGCTGCTGTTACATTACATGTCTTAGAAGGGAGAAGGCCAGCTGCCCAAGCATAAAAAAGTTCTGATTTTTTTAAGAGTCACTGGTTAACTCAAGCTGCACATGTCTTTAAAAGACACCAGCTCCTATAGCGTAAATTGTAACACAATGTATGCTATTGAAAGAAGTGAGTCCCTGAACAGTGACAGAGGCTATTGTTCCTACAAGATCCCTCTTTCCCTGGTTGCAGAGGTTGGGAAGCACATGCTTAGCAGAATATGGGACAAGAGGATAAGAACAGATGGCACAGTGATTACAGCACTGAGTATTCCCTCGTGCTGCACAGCAGCTCCCTTAATCCAAACTTTCTGCAAGTGTTGTCATTTGTCTGCTTTCCTGGTGCCCAACACGACTTATCTTGGGTTTGATTTGCACAAGTGCTACCATTAAGAGTCTGACTGTTAAATCTGATAGAATTGCAGAATGTGTTTTTTAAGCATTATAAACCACATTATAAACCACACTTACTGGGTTAGGTACCAAAAATGATACATACTTCATTTTAGATAATTTGCCAGTTTATATTAAAATACTACTAATGTAATTCACACAGATGGAAAACAGCACCATTTTCTGGTAGGTGGCTAAAAACGACAGAATTAAAGTTCAATCCAAATGTTTAGGAACTACTATTTCATTAACATGCCATTTCAAATGTAACAGAGATACCAGAAATCAAAGTCAAACTGCCTGAGAATGACCCTGGATTCTCAATGAATGTGGAAATAAAATAATCATAGATCACTTTTTTAGTACTTACAACTACAGCAAATTAGCTGATACAGTACTATTGGAATAAATTCAGAATAATGTAAAATAGGATTAGACTAGGCAAGCCAGGAAAGTTGAGAAATGTATGTCACTTATTTGAGTTCTAATTACCTCAATATTCAGTCTTGGATCTGAGTACCTTTCAAAGATTTTAGAAAAATAATGATTTTATTAAATGCAAGGTATATATGCTACAATCCATAAACATGATTCAATTTCTCATTCTGTTGTATTAAGTAAGTTCAAAACAGTTTGTGAGGTTTCAAGGACATATGAAATATATTCTTGAGGCATGTTACTACTTCCTCTACTCCACACCTGAAGTTTAGCAGGGTAAAGAGGACAGACTGGTACCTGAAAATAGCAAATGTTAGAAAGTAATGAGGTGAAAGTGCAACAACATGGATAAGGAGAACACCTTTACAAATAAGCAAAATAATAAAATAAGTACAGGTTTATTTGGACAGATAACCAGAATATATTAGGATTTTAAGTTGATTACAATAAAAAGGGTTAAATCTAAGTATCATGAACACAGCTGACTGACAAAGAGAAATGCCATTCCATGCTAAGTTTGCCATGAATGTTAAAGTTATGTTTTGTTGAAGAGATTTTAGGTGCAATACTTTGTATGTTGAACTGGTTTGAGTTTGGTTCAAATTGCACTCTTGAAAGTTATTTAACCAATATTCTGATTTCTGCAACCTGCTGTACCACAGTGAATCTTAAATGTCATTAATACTACATCTCCTGTCAGGAGTTGTGCATTTTGTCTGGACTTAACAGAGAGAAATGATGGAAAAGAGGTGTGTAGCCATTCCATTACATACCATGAGTGCAGCATACTCCATGATCCTTCTGAAACAACATGAATTTCCATTTATTTATCAACTCTCCACTTATTTTATTTTTTAAGAAAATCTCTAAACTGTTATTCCTCACATGAAATACTTCCATAGAGTAAAATCCACTTTGTGTCTGCAAACTTTACTTGAACATTGCTGTATGAGATCTTTTCAGACAAGGACTGAAACATCCTGCCATCATTTTTAAATATTATAGAGAAAGACTGATATTTTCCAATCTCAAACAGATATACTTTCAAATACTTTTATAAGTCATTTCTTCCTGCTTAAAATGAGCAGTTAATAAAGGATTCCTCAAGAAGATTATATGAAGCAAGAACCAAACTAATCTTATTTCAAGTTTGCCTTTCTTCCATCTGAACTTTCCAGTAGGTTTGAAATGTGCTGCTGTTGAAGAGTAACTTTTTTACACAAAACTCTAAATAGGAACACATTGGATGCAACTCTGGTTTGAAAGGTTTTTCAAAACAGTGATGAAACTTGATCTTAAAATTCAGAGACTTCACATCAGACTTCTAAGAGCTTATGATTTGATCTGGTATAGACAATGTTTACAATCCCACCCTACACCACTTCTCAAAAAAAAAAAATCTTAAATGTCTTTCCTCTTTCATTCTTATAAAAGATGAAGCTAATAGGCTGGTATGAACATTTCAAAGATTAAATTAGGTGATTAATTTTTTGTCTCAATACAGAATTTGGAAAAACTCTCATATTACTGATATATAAGGTCCTTGCTCTCTATGGAGAACGTGTACCTTGTCTAAGAAAAAAAATTAATTTATGTACTTAAATGTTTCACCATGTGCAATCAATATTTGGAAGAAGGAAAACCAACTAGGATCTACATCAGAGAATGTGAAGGATTTGAAATGGACCTTAAAGATCATCTAGTTCCACCCTGCCCTTGCCATTGACAGGGACACCTCCCACCAGACCAGGTTGCTCAAGGCCTTATCCAACTACATCCTCTCACTGCTCTTTTGTTAATTTCCTCCTAAGCATTTTTTCTGGGCCTCACACATCTTCTGTTCTTTACCAGTGCTACTGGAAACAGCCCAGCAGAAGTTTGGCACTGACAGGTATAACAATACCGTTTTACACTTGAGCTCAAGCACACAGTAGAAGAGCAGTTGTCTTTACATTCTCATGTTGAGATCATAGATTGCAAAATGTTTTAATTATTAAAAACGCTATAAATTAAGTCCAACAAAAGCCATTATGATCTTTACAGCTTTTATTTACTGTTATCTGTGCTATTTCAAGTGTTTCTTTCACAAATCAAGTATTGTCCTTCCATATGCAAAGATCACATCTATAAAGACCCAATAATGTAAATACATATAAATAATACTGCACTAGCATGGAACTAATACTGAGTCCCATTTAGGGTTCAGGAATAATGTTCTTGGAATACTTTCTCCACTAAAAATGTTTCTGCTGATGGCTCCTTGTTGGTGCCTTACAGTATAAATCATAAATAAAATCTTTTAAATATCTATCCTAAACCAGTTAAAATAATTACTGTTTTATATTTACATTATTGTGTGACCAGGCAGCTTTCTTTAAAGATTTGTCCTTTGTGATAAAAAGAACTGCGTTCAAGATTCTTAAAACATCTGTCTATAGGATGCTTTGAAAGACTTACAAATTTACTGTAAAGTGTTTAAGATTAAGTCTATTCAATTATTGTTTTTAAAATATGGCATAAAAAATGTTTACATGCATGTAAACATTAACACAGAAACAACTCTCCCAAATCCTTTGCTCTTACACAAGGGTGAGAAAATATATAGGTATTGAAAAACATGTCCTAGGTTTCCAGAGATTCTGCAGCTGGAAAAAGAGCAAAAAGAGAGATATGCAAACACCTCCTGTCCCAAGGTAGGGCTCGTAGGTAAGCTGAGCTAAAATGCATGTCTCTTAACCCTATGTGATGTGGACCCTACAGCAGCTATGATATCTAAACATCAGTATAAAATCAACAGGGACATCCCTAGCAGGCCCGATTTTTAATCTCAGCTTTTCTCCCTTTAACTCTGCAAAATCTTGAGTGCGTTGAAGTTCTCGTTGCCAAGAGCCTGGTCCCCAAGCTGTCACGGCAGCACTCCGGCAGCACCACGTACCGCAGCACCGCTCCCAACCCCGGGGCCGGGGCGGGGCGGCTGCCCCGGGGCGTGTCTGAGGAGGAGCC
>WEIU01015615.1:22527-33952 GCA_013389925.1 Aegithalos caudatus
CTCAGGGGCCCTGCCGGGCCGGGCCCTGCCCTGCGACCCCGGCACGGAGCTGCGGCCCCGGTCTTGGCCGAGCCCCTCCCTGCCAGCGCCTCTCGTGGGCTTACTAAGTTGGTGAATGAGAGTTTGTTCTGTAATACTGGGATCAGCCGACTTCAGTAACCCCACTGTTCTTAACTGTTGTCATTTTCTGACCTGTTACCTGGAGGAGTTAGAATAAATGCTTAAACGAGCAATACAGTCCATTGATCCATATTTGGGTAAAATATCCCTTAGAGCCATGGAGCCCTGGTTGAGAAAATTACAAATTGCTGTGAACAACATTTTTCAGTCTTGCAGACTCTATCAGTTCCTTTAGTTCATTAGTTTTTGCAGGGAAATCTTCAGACTGAGATATTTAGAGATTTAAAAGTTGAAATTCAATTGCTCCTAGCTTATACATACTATAAAATGGTGATTGCAGCCATCAACCAAAGTAAAAGAAAAAATCCTGGGAATGCTTGGAGCAGTAACTACATTTGAGGTGTAAAAATCTTTGAGGGATGAACACTAACAAGATTGCTAAAATCACATTGTTGCCATTTAAAGAGGTCATTCTGGTTTTATTGCTTTTGTCTCACGTGAACTATCAATTTGTCCAAGATGCATGAAATTAATACTTGGGCTAGCAAGATCAATGTCAGGTATAAAGGTGTAGAAGTTGAAGTGACAGTCCCAGGACTATGACTTATTCAAATATGGAAGTAAGTGGGTTGAACTGGAGTTATAGACAGCTTTGCTTTGGTTGTCCTGTGAACAGTGCACAGGTCTATTGGGTTTGCATGGCAAGGCTTTGGGTGAGAGCCCATACCAGTGCCTTCTGTGACAAGCTGCTGGAAGCTTCCTGTGTGTCCAATAGCTGCTGGCCAAAGCCAATGGTGGAAGCACCTCTGGGATAACAACTTAAAAAGGGGAGAAAAAAACCTGCACAAGTGCAGCTCAAGACAGGACTGAGAATATGTGAAACAACTACGAAGGCACCAAGGTCAGTAAAAAAAAGGGAAGCAGTGCTCCAGGTACCAGGGCAGCCTGTGGCTGAGGCAGCTGTGCCTCTGCAGCCCATGGAAGAGCACAGGGGAGCAGAGGATGCTTGAAGGAAGCAGGTGGCTGCTTAAAGAGAGCTGTGACCCTGTGGAAAGGTCACTGTCTTCTGAAGTCAGATGAGTAGATACTGCTCTATGGCTTCTCAGCAAAAGGAAGGGGAAAATGGTTCTGCAGCAATTTTTGTTTGTTATGCTGCTGGGAAAGGTATTCGTTGCACTTAGTGATCAAGCTGAACTGGTGTTGTCCTATGGTAGGAATTAGATTAAGATGCATCTTCAGCTTTTTTACAATGAGATTTTACAATATTACAATAGACGGGAAAATCAATTTTCCTTCTTTCCAACCACTCCCTGCAAGGGTTTTTTGTTCTGTGTTTGGTTGGTAAAGAGGGTTTTTTCAGTTTCTACATGATATATGAAGCCAGAAAAATTTTCTCTGGTCTTGGCATACAGGTACATATCATCTCTGAAGTCTTTTTTGCACTGATAATACTGCTTTTCACTTCTTGTGTGGAGGAATATTCTGAGCTTTCTAATATGGGGATTCTCATTTATATTGATTATTGAAATTCCCAAATTTGAACTTTTAACCAGTATTTACTTCAAATATTAATCTCTGTGGGTGGTCACATTCCACTTCTCTAACTTACTAAAATTCTGGAATAGAACAGAGAGTCCCAGTGGCTGTCTTTGTGTGCTTTGTATGTCAGTCCCCCTTCAGTGTAACTGCATGGAACCTAAACAGCTAAACAGGAATTATATTCTGGTCCTTCTGGAACAGGCTTCTCCAGTGTGGGCCCCCCATAGGGTCACAAGTCCTACCATGAACCTGTTCCAGTATGGGCTCCTCTCTCCATGAGGCCACAGGTCTTGCAAGGAACCTGCTCCAGCACAGGTTTGCCACGTGGCTGGAAGTGTTACCTATCACAAGATGGCTTTTCAGTGGTTGTTTCAGTGGTTGTTTTTAGTACCATTAGTAGTCCTTCAATCTCAATGTTTAGGAATTACTTTTGGCATAGTTGTGTGTAGAGTGTGGAAAAAGAATTATTTTGAATATGCATTGTTTCTTTCCCAGAGCTCCGGGCAAAGACATTGTTTGTAGTTTGCTAGAGCTATCCACTTCTTTCACCTACCTTTCAAAATGAGGAAAATTAATTTTGTGGGAAGTTCAACAAACTTAATTTGGGGAATTAAACCTGAGAATGTACCTGATTTCTAGGAGAACAAATTATAATTTTTCTGTTTACCATTGACAGAAAAAAAAAAAAAATTAGAATTTAGTAATCACAGCGTCCTGGGAGAGGTTGTCCAGGTGGAAAAAATGTTTTGCCATGCAAAGTGTTACAAGTAGTGTAACACTGTGTAATATTACAAAAGGTGGAATTTGCCTCGCTTTAGTACAATTTAGGCTTGTCTGCATTTTTTTACCAAAAGTTTTGTATTCTAGTGGTTATCCTTCCCATTACCTTAGATAAAAATGCTTAATTGATCATAATAGTCAAATGTTCTTCAACTATAATAATTTCCTCCATGTTTATTGAGTCAATGCTATATTGGGACAATGATAGGTATGTGACATAACTACAGAAATCACCAGGGTTTATTAAAGAAAATCATGTGCTTGTCTTGTATAACTGCACATTCATTGTGTTAGAGGTGACCTGAACTTAGCTGGGATGTTCTGGGTGACTATTCTCATCCTCTGTGAATGGACAGGAAATTTAGTGGTGTGCTTTATTTACAGCTTGAGTATTGTGATGATATCACTATCACAGAGGTAATTTGAACCTCAGCTTCATTTATTTGAACCAAGAACAAAAGATTCAGGTATTAGAAGTAAACGTCAGTTTCTCTTCTGTCTGTAATAGGTTGACTTTATCTCTCATGACTGTAAGTCTCCCATGGGAGTTTTCTGTGCACCAATCAATCATACTCATTTTTTGAATTAGGAATGCTAATACTCAGCCTTATCACTCCTCATGAAAGCACATTCTTACAATAAAACCAGAAATAGAACCTAAAAATAAATGCTAAAATTCTGTTTATATCTTATAATTTCTTAGGCACTCTGAGGAGTAATGTCCTGTATCCATTAGTAGCTTACTCATTTAGATGCAGGGTACTGCTTCTGTCAGTTACTCATGTCTCTTGAGATACAGGATTACAGAATTAAGATGTAGTTTGCAGCTCAATATAATTAACAAGGACTTGAAAACAGATGTTGAAGTTGTGACAAATCTACCTGCAGATTGCCTCAGCTGTAAATGTCTTGCTCACCTTTGAGCAAAAATTGGCATTGTGACAGTTGACGTGCAAGAAAGGTTAATTCTGGTGAGTCAGGTACCTTTGGTACCAGGAGAATTGAGAACAACAGAGTGTGAGCCCGGTATTTCTGAGCCTGAGAATTACTAGTTCTTCCCAAGGGAAACTTTCAACAGTTTTCCTTTTTTTCCAAAACAACTTTGTGTAAACAATATTTCTTTCCCATAACAACCTCTCTCCCAGGTGTTGTTTGCTATTTCTGTTACTTAGCCAATGGAGAGAGGTGTCAATTCTATGGACCAATAATGTGCCTTTTTAGTGCAGCATGTTATAAAAAGGCTGAATGAATTGTAAATAAAGCCTACTGATTCTCTTCTGCCTGCTGACTGGAGTCTAACATCTTTATTTTGTGTCCTACTGTAAGAACAGAGCATAGAGCAGGTTTTTTTTGTTGTTGTTATTGTTCTTTGGAGGAACCCAAATGGAACTACAGATCAGGCCATGCCAGGAGAAGGCACGCAGATGTGGCAGAAGGGCACGAAGAGGAAGTTCCCTCTTTATGTGCTATTTTCAGCAAGGATTCTGCCATCTGAAGCTGAGTTCACATATTTGTTTGTAAGAACCCATTTCTTGCTGACTGTAGAAAATCAAGAGATGTCATGCAAATGAAATTGCATTAAGAGTAGAGTTCTGTTCTGAGGCATGGATTCACCATCTGGGAAAGTAATTTGTAATAACAGCTTCAGGTTTCATTCTGTGACCAGCCAAGACAACAACATGCATCAACAGCAATTATTGCAATCATAAATAAGAATCCTGCTGTTTCTTTCTTATCATACATGGTGTCCTATTCATGGTTACCTTGGTCTAGCTGGAAAGGGACCATCCAGCAGTTGATAACAGAAATGAGGTGGCAATAATGGTCAAGTCCTAAACATCAATCTTCCTTCATAGGACTTTATGTCTATCCTCTGTTATTTCTGCATTGACTGAACCCACTCTGTAATCACAACCACATCTCCTTCAGTGTACAGGATGAATGGGATGATTTTCAAGTGAGATTATTGCCTTTCTTTTTATCTGTAGTGCTTCGTATGAGGCACTATTTCTTGTTTGATGCAGATGCTCTGTATGCTGTGCTGAATATGGATCGGTGTTCATAATACTAGGAGAAATCAATGCAGCTATAAAAAACCAAACAGAGGCCTATGAAAAAGGCTGGCATATTGTTTCCATTTGAAGGTAGGTTGCAAAAAATTGCAAAGGATCCACTGATGACTGGATGTTGAGCTTAAAAATACTTGGACTTTACTATTTTTCTTACTTTTCAAGTTTAGAGCAGCTAGACTAACACACTTATTTGTAGGGGATCCTAAATATCAAAGTAGGAAACCTGGTAATACTACTAAGTTAGCAGTCATATCTGGAAATCTTCATAAATGGTTTTGGTAATACATATCTGTGTATATAAATGCAGTGGAGAGAAAATACAGATCTCCTGGTATTTAGCCTACTGTATTAATTACAAAGCCATTCCAGCATCATCATTTGTTAGGTACGTGTTAGCTCCCACAAAAAAAATTATGTAGGTGCCCTACAAATCTACTTTCTTCGTTTCAGGAGTCTTAGTCTGTTTTATTATTAGTTTATCATTTTTAGAGCAAAAATGTGGGGGAAAGACCTATTTTGAGGATGAATGGAGTTTTATGAGGAGTGGCTGTTAAATAAAGCCTATAAAAAGGCTTGTGCACAGTGGGTTACACTAGAAAATTATATCATGTAGCAGTTTATGGCCCCTATTTTCTTTTACAATTGGAAGCACTTGAACTATTTGCTGTCCTAAAAGTGGGCTTACTTTACTTCAGTTGGCAGCCTGACTGAAGTGCAGTGTGACTCTATTCCAGTCCTTAACTGATCTGTTCCAGTGCTTAGTTAAATCTGGTAATATGAATCATACAATGAAATTAATTAATTCAAGGTCTGCATTCCACTGCTTAATAGTATTGTGCTACTTTTTACGTTTTTTGGCATTATGAGAGATAGTACTGTTGCTTTATTTAATATTTAAATATTTTATTTCCTTCAGTTCTTCTGAAAATTTGTACCACTGCTAGTAAATTATGTCATATTTGATAAACCTGCAGTATTATATGTTGATGCTATGTAGTGACTTATGGTTAAGATGTTCCATGATTCCTTTTGGCAGCTAGGCTTTTTGAGACCTTTTGCAAAGTCAGTACTGTGCACTGTATTTTGAAAACCTTGTCAACTACTATGTAAAAGGAGGTCAGCTTGACCTCACAATTTTAATCTAATAATTATCATCAGCCAGCTGAAATTTTGATTCATTCCCCTAACAATATTAACAACATGTTTTGGGGTTGATCATCCTACAGTATCCTAGTTGTAAAGAAAGGATTTAAAACAGGTATAAAAATTACGACTCTGTGCAAAGGTGATTTTTCACATTGGTTTTGATTATATCATAAAATGGAGCCTGAGATATCCATCACATAAGTAAAATTTAAAGTAAATTGCATTCTATATTAAGTCATTAGTCAAGAGTTGAAATTGGTTTTAAGAGTATAGAGTCAGATTTTTATCATAAATCTATTGATAGGAAATGCCTTGGGATTTAACTACCATTCCTTTATGTGCTGCATTTAAACCTTGAGGTTTTCATATGTTATGTCAAGAGCTGGTCTTGATACAAGTTCTTCAGATCACCTAGATGAGGAATTTCAGTACACATATAATTTTATCTAAAATTCACACAAAAGAAAGCTATTTAGATCCAAGCTGTGTGTACATTGATTAGATCCATGGCATGTAAACACAGTGTCATTGCAGAAAGAAACTGAATGCTCCACTGAGGGGCATCAGAATGCATCCTGGTGTCAGTTTGCTGGCAGTCAGAAACACAGTAGTTTTTTCATTATCTATAGACTAAAAAGATTTATTTTAGTGGACTGTTTCCTCGTGCTAACGCAGATTTTAGGCCCAAAGCTCATGATAGACATTTTAAGAAAGAATATAAATGTTAGCATCTAACTTCTGAAACTAATATTAAACACTGTTTTACTACAACAACTTCAGATGGAACTAAATGTGGACGTTCATTTGCATTTATTTGAGGAAAAATATATGCTGTGATGGAAGACTGAGATTTTTGCCTTGAAATCAGAAACCCTTCTTTCACGTTGAAAAAAGAGGATTTGAACTCTGGATTACACTAAAACAAGATCTTGTGGTAAAGACATCATAGCTAAGGAGGACACCATGCAGCTCTCAGTATTTGTGTTCCTTCTGCAGTTTCAGCTAATGTTTACTGATGTACTTACATCACTTCCAAATGTCCAGAAATTATTGTTTTCTACACTAATTATGGATTAATTTAATTTCATTAAGTTTTTATCTTATTCATCCCTTTGCCAGACCTAAGTTGGGAAACCTGAAGACATTTCTAAATTAAATTTCTCTGAATAAATGTGTTGTGGCCTTGGTTGCTGTCTGTATTGTGACATGTTCATTGTCTTTTCAGTATGGTGCCTTTTAGAAAACCAATACGGTTTCTTCCAGTGCCTAGCATGAATGTTTATAAAATGAATACAATTCCTATAATTATCAAGGTGTAATTTAACTTGCAGAAACAGAAAAAATGTCTATAATATTTAAATTTATACACATATAATTATTACAGTTTAATGTCAGCCATCATATAGAGTTCATCAATCAGTACCAAAAGAAAACATGGATTTGTAGTTACCAAGTTTATAATTGAACTTGCTTTTAAAATGGTTATAGGATTGAATGATGCTTTCACATAGCACATGATTTTCAAAAGCAGTTGCATTTTTCTCTTTAAAGCATGTCAGCTATACCATTTTGAAATTGTCAGAATTTTTGGAAATACAGTATAATGTACTCATGGCTTATTGCTCTTTAGCTCATCATATTCCAACACCTTGTTATAAAGAATCCTCCATATGTGACCATACACTCTACCTGCTCCTATCCTGTATTTCCCAGACTCTTCTGTGTTGAGACAAGATATGAAGAAATTAATAACTTTTCCTGTGCCATTTTCTTATTCTTAATTAATTCCTTTGCTTTTTGATGATGCAGTAGACCTACTGATTATGTCAAGCCTTCTTGTTTCTAATATTACTCTTTTAAAAATCTCTGTTGTTAATTTAATAAAATAACTTAGTTCTTTAAAAAAAATTAATAACTTACATCTAGTATGTTTCTGACATGGTATAAAATATCTCATTAAACTTTCATTTCCTGAAGGAGAATTAACTCACTTAATGTTTGAGATTGTGATACTTTTTTCCTCATCTTCTTATTTTTATCCAATAGTAAACAGGCCTTTGTCATCCTGTTTGCCTCTTTGCTGTTAAATGGTAGCAGGTAATTCTTATTACTCTCTCATAAGTAGGTTTCTTAGTTTTGCAAAATACCATTTTCAGACGTGTTCCCATAATAGACTGAGACCTTTTAATCCCCAAGAATGTTGAAATTAATGTTGTCACTGTTGCTCATCTCTTTCATATTATATAATTACTACTTGAACCAGCTACTCTGTATTACTTAAGACTTAACAGAGAGTAATCCCTCATCTTGTGTGCTCTGGAATTAGCTGTTCCAAGAGCATTTGTTTAAGAAATCACTTCTCTAAGCCTTGTTACATTTAGCAGAACATAAGATACATTGTAAATATATTTTCAATATGCTAAGAAGTATGTTTTCTTAATAAGCATGCACTGTGAAACATAAAAATGCCACTTACAGGATTTCACACTCATTTAGAGAGGTGATGTACCTGTGTCACTGTATACTAATGATGTATATATAGGAATATATAGAACATAATAGGAAATATATAAACCCCACCACAGGCAGCTAAGGCAAAACAGCCAAACTCTTGTGAAATACCTTACTGGAAGAACATAAAATGTCTTATTTATATAAAAGATTATTTGTTTCCCACTTCAGCCACAGTGGCAATAAGGCATACTTGGCCCTGCCATCGGCTCCGTCGTCAGACCATGGTGTTGATAACACCGAGATCGTGGGTTTAAACCCTGTATGGGCCATCCATATAAGAGCTGGACTCAATGATCCTTGTGTGTCCCTTCCAACGCAGAATATCCTGTGAATCTGTGAAATCCCTTCCCTGCGAACACCGCCGGCGCTCTGCCTGCCGCCATCAGCACCTTGGACAGCGCCGCGCCCGTCCCGCCGGCTGCGGCGAGGGACCGCAGGATGCTCCCTGCTCCAGGACAGCGCGGGAAGCTCTGGCCGTGCCCGGGTCCTGCATCTGCCGAGAAAGAGAAACGACAGGGACTGGTGTCTGAGTTCTGGGGTAAATGTACAACGTATACAAGAATGCCACACTGATGGAGGGATACTGTGGGGCCTTGTGGCTCCCAGAGCATTGACCGCCCGCTATGAGTGAGTGATATGGGTGGAGACATCCAGAGGCCAAAGGAATGACGTGTGTCCGAGTGGGAACGCTAAACAGAGCAAGGGGAGAAGAAGAGGTTGATACACTATGCTGCTTCCTATTCCTGTCAAAAATAGAAGCCAAGTGTGTAAAATTCCATTTGCGCTCCTTGTGCATCAGCATAAGGTTTGTAAACTCTGATAATGAATAGTTTTCCTCTTGTAATTTTCCCTCAGGAATTGCTCCATTTTAGAGATGATGGTAAATTCTTGAAAAATCTAAAGAAAATGCTAGCTGTTTGTGTAGTGCATGTGATGTGCAGTTGTTCCCATCCTCATGCTGCATGTATGTAGTTTTTCTGATTATGGTTATGGGTTCCTCTGTTCATCACAAAAAAACACCAAACAAACAAACAAACAAAAAAACCAAAAAAAAAAAAAAAAAAACCAAAAAAAAAAAAAAAAAACCCAAAAAAAAAAAAAAAAAAAAAAAAAAAAAAAAAAAAAAAAAAAAAAAAAAAAAAAAAAAAAACCACAAAAAAAAAACAAAAAAAAAACAAAAACAAACCAACAAAAACAAACACACAAAAAACCCTGCAACTTCAAGTTATTTATATATATATATATATTGTTACATATAAATTTTTCTTCCTGATTGCTGGTTTGGGTTTTTTGGTTTTTTTTCCCCCAGTTTTAGTTTTGGAACAAGTGACCAAAAACAGCCTATTCACCTTCACCTACCAAATACTCTCTCATTCTGATTTCTGAGTTGCAAGTAAGACAACAAGATTAACAAATTTAGTTTCACTGAAGTTAATACTACACATTGGTACTGATCTCATGGTCTCTCAGGAGATGCAGAATTTCACTTTAATAATCTAAGAAAAAAAAAGTATTTATAGAGAGTAGAAGAAAGTAAAGACACCATAATTATGGGGTTTATACATTCAGGTTTAAATATTTATTATATGGGTAGTAAATAGAACAATGAATATATTCTTAATTTATACCATAAAATACTCCCACGTTCAAATGAACTTTTGCAACATCAGAAGTAAAATATATCAGATACTTATGTCTGCTGATAATGAATCCAATTTCCAAAATGAGATTAAGCATCATTATAGACTTTTTCTCTAACCAGCTTTCCCATGGGATAGAAACACAGAGCAGCCATGCAGAGTTAACATCTGATTAGAAAGAATACATTTTGCAGTACTAAGACAAGCTAGTTGGGAATTTTTCCATCCATTTCCCTGGCTTGTTACACCTCCTGAGACTTCCTGAGAAATTATGGCTCTCTGAGCTCCAAGGTGCACCAGCTGTTTGGGAAGTGAATAGAAGGAAAAACAAAAACAACCTGCTTATGATTTTCTAAAAGTAAGATTTGTTTTATCTGTTGCTTAGTATATATATATTTGTCATGATTAGGGATTAAAGTCCTTTAATTCAAAAAGTTGTATGTTTCATTGAAGGGTAAGTTTTCTTGGGTGTAAGTTTCAGGCTACATGAATTTCTCTGCAGATTCCTGTTCCATTCTCTGTTGTTTTCATTAGATGTGTGGGACTGAAAGCTGCATCTAAGCCTGGTGTCACAAACACTGTCATTCTAAGAGCTTGAGAAAAATATTGTCTGTCAGTGTTTTACACTGTGAAAATATGTTAATATAACGTTAATTGACTGGAATGCTTAAATGTATGCATTTTTACAAAATAATTATTCTTCTAAAACAATGGAAATACTAATAAAATATTAAGTTTATGCAAGAAAGATTTAAGAGAAAAAAAACCCAACAAACTCTAATTAAAATTAAAATAAAGTAACATGGAAAAATATCTCCAGTACAAACTAACTAGTTAAGAGTGTTTTGTGGGAGAACAGTCAATATGACTAATAATATAGTAAAAGAGCAAAAGAAGATAAAGAAATGGAGATTTAAAAATAAATCCTAATAAAATAAATACACGTGGAAAGCCAAACCTGTGCTGAAAGTAACAGGGAAAAGATTTGGTTTACTTTAAATTGTCAAACCCAGGAGCTTTTAGAGTATGTGTTGAACTCTAGCACAAAGCTGTTCGCATGATCATGTACTGGACATTTATTTAGCCAGCGAGGTACTCTATAGAGTGACAAAGTTGAGGGGGAGCACGTTTTCCTGACCCTAACGCTGGAGGTGGCGAGGGGGTTCCCCGGCACTGCTGCCCCATGCAGCACGGAGAAATCTCTTCCACGTCTGTGAGGTCGGAAAGCGGCGAGTTTGCAGGTAAAATGCTTTAGGAACAGAGGCTGAAAAGTTGTGTATGGGGAAACTAGGGTTTGATCAGGGAAGTAACTTTCGTGTGGTGCATGACTCGGGCGGTGGGCTGAAAGGGTTAAGTATTCGTCATTAAAAATTACAGTTGACATTTTCTTCTCGGATGGCAGGGAGCTGGCGTGCCGCCGGTGCCCATGAGAGCGGGGGGCGGCCTCCACGCAGGGCTGAGAAGGGGCTGGGACTCTTCCAGCGCCAGTGGCTGCCGCGCGCCAGGGGAAAGGCAAGGGACGAAGATGTTCTCCTAAGGGGCAGTAAAAACACTCCCCCCCACCCCGCCTAAACTTGGGGATAGGGGAGAAGACACAGCCATGCTTGAAGGGGA
>WEIU01015615.1:34571-44701 GCA_013389925.1 Aegithalos caudatus
GGCTCGTCCCCCGCCCGCTCCTCCCTTCCCCCTGCAGCGGGGCTCGAGTATCCCCCCGCCGCCGCCTGCCCCAGGTGCCGTCCCGGGCAGCGCCGGGGATGCGCGTCCCGCCGGTGCTGCGGGGATCCGGGGAGCGGACCGAAATTCATCAAGGACAGTCAGCGCTTCCTCACCGGCTCCCCCCCCGCCCGGGCTTCGCCGTGGGTAGAAACAGCCTGGAAATGGCTTTTAGCTGTCGGATTTAATCAGCCGTGTTGTGTGTCCCCCACTGCCGCCGGTGTGCGGTGCCGAAACTCGTACGGGCGCCTGTGCCCGGCGCGGCAGCCCGAGGGTCGCCGCTCGGTCCCCGGCTGCCCCTGAATGTCAAAGGGCCGGCGGGAGGAGAAGCGGTAATCGCGTGTGTGCCCCGGGGCACTGGGGCTGCGGAGGAGGTTAATCTGGAGCAGGTAGACCTTTGTCTGGTGTTTAAATGGCGACGATTACATGGGGAATTAGTGGCCTGCCTGTAACTCACGCAACTTTTAGGGTAATCTTAAAAGGACAGCCTTTCTTGAGAAGTTAAGGCTTCTTCTGTAGCTCAATAGTTCACTTGGGTGGGAATGTTACCAGGTGCTGGATCAATTGAAAAACAAACTGGTGTTGCAAAAGAAGTGTGCTGGTACAATTTTTTTACACGTCTTTCCACTCCAAGGATGCTTTTGTAAGCCTAGTGGTGTTGTGAGATCAGTGAGAGAATTTGAGGAGTATGAAGGGCAGATGTGAGCCTGAGTCATCAATCTTTTCCCTTGCAGTAGGTGTCATTGCAGATGGATTTTAAATTCTGATTTCCTTTGGTCTTCCTGTAAGAGCTAGCAATAGATACTTTTGTAGGTCTTTTGTATGTTTTACAGCACGAAATTTGTTTTTATGATGCTTAGTGCTCCAAGGCATACCTCTGTATGTAACAGGTATTGCCTGTAGAGAGCAGAATAGATGCTGTGTCTTTCATTTAAGGTTTTAGACACGCTCGAAAACTTGGTCATAATGGCCAATTTTCCCCGTTGTTTAAATCTTCTTGAAGAAATTTAAATCGTTCTGAAGTAGGGCTGTGAGTGTTTCTAAGAAGGATGTCACTTCCCTAGTATATTTCTCCTTGGTGCTAAATATATGAAGAAAACCTAGTCAATATACCATAGCAGAGTGTTGTACTAGGGGTGTTGAGTCAGGAGTCTGGACCACTATTATTTGCATTGCTTAATGTTTTAACATTCCCACTTTAGTCTAAGAACTGTTCTCTTAAGAACTGTTAGTCGCTGTTAGGATGTCAGGTGCTGCGGGAAATCCAGATCTGCAGCTTGCTGTTGTGCTAAGGAAGCCGTGGCTCGCTGCTCATACTAAGGTCGTGGCAGTGTAATATTACACATTTAATACCATGTATTCATGAGTGCTTCCGAATGACACTGTTTGTTTCAGTAGCACTTCTTGTAGCATAAGAATTAAAAGGTTTGAGCTACAACTGGGCAAGTTTTTTGTTTGCATGTGGTAACAGTTTCTTGCTCAGTCTCTCTCAGTTTTGGTACAGTGTGCTACATTTGGCTAAAATGTGACAGAATTGTTTAGAATAGTACTAAACAAAAAACCAAAAAACAAACAAACAAATCTGCTCTAAGTCAGCTAACTGGAGAGAAAGATTGTGTCTGGTCTGTGTGAGTATGTACTTCAATTTGAATGGTACCATGCATAGCAGCATAGCAGAGTTTCTCCTGCTCTGAATTGTATTGATGCGAGAATATAATTCTAAGTATGATAAAGCATTACAGGTTTATGTAGTTAAATTTTTGCATGCTTCTTAAATGCAAAAGCTATACAGAAATATTAGTATGTTTAAAGAAGAATGCTTGATTTAAAAGCAGCATGGCTATTTCTAATAGTATGATTAGACTTGCATTGATAAGTCTTTCACTTGCTACTTTTCCTAAAATGCAATGTGGTACCATTTAAATGCCATCTCACACTTTTCCTGACTAAACTTGGGTATCTAAGCATGTTAGTTCTTCATATTTAAAGGAGTCATAGGAAGGTCAAATATTAAAAAAGGACAACAAAACCCAAAAAGCAGGGGCAAAAATGGGATTATATAATACAGTAATCAGTGTTACTGAATTTTCTCTCTGAAGGTAAACTCAAATGTAGTACTGGAATTAATTATATATTGGAATTCATATATTTTGTGCTTTAATAGTTTCAGCAAGTACTGTCTGAATGCTGAGATATTTAGGACTTTTTAGTGAAAGCAATGGGAGGATTAAGTGTCTTTACAAGTATGGGATCTAATTTTTGAAAGCAGTTCTGGAGTCTGAAAATCTTATGTATTTAAGGAATCAAACTTTCATGAGCCTAGCTCCATAGCTACAAGGACTAAGCATAAATATTGCTCACTACATGGTGATATTATTAGTACTCTTCATTATGAGAACTTTTATATTGTTAGCGTTCTTTGGATGACATTGTAATTGTAAACATCAATCAGGAGAGAGGAACTGCAGTTCTTAAGTCAGAGACCATTTCTTCAGTAGTAGAAAACAGTATTGGAGTAATGGACAGTCACAGGACATTTTCCATTGGAAATTTCTAAAACTAGCAGTGAGTTTTTGTTCTGCTTTGAATTTTTACCTGCTTTTGTTAAATGAAACCCTGTAAACCTGCTGTAAGTTTTTTTATATGATTAGGTGTTTTAACGTAATTTGTTTTCAGTATGAATCTCTAATCTTAATTTTCATCATGGTGTCCACACCCCAAACTACTCAGCCTCAGTTAAGTGTATAGTAAAAGTAAGAGAGCTCTCTTCCAGTGTTTTGACCCTCAGATCTATTGAAAACTCTTTTGGACTAGAAGATAATTAGGATCATTTGAAATGTCTTTTATTAGTCGATGGGTGTTTCTTTTTTTTTTATTTGAACAGTCTCAGTGGTAATCCATTTTTAAAAGGACTTTTCTTGCTTGCTGGTGAGCTTTTGCTTTTTATGTTAGTTTTTTATCTCCTCTGAGAATTAGTTTCCAGAAATCAGCTCACTATTCTGGAAGATGCAGTTATATATTTTCAATCTTACTTGTCTCCCATTTCTTACACATTTGCATATTTTTATTGTTGAGGTCCAGGATGTATGAGAACACTTGTGGAAAGTGTCAGATGCAGAAATGCTTTGGAACTTTACATCTTTTGGGTGTGCAGATAACTGAGTTTTTTACATTTTCAGAAGTAAATAAGGAGAAAAATCTTGTACATGAATTCTCAGGTGAATTGCTTTGATCTGTTGCCAGCAGCATAACTTGGATGTCTGCTGTGTTTGTGGGAGATAAGTTCCGCTGTCCAACCTTGGCTGCGTATGTGCAGGAGATACTAATACTGAATGAAAATGCAAGTTTTTCCTACAAAGCTGCTGGTTTCAAGAGTGTGTTCTCTAGGATTTCATGCATTACCAAACTAGCTTGTGATCTGTAGAATGTTTGGGTTTTTTTTTCTGGTAGCTGAGGAAGAAACAGGATCATAGTGTGTTCAGGTTAGAGCTTAACTTTCTTCTCTTCATAATTTTATTGATTTAGAGGATCATAGGTTATTTAATGTTGACTGATCTTCCCATGTGAGAGAGAACTTAGGGGGATTGTATTTAAATCTGATCTGTATCAAGATTTCAGAAGATGCCCTGTCAGAGTATTAACTTGTTATACTGTAAAACTCATGCTCACGTTGAAGCTTCTTATTTGTCTGGGCTAGCTAATGCATATTTATATATTTTATTTTTTTGATATAAGAAAATTGGAAACCCTGAACTTATCCACCTTTTTGAATGGCTGTCTACTGGCAAAAGCCTTTGATGTCACTAGGACAATTCTCTATGCTGATGTGCTCCAAGGAGACTGCTGACATGCTCCAAGGTGACTTGTAGAATAATTTTTCCTTTTGATGTATTTTTTTTTCTTCTTTCATTTTATTTTTTTCCTTAGTGTTAGCCCTGTGACTTTTTTTTTTTTTTTTTTTTTTTTTTTTTTTTTTTTTTTTTTTTGTGTGGTGGGGTGCTTCAAAGTACTGTAATTTTACTGGGAATTAACTTTTCATCTGACATTGATGATGCTATTGAAAAATAAAATCAAAACATAAGGTTAAACCAGTGCATCTTTTTGAGAGCTTTAATAGACTCAGGAAAAGTTTATATTCTGCTTTCCATGATGTCTGTTCTTGATTTCAAACTTTAGCACTTACTTGTAGTTCTCCTTTTGCACCATTATCTTTGTGCTGACACAAAACTACTGCACAACTGTGCCAGTCACAGAAAGAAGAATTATGTTTCTCTGTCAGAAGGAGACAAATGAGGAAGAGTTGTTATCTCTGTCCTACTTTTTTAATATCCATTATGTGAGCTAGCTGGCAAATAATGGTGCTTTTGTATATTCTTCCTAGAACTTTATCACTGTGATTACTTGATTAAGATGTTTGTGGTACATTTAGGTTCTATTGCTTAAGGTAGTAGCTGGCACATTTTATGCTAGCAAGAACTCTTGAATCTCTGCTGATAATGGCATTTATGGCTCTGCTGTTGAGCAACCATAGGCTCTGTCTAATAAGATAATTTCCCTTCTTGTCTGAAGGCTGTATATTCTTCCTTGTCGTGGACTAAGTTGAGGGAAAGAAATCATGCATCACCTGCCCTAGGACTCATGCAGTGTTTTGCTTTTAGAGCAAACATAACTTAAATTTTTTTCAGAAAGCATTGAAATTCTTTGCTATTAGGAATTCTAGTACCAGGAACTAACCAATACCATGCTACAAAGACAGAGGATAAATAAATGGTTCTACCTCTTTTTTTCCCCTTTGGTTAAAACGTGGTTCTTTTCCCTCTTTGTGCCCCGCTGTATCCAAGACTGTAGAGACGTAAATTGCATGTTTACAGGGAGCAGAGTTATATGCAAGACAGGTAGAAAGCGTGGCAAAGCATTTGTCTCTTCTCACAGAAGACAGGGTTTGGCTGTTTCCAACACAATAATTTGCTTGTCTAAATCATGGTTTTTCTTAAGACAAGTTTTCTTGTTGCTGTGCACTATACAGGAATTACCTGAACTTTGTTTCCCAAGGAATAAAAATTAGCACGCAAACCTCTGGTCACTAAACTGTGAATCTTTCCAGGCACTTTATTTAAGATTGTCATCTCTTTATATTTCAAATTTCAACTTAATCTACAAGAGATTGTCCTGCCTGAGATACTATAATTTTGTTCCTGTATTCCAAGGCAAAATAAACCACTTCATTTTAGTATCGACATTTCTTAGATTCTAGCATGTTTCGAAACCTCTAAAATCATCTCTGCTCTCTGGTGTTAGTGCTGTCTGCCAACTCTGATTTGTCTATTTATTGTTGCACTCTGAGTGTTTATCTAACCATCAACACCTAAGAAATCATTGGGCTCTGTCAGTTGCTTTCTAAGACTGCTCCTGGATGATGCTCTCCAGGAGGCAGGTCCAGCCTTCCTGTGTGTGGCTGTCAGCTGTGGTTTGCAAGCAGAAATTCTAGCAGTGCAGTGATTAGTCACATCCTAGTTTTGAATGGCAACAGATCTTTTCCTCACCTTCTCTTTTCATTAACTATGCATTGTTAGGACTTTGGATGACCTGCTGTTGGATGTTTTTAGTAAAGATGCTGTGTATATCTACCACCTCATTGTACCATTCTGCCTCTCTTTGATCCCTTTTCATTAGTAATAAAAATATATATATTATGAAAAAAGAGAATATCTTCTCAGAAAAAGAGCCAAACAGGTTTCACAAGAACATAGAGGGAAGTTATTTTGTTTCCATTTTTTGTGTTCCGCCAGTAGTCTGACACCTTAAGAGTTCTCAAAAAACCTCAACAAACAGTTGAAGCAATTGAGAGCTGGGGTATCTGCTGTCAGGTTTATTGCCTTGTTCTTGTCTGGAATAAATGGTGTATGTTTCTGACCTAACTCCAGATGACAGCCGAGCACAAATGTTAAGCAATGAGTATTAAGTACAGCTACAAAATTTTGTCAGTGGAAATTCTATTAATTGGTTTGGCAGGAAATCTATGAATTTTCACTAGGAATTTAATGATTAGTTGTGTATTTTGGATTTAAGGGAATGTAACTGAATGAATACCATGGCTGCCACATAAGGATAGATTTCTAATTGTCATATGCCATCTCTTGGTTTTTTTTTTAATTATGAATGTGACAGAGAAAAAAAAAAACTTCAGCATGTTCTGGTGAGGAATTCTTTGTATGCACTTGAACTCTATATAGTCCAGATCTTTCTTTCTAGGAAAAGATCTCTGTTATTATTCATTTGCAGAAAGGTAATCTCCCAAGCCATTTCAATAATTATAGCCATTGGAGAAGGCCAGTCATCCCCCTTGGTAGCCTCTAATAACCAGAGGTAAGCAGGAGTAAAATCCAGTTCTGCTTCAAATGTGAAATGGACCATACATAGAAACACCTCAAAATGTAGCTTGTCTAATACTTGTACTAAAAGTACAAGGTACATACTGTCTGGATTATTAGGTATGTTGTTAGGAAACCAGTCTTTGTTCTGAAGTCCCAAGGAAGGTCCTTGACAGGAGTATTTCCCCTTGACTCAGTGCTGTGAGGCTGCCCCTGGAGCACTGTGTGCACTTCTGGGCTCCTCAGTGCAACTGCTAACAAGAGTCCATTGGAGGGCCACAAAGATGATTAAGGATCTTGACCATCTCTCCTGAGGAAAGGCTGAGAGGGCTGGGACCGTTTAGCCTAGAGAGCAGAAGGCTCAGAGTGCATCTGATCAATGTATATAAATAGCTGAAGTGAAAATGCAAAGAAGATGGACCCAAGCTCTTTTTAGTGGTGCTCAGTGACAAGTCAAGTGACTTTCCAACTGAAAATAAAACCTGTAGCCCCATGCTGAATAGTAGGAGTTTCAGGAATTGGCAGTTCCATTTGAAAGCTTCAGTGTTTTGACTGCAAACATTATTTATTACTTTCTTCCCATGTGCAAATTCAAATAAAAATAATTTAATCTAAATCTAGTTAAGGAAATAAATTTTCAAATTATTTTTTCTTGAAGAAAATGAGACAGTAACTATAGATCATAGGGATTTGGTATGCAATAGAATGTTTACTGTGAAATGAAATACCTTCAATAGTATTTTCTGTAACAAAGAGCGGGCTTTGGGGTATTTGCTGGTAGGTTTCTGCTTAAACATGGCACCTGGGGTTCATTCTCCATTCACACTTGATGAAGAAACAACATTTTTGCTTCAAAGGATGAAAGCAGTGTAATGCTGAAGTCATGTGGTGTGCCATTCTGAGAGGTCAAATACAGGCAACCAAATCACTTGAGCAGGTTAACTCACCAAGGTATTGTACTTTCTTCATAAGCTGTTAGGGCATTTTTCTTTTCTGAGTGTATTTTGAGGAATTGATTTTTCCTTTTCCTCAGAAAGTTTATATTACCAGCTGAAAAATCACATCTTCTCCTTAGCTTATTCTTTGGGCCTATATGGTGTCATGGGGTTTTATTTGTTTGTTTGTTTATACTAAAGATAAATCAGTTATCTCACTTTATCATCTCCAGATGATCTTTTTGATCATACTCACTTTATATCCCTCCATGAAAGAGGTCATGACTTAAACCCCAAATTATGTCATAATTAAACTAAGCAGTCCTTCTAGCTTCAGTGTCTTTTGCCTATCAGTCAAAATGGCATTTCTTACAGCAGAAGCAATTGCTAGGACAAGGTGAGATAGTTACTCTGCTGACCCTTTTATATTCTGGTTTTGTGCTAAGTGGTCTCAAATTGTCCGATGTGTAAAAGTCTGAAGGGAGGATTTGGGTTCGTGATCAGGGGGAGAGATGAAAGATAGTGATGTGCCTTCTTCCTCAGGAAAACCAAGTTTTCTCTGTCATTCTAGACCAGAAAGATGTTTTTTGAGGGATTTATTGTTGAATCTTCATAACAAATCTTTTTTTTCCTAGAGTTTTTTACAACATCTTTTAAAAAACATTTTTCTTGGATTTGGTTTGATAAAATGAAACTATTTTAGGAATACAGAATAAAAACTTATCTGGATTCAGTTTGAAGTGAGACTAGAATTAGCCTGTTTAATACACCTGCATACCATTGAAAACTTTATTTTTCCTGATTAAAACTATACAAATAGAAATACCAAAAATATCCAACCAGAATTGAACATTTGAGACATACTAGAAGTTGATTAAAGTAGATCAACACAGCAAGGAGCTACAGGCTTAGGAGCTTGCCTTCATGCATTGTGCTTTTCATAGCCAGCAGTCACATCACCTTCTGATCTGATTCTGTCAGCACTCACAGGCAAGGTCAGGCCAGGTCAATACTTAAATGGGAAAATGTCTTGGTGCTGTAGAAAATGCTTTTCTTGATTTGGTAGTTGGGTCTTTTTCTCAGAACTATTGCAACAACATGAGGCTCTAGGACAGTGTCTGAGAAGAACAGGAAATGTAACCAAAAGCTTAATAATGTTTGATTCCTAAAAATTTTGAAGTATTCTGCAGAAATTTTGAGGTCTGCTCTAACCTTTCAGTTTTTCCAAATTGCAGTCAAAGAAGTTATAATTCTACTTACCTATGTTTTTGATGGTTCAATGCATTAGTCATTCTCTTGATATGGGGAGGAAAGTAGATTATGTTTCTGGTTGATTTTTTTAATAGCATTATGGGGTTAACATACTGTGTTTGCAGCGTTAATATGGTAGTAATAGGCAATAACTTAGCATGTTTCAATGAAATTGAACTGTTGATTTTTTTTATCCCCCTCTAATTTTTTTTAGATTGAAAACCTAAACATGTAGTGTACATATTCTGCATGACATGTCAAAAAATTAGTTTCCACTATAATTAACAACACAAACATTGCAGGCTTTTAAAAAAAGATGCCTGGGACAGAACCTGAAGTAATTACAAAAACATGTTTCTAGTTTTATGTCATCTACATTTTGGGGCTTTTGGAATTTAAGCTGACATTGACATTAAGCTAAAAAATCCATAGAATTTGGTCTTGCCTTTTATAATATCTCAGGGTTTTTTTTTTGNTTTTTTTTTTGTTTTTTTTTTTTTTTGTGTTTTTTTTTTTTTTTTTTTTTTTTTTTTTTTTTTTTTTTTTTAACTTCAAGATGTAGTTTACCTAGTTTTTAAAAATACTATTATACAGCTTACAGAGTTATATTTGTGATTTAGGATGGCACTTTTGTTTAACATCAATGACTTTGAAGGAAAAATAATTTATTATTCATAAAAGTGGCAAAGGTGTCTAATCTGTACTGATAAAGATTAGCCATATGCTCGCTCACATTAAAATTTAGATTTGTTAAGAAATACTTAAATTATAATCCTGCTATATTATGATCAAGAAAATTGGTTTATTCAAAATATATTTATTTGATTTGAAATAAACTATTGGTTTTGCTACATTCACATGGTAAGCCAAACTACTGGGCACTTGAAATACCTTGAAAAGAAAAATAAAGCTGTAATTTTCCTTGAAGTTAGGTAGCAGTGTGAAAGCTCCCTTAACCATCTCAATAATTTGGCTGAATGTTAAACCTAGATGGTGTTGAATGTACTCTTCAACATACATGTAGTGAAGAATTTTTTGCCCAGTGAGATTCTGGTGTGTCATCTGGTGTAGGGTGCATTTCCCCTGGTGTAACAGCCTTACAGAATGTTATAGGTACATACAGATCACCTTCAGCAGGGCACAGATTGCTCTGATTACTCCACTGGCTTACAGGGAATACCCAGTATTGTTATTTGCATTGCTGTTACAGCTATTACCATAGTAATAGACTTTGAAAATTCAGTGCTTGATTTGCACAAAAAAGGTCAGAATCAGCCAAGATTTCCTTAACTCTTGGTAGCAAAAGCTATGATTGTATTTTTAAGCCAGGTTTGTGATGCCTATCAGTTTTATATTGCAAAAGATAGAATTCACAAAGGATTCCACTGTCTGCACCATTTGGTAACACCACTACTACTCTGCATTTAAAGCAAGATGTCTTTGTGAGACCACTTCTGTTAGAAAAGCAGTTCTCCTTGTTATTTTAACTAGCTGCTAGAGGATACCTGCATTATTA
>WEIU01015615.1:48736-64384 GCA_013389925.1 Aegithalos caudatus
ATGTCTCCAGTCTCAATCTATGCAGACACAGTATGAACAGGTTTTATTTTTTTTTCATTGGCTGCCATTAATATTTAATATAACAATCTAACATTGATCTTATACAGTGCATGGATCTGGTCAAAATGTTGGGAAATGCTTACATGTTACTCTAAAGGGGAGAAAGAACCTTTTATGTATGTGTTAAAAAGAGGAGCTTTAATGTACTAAAGTGAGAAACGTTTCCCTGTTCAGTACGCTGTTAAAACTCTACTATTGCACTTCAGCCCAGTTTGGATATCTGGCTAGGAAAAGACCCATCATTCAGACATATTGGTGGAAATCTCAGTTCACTACAAGTCCAGAGATTTAGTTTGTTGCAATTGTGACAGGCAAGTTTTTTTAATTGTCTATTTCTGAACTCTTCTGAGAAGTACCGAGTTCTAGAGCCAATTTAAAAATTAATTAGACTTAGCAATTTGTTAGCTAAATACCTGCTTTTTCTTCATGATCATGTTTCTCTTTTGGACATGTTCTTACATATCTGCTTCTTCAGAGGCACTGTCTACATTAGATCTAACATCTGTTGTGGAAAAGCCCAGGTCAGAAAGGCCAGAGGCAGACAAGAAGGCCTGAAGAACTTGTCTCATTAGGAATATCTGTTTCCTTTTTTGGACAAGCAGCAGTATCTCATTCATCAGCTTAGTCATCCTTCAAGGACGAGGAAAGAAATCAAGCACCAATTTACAGTCTAGCTGTGTGGGCTAGATGCAAGCACAGTTTCAGCAGTCTAACCTGGATAGGTCATACCAGCTCTCATTACCAGGATAGTAAAGGGAACACCAGTTCTCTCCTTCTGAGTGCAGTAAAGGGAACATGTGTCCTTTACTTCTGAGTGCAGAGCTTCTTATGCCACTAAGCAGTCTCTTCCTTCTCCCTAGGACAAAAATAAATGCAAGACAATATTTGCGAGGGACTGTACTTAAGCCCACAGGTCCCACACTTAGAGATTTGAAAGCTGCCTTTAGAGCCATAACCATACTTTTCTGCCTGATCTCAGGAACTGAATGGATGAATGGCAAGCAGCTATTACAGATACCATCCCAATAACTGAATATCCAGAGAGAGCTCGAACTCGTTGTTTGATCCTGTTAACTGCATCACACCCATGAGTTCGTATAGTTCATTTATGGAAAGTGTTTACTGTTATTTGTTTCTGGGCACCCATTCCATTTAAATTCTTTCTTTCTGCACTAGGAAGCTATTTAAAGTGTTTTGCTCAGGGTTGTTCTAACAATGATCATTTCAAGTATGTGAGTTGTATAGATGCTTCTACTCTAGAGGTTAGATCAAGAAACTATTTTTGTATTGATTGTCATGCTTATAGGAATTGCTTGATTACTCATAGTCCAATGAAAGAGCTGAAAAGACTCACCATATTGTGTAAAATTGGAATCTAATCCTTGATTTTTAATGAAAACCCAAAATTTCAGATCCATACTTATTCTGCATGTTGCCTCATGGGATTAATAATAGCCAAGACTTGATTATTAAGGAAAAACATTGTCTCATTCATACCGCATATCAAAATCATGTAAATATATTTAGTGGTTACTTTGTTTAGTGTTACTAAAATAAATAGTAGTCCCTAGACTTTTTCCATGCTTTTCTTTTTTATCTGCTCTGATATCTTGTGAGATAGAATACTTACAGGTAGTACTTTAAGTTGTCCACTCCTTGGTCTCTAAGAAAAGATGAGGAAAAGTATTTTCAGGTGGGTGTTTCTTCAGCCACTAACAGCTTTGCTAAATAGTTTCCCTTAAACTCACCATATCTGCATTCTTTAAAAAAGCTTGCTGTCTTACAGTATTTATTGTACATTTATTTTCTTCTTTCAATGACTGTCTAGAAAAGTTATTAGCAGTTTACTATAGAGACTGAAGTGATAGGAAAAGGACATTGGTAATTCTATTGTTTGTCATTGGTTGTCTGTTGTGATTAAAATACAGACTTTGGATCTTAATTTGTGCTGTACTATTGTCCCATATCAAGGCAGAATTTGAGCTCAGTTGTTTAAGCCAATATTTTGTGTTGTGATGTAGAAAGAACTAATAGTGTAATACTGCTATTAGTTGTTATTTGCCATTTATTAATTAGAAATAGAGGAAACCTCTGTATTCACCTAATATTCTTTGAAAGAAATTAGCTGGTATGCTTGGGACAAGGACAGTGTTCTCCTTTCCCTTGTTAGTGCCTTTACTGTTGTCCCTTCCATCTCTGATGCACTGTGTTTCTCCAAAGACTCTGGGCCTTAGTTAAAAACATACAGAGCTAAGTTTTGGTTGCTGTAAATTGTTTTGTAAGGTGTGGTGTGGGGATGCTTTTGCATGTATGTGTCTCCATGGTGGTGTATGAGTGGTGTGGTTTTTGTTTGTCTAAAAGTGCACTATGCACTTGTAGCACAGATCAGGACAGGATTGAAGAGGTGGTGAATCAGACATGTGACTGCTGTGTTTTTTCTATTTTCTTCTTAGTTCCTGTCTCTTTTTTCTTGCTTGTTCTTTTCACTTCCTTCTTCAAATTTCTGCATTGTCTATTTGGTCTAATCACTCCCTTTCTGTGGTGCTGTTCTAAAAAATTAGACCATTTTTGGTGCAGCATTTTCTCTCCCTCCAGATGCTTTTCCTTTTTCCTGTGAGTACACCATCTGCCTTTGTGTGCTCTGGGAGATGTGCAGGTGTTAGTCAGGATTAGGTGGCAGAACTGAATTGAAATGTGCTAAGTTTTGCTGCCAGCTGCTTTCTGCAATCTTTTTTAATTGTGAAGTTGCTCTGTCAAATAAAAAAGAAGGGAAGAACTAGGGAAACAGCTCTGGAAGTGTTGTGAAGAAAAGTGGGGAAGTATTGGGTACTTTATCCTGGTGCTGAGGGTAACAGGGAGTAGCCAAGAATGGAAATTCCCATAGCAAAATAGAAAGGTTCAGGGCTTTTTATCTTTTCAACTTTGAAGTTAGAAGTTCTGCTCAGTTTTGCATGTGGAATTCATCAAGCAGTATCAACCAACTGAACTGCTAATTTAAAACAGAAAAAATATAGAAATGTATTGTGTGCTGTAGTGTAACTTCATAAAATATTAAGCATCTTCTAATGTGGTTTTCTCTTGCTCCTTCTGTATATAAAAATGTATACATCTCTTGAATTAGATTGGTTTTCTGGTAATTTCATGCTTAGCTTTAACCTTACTGTTTTTGTTTATATTTATAGACTTCCCTTCTCTCCACACTTTGAACTTTATTTATCAAAACCTGTGTTCAAGTTAAAGATCATCTTACCTTTGCAAAGCGCTCAACCTTTCTCCTTTTCAAATCCTTTGGAGAAGATAAATATATTTACTGTGTGTTGTTAGTGGTTCTGTCCACCAGTCTCTCAAAATCATTCATTACCCTGGGATTCATCAGGCTGGGAAAATTTTTAGCCAAATTAAACAGCTAGCTTTGGAAATTATGTGTTCCTGACTTCTATGTGGCATTTCTACTTCATTTTGGATGCATACCTAGTATGTGTGGAATGCGATCAAGTGGTTTGTTTTGGTTTCTTTTAGAATATATTCTTATTTTTCTGTATTATGAAATCTGATTCCTCAGAACTCATGTTTTCCCTTACAGCTTGCTGGCATAAACAAAATGAAGAAATATCTTGCTGACTAGAATGTTTTCTAGCTTGGTCTCAGATTTGGCAAAACAGTTCTGATGATCCTCAAGTGCACTTTGAAAGACTGAAATATGAGCTTATAAGAAAATTCCCTACAATATTAAAAATATGGAGAGTTAATAATTATTCAAAAACAGCTATTCCCAATTGTTCTATATTAAAATTAAGATATTTAAGATAATCACTCTTAATTTTAGTCATCTGAAGTGTAGTCATTGCCTCTAGTCTAAGCTAGTCATGCTTTGGGTTGCTGTACAATCAGCAGAGAGCTCTAGAAAGCTGTCCTCTCATAAAAAGGACATCAAATACTGTGTGGAATAAAGAACTTCTGGAGATGCACATATCTCTCCATTGATGATTGATGTGTAGATAGTTGAACACTAACTTCTGTTTTCCATTGTGTTTTTGAGTCTTAAGATATGGAAGGAAAGGAAAAAAGGTATTTCTCTCAGTGCATGAAAACCTGACCAAATTTAGTCACTTTTGGAACAGAGGATTATTGACTATCTTGCAATTAATTTAAATGTAGAAGGCTTTTGAAGGCTAAATTCAAGAAAGATGTTGGTATCTACTATATTTAGAATTTCACAGCTACTGTGGAATCTGTGATATAAAATTGTACTTTTTATTATCTAGTATCCATGGGAAAATATTGTAAAAGAATTTTTAAGGAAAAGAAATTAATGCAACTAACTAGGCAAAACCAAAAGTTTCATGCAGAATTATTTTATATCTTTTTTTTTGGCAGCCTTGCTTTGCACCCCGAACGTGTGTTGGTGGCAACAGGTCAAGTTGGGAAGGAACCATACATCTGCGTGTGGGACTCATACACTGTGCAAACTGTATCTGTTCTGAAAGATGTTCACACACATGGTATAGCTTGCTTGGCCTTTGATTTAGATGGTCAGGTATGTAATTAATATTCATTTTTCAAACACTTGAATAAATTGTTTATCTATTAGAAATCTTGTCACATAGTTTTTCTTAAAAAAAAGAAAGTGTATTGTCTGAGGTTTTAACTGCTTATTCTCAAGTTGAGGAAAATAAAATTACATTGCTAGTGAATGCCAAATATTTACATTTGACAAGAAAATTATAACTCCAAAAGCTTTTTGAATGGAGATGAAGTAGTAGGAAGGTTCTTGTAGTCTGTGGGCCACAGTTCAGGGTTAGACCAAGAGACTGGAGCCAGTGGACCTCCCCTGTGCAGGGGCATGCCTTGTGCATGAGTGAGAGAAGCCCTGTTGTGTTACTTGTCTTGGACTCCTTCAGGCAGTATTCCCTCCTCTGTCATGCATTTTGCATTCACTGGTCGCTCTCCACATTTTGATTGTTTGTTCAGACTCATGTATCCTGTATCTAAGAGTCATGAAAAACTTTTCATTGAATTATAATTTTTTTGCTTTTGAACATTCTCTGAGTAATAAATTGGTTCTCAGAGCTGCTACCTATAATGGAAATTGTTTTTACCAGACACTTGCTCCTCTGAGTAAAGAGACTTTCTTGACTGATGTATTAGAAATGGAAAATTTAATGGTTATATTTACATGTTAGATAGCAGCTGAGATGGTATTAACTAAGAAAATCCTTTCTGGAGATGTGCTTTCCTGGTCTAAGAAACACTTCTTCCCTTCCCACTCAGCCTTGAAATGTGATACTCAGATTTAGCTATATTCTCAGTTCCTTTTCCTTGCTAAAAAGATAAATGTTAGTTGCTGCTGTTTTCTCAAGTGAGGATGTTAGTAGAGACCAGGTGCTGTCATTACGAGAATATCAAATGGAGCTGTGTTGAACCCAAGAGGAAAGCCTACCTGTTTCTGTTAAAACATGTTGTAATTGTTGTAGGAAAGTTCTGAGTTTGTTGAAATTACCTCTCTCTGTTTAGGAAGTCAGCTTCTAGAGTCAGCTTCTTTCTAGAACTTTCTACTTCACAGTGATGTCATTTCTCAATATTGTTCTTGTCGTGTAAACTTGTGTCACTCCCTCACTTGAATGGCCTTTGTAATTTAAGATCAAGATACATCACATTAAGATTGAAATACCCTAATGTTTCAAACATGGAATAGAAAGGTTAGATTTTGTTGTAATAATAAATAGTAAGCATGGATAGAAATTGTAGTTAGCTTGTTTATCTTCTCATAATTTTGGAGTTTTTCAGACAGTAAAGGAATTATGTTATTTGGAATAGGTTTCTGTCTTTGGGGAAAAAAGATTATAATTCAAGTTTGGATTTTGTTTTTGCTCTTACAAACTCACTGAATAATCTATGTAGAAACTGAAGCTAAATTTGTCTTTAATGTGTGTAAGTATTAACTGCTGAACAGTGAAAAAACCTTTGCTCCAAAAAATTGAAAACCTTTCATTTATCAACATCATGATGGCACAATTCATGCAAGAACTGAACAAAAATACTTATTTTCTTTAAAAATTAAACCAAATCAGTCGCGCTTTTTTTTTTTTTTTTTTTAATTCAGTCCTGTTAGTATTTCTATGAGAATTTATAATATAAGAAAAACAGCATTTTCACTGGTTAACAGACACAGTACAAGTGGCTAATTTAGCCAATCATTTGTGTCAAGAAATCTGTGCAAGGTATCTTCACAGTCAAGACAAGACAGGCTGCAAAGCACAGGAAGATCTCAAAATTTTATTTTTCTTGATTTTTTTGGAATAATCTCTTTGTCCATCCTAGTTTTACAGTGTGAATGGCTTCAAACCCTTTCTGAATAATAGAGATTTCATGAAATTATGTTTGAGGCCTTTTAAATTCTGATTTGAGAAAGGCTTTGGAAAGAAGTTTTTATTCATATGTGCCTTGAAGAATCAAGCAAAAGACTTTCAAAGTGCTTAGCTGTTTTTAATCTCTTGTTTCCAAGAAGATTGAAGAAAATATTTTTTCTTTGTATCTCTTGAACTTGTAAAATAAATCCTAAATTCTTCAGGTTACATGTAATTAAAGATAAATACAGTTTCATTAACTTCAGTGTTTATACCTTTTTTGCAAATGTCTCCTGACTGCAGCTTGCCATGTGTGCTATATATAGCTATATATATATAACATTATAAATCAGAAATATGTTGTTATCTAAGAAGATCTTTATGGTTGTGATGTTGTACCTGAAAAGATGCATCTGTGTAAGCTTGGGTGTAAGAAATAGCTTATGTTTTCTTCTGTATAAAAATGAACTATTGCTTCTATCTCAATTATGTTACACGTTTTGCAACTCATTCAAAATACTGACTTCGGCTTTTATTAATTTATTGAGTTGTTTTATTTGTTTAATTTGGACACTTCTAGCGTTTGGTCTCAGTTGGTTTGGATTCGAAAAACACAGTTTGTGTATGGGACTGGAGAAAAGGAAAACTGTTATCAATGGCTCCTGGTCATACAGACAGAGTAAGTATAACCAAATAGTCTGAGCATCAATGTCATTTTAGTTTGTTAAACCATGTCTGTGTATGTATACTAGACCTATGTCTGAACAAAAACCATTTGGTTTTAGAAATTGAGTTTGCCTAAAGGTTGATATGCATAAAAGGAATGAAGATACTTAAGATGTGTGCATTTATTTCTAGAATAAAATATGTAACTCAATATTTATTTGTGTATGGTTTCTGAGACTGAAAACATGTAGGGGAAGTGCAGAATTAATGCATTTCTTAGAACCTAATCCCCATATGGGAAATCAAAATGCAAATAACTGCTTAAATTTTTCTAGTCTGTAAATGAGCCTTAATGTTGTTTTATTATGTGTTTTAATTACTCTAGGGGAAAAAAAAAAAGCCTGAACGGTATTGAATATATATTGAAATTTCAGTATGGAATGAGAGGATAAAAAAGTCTTTCCAATAGACCCATTTAAAGCATTTCAGACTCCCTGTTAATTTGCTAAAAGTTTTCACTCTTTTAACTTTCCTGTGCTAGAAAGTCCATCTCTGCTGACATCCTTGGGGTTTTTTTTTGTGCAGATATTTGATATTTCTTGGGATTTATACCAGCCAAACAAGCTCGTCAGCTGTGGTGTAAAACACATAAAGGTAATGAAATAACTCTTCATTTATAAAATATTTAAGCTGCAGTAATATATACTATATAAAATATATAAAGTAGAATCTAAAAGGAAAATGGAAGGATAATATGGAAGGTGTTGTGTAAGAATAATATTAGTTCTTAGAACTGCAGTCTGAATCACACCTGATTGCACTAGATATGTTAGAAGATCTATACAGTGAAAAACAGACCTGCTCTGCTCAAAAGACTTCATGCCCTGGAAGAAGTAATGTAGTAGGAATGAAACAGCTGTCAGTAGCATTGTATGTAATGACTGGAATATAATTTAAAATTTAAAATTCTCTAAAACATGCTGTTTGAAATCCAAAGTAGTGTAAGACAGGATGCACACCTTTAAGGTGACTCCAGGTAATCAGGTTCCTGAATCTTGAACAGTGAATGAATCACTGCACTACAGAGGTGGAATGAATTGAAAAACCATTTAGAGAGAGTATGGAGAGACAGTGGAAGATAAAGGAAGGAAAGAAGCATTTTCCTTTCCTTTAATTCTTTTCCCTGCTTGTATTTGTGCCTTTGTCATTTGGAGCACTCTATACCTGTTACGGGATTCATAATTTGGACAGTTCATGTCTTTTTCAAGCATGCTCTGTTTGATCCATGTAGCAAGTGCTGTGCAGAAGCAACTTCTTTTTCAAACTTCACTTTGTCAGCAGGATTATTGATGATTAGGAACTGTGTTTCACGTCAGTCAAAAGTCACTGTCTCTTCTCCCATTCCCCATTTTCTGTGTTACCACAGAACAGCAGTAGATGGCAGCTTGAAAGTTCTGTATTGCTGTTGTATGTAGGTTCCCATGGTGGGGAAAATGTGTTGCTTTTTATACAATGAACTTTTGAAGTAATAGGTATTAATGGCCTCCTTGAAAAAGTCTTAAATCTGTTGGCTAGATTGCATAAGTCTGATTTGACACAGTGTTTAGCATGTCAGTTACAGAATTCCATGAACTTGCTTAATAATGATCTTTTATTTGTACTTCTCTAAGACAACCTTTATGCCAATATAAGCTAATATTTGCCAGCAGTGATTTACTGTATTTAAGATGGCTTCATGGTGTCAAAACATACCTATTTAGATAAGCAAAAGCTTGAGCAACTTTTGAGGCTATACAAAGCCTTTTAAAATAGCAACATAATTTTAAAAATAATTGCTGTTTCCTCTGCAAAAACATTATTGAAAATCAGAATTCTGGAGGTATTTAGGCATTTGGATCGGACAAGAGATTTTTATTGATGTGTGTTTTTCTTACACTACACCTTCTTGTACTTTGAGAAATCAAGAATTACTTTCATGTTTTTAATACTATCGTATTTTTTCTCAGGTGATATTTTATGCAAATTGTAATAGTATTTAATCAAGTTACGTAGATAATTCCAAGTGAACTGATATTGAAAAATTATTTTTGTTAGATACATCACCTGCTTCCACATTGAAGCTAGATGTTTGATTTATGAAGTAACTGTATAGTTGCTTCTCAAGCAACAACATGGTCTGTGTCTTGAAATTTCTACTTTAGTTAAAACAATACTACTGTCATGATTTCACCCCAGCCAGCAGCTAAGCCCCAATCAGATGCTCAATCACTCCACCATTAGCAGGACTGGGGAGAGAATTGGAAAGGTATAAGCTGGAAAACTCATGGGTTGAGATAAATACAGTTTAATAGAGAAAGCAAAACCTGGACATGCAAGCAAACCCCACCAAGGAATTAATGCACTGCTTCCCATGGGCAGGCAGGTGTTCAGCCAGCTCCAGGAGAGCACATGTAACGATGACTTGGGAAGACAAATTCCATCACTCCAAATGTCCCCATGTTGTTACCCCCCACACCTTCTTCCCCTTGCTTTATATACTGAACATGATGCCATATGGTCTGGAATATCCTTTGGTCTGTTTGGGTCACCTGTCCTGGCTGTGTCTCTTCCAACCTCCCGTGCACCCAAAACTTCCTCGCCAGTGTCACAGTGGGTAACCAGAAGAGCCCCTGGCTGTGCAAGCTGTGCTCAGCAGTCACAAAACCATCTCTGTATTATCAACACTGTGTTCAGCCAAATCTAAAACACATCCCCATACCAGCCATTGTGAAGAAAATTAACTATTAAATTAGAAATAGAAAATTAACAGTCCAAACCAGCACAACTATATAAGATACTGTGATTTGTCTAATCAGTACTAGTTATTCTAATCTGTAATGGTAATTTCTGGTTATTGTTGAATTACAGTATTGCAGGTACAAAAATCTATTCACAATAACTTCTTACATTATCCTGTATTAATTGAAGTCTGCTCAGAATTTTGAATTGATTATTGGAACAGAGTGCATTGCTGTGAAATACAGTTCCATAAACACACATGCAGGAAATGCTATAGGCTGAGTCAATATAAGAGTAATCTGTCAGCAGTGATGCTTTCACGTTTTGCATTGGATTACTTCAGCAGCTTCACTTTCCAGTGCATGTTTGTATGTTTGGACAGGAGGGTTAGAAAGGAATATGCAGTGCTTCCTGTTTGCAGAGATCTCAGAGACTACAGTGTTTATCTGGAGACTTAGTTGGCAACTATTGTGCTCTGACAAGAGAGTTTGCATATCTTTAGTTCAGGATTCATTGGAACATGTTGGGTGAGCTGGGGAGAATTCACACTTCCTATGATTGCTGCAATTACATACAAATGGTTTGTTACAAAGTTCTTAAAAATCTCTGCCTCAGATGTTGTGTGGTTCTGATGAGAAATACATCTACAATAAAACCAGCTACCTTCAAACAGAGCAAACAGAGTCTTGTCAGAAATCTACATGCTTAGGTGGCATCTTTAAATGTATAAAGTAACATCAAGTAAAAATGCATCATTTTTAGCATAAAAGTCATCAAAGAAAGATAATTTTATTATGAAATGCTTTTCAAAAATAATTGAAAACACAACTGACTACAAATTATTATTTGAAAGAATTTTAGTTTGATTTAATGCTGATATCCCAAAATTCCTTCCCAACCACTCTGTTACAATGATTTTATGAAAAGATAAAGTTGGTTAATAACAGAAAACATTGTTAACCTGGAGAACTAAGGCATGAAAAAGGGGGTGAATGATGATGTCTTTTGCAGGCAAAGTACTTATCTTTCAGACGTACATATTAAATTCTAAGGTATTAGCAAGATAGCCATCTTTCTAAATCACTTTATGTTACAGTTCTGGAGCTTGTGTGGCAATTCATTGACACCAAAACGTGGTGTCTTTGGCAAGACTGGTGATCTCCAGACTATCCTGTGCCTCGCCTGTGCAAGGGATGAAGTGACGTATTCCGGAGCGCTGAATGGGGACATCTATGTGTGGAAAGGAATCAACCTTGTACGGACAATACAGGGAGCACATGCTGTGAGTGCATCTCTCTAAATTCATATTAAATGCTAAGTAGATTTCTGGAAGGCTGGAAAGAGCAACTCAAGTCACCTTGTTTGTGCTCTAAATGGTTTCAATCATACTCAGGATGTCTTATTTGAATATTTTTTTAGAACAGTACATAGCTTTGAAAAGTGAAGGCATCTCAGTGAAAGCTTAATAAATTTTTTCCAAAGTGCTTGGTAATATCCTCTTTTAGTTGAAATGTTTGATATGAATATAAAGTGATTAAAATTTTACTATGTAGGTTTTCATTATATTTTCCATGTTATTTCAAAGCATATGGGTTTATGATTAAAGTAGGCAGCAAAAAACCCCCACTTTTGGTTTGCAATCTGATTTATGCATACTAAACTGTGGAAATCCTCATTACTTCTCATTAGGTAATATGCAGGATTTGACTAATTGTCCAAGTGTCACTTAAAAACAAAGCCAACCAGTTTCTGGTTGGTTTAACCTATGAAGCATGAAACTGCTAAGGTCACTTTGTGAAGCTATATGATTTGTTGTTTGAAAGTTAATTTTTGTTTTGAAGTGCATTGTACCTTCTTGATAACATTTGAAGTTCCCATATTAGCAATTTAACATGGTGTGAAAAAACAAGCATATGAGTTCTGATATTGCAGCTCCAAAATGTAGATAAAAAGCAGTAACAGTTAATGCTTCTTGCTTGTAAGAATCTGTTTGTTTTAACTGGCCTGTTGGACTGTGTGGTCTGACATTTTTAACTGAAGTGTAAGAGTCACTCTGATTTAATCAGAATGGAGAGGACGAAACAATGAATATTATGTGTGTGGGAGAGGTTGCAGTCAGTTGTAATAAGGAAACTCTTATCAAAGATTTAGAAATACACATTCAGGATGATTGCAGCTTGTTGGATGAACTAACAATTCAAAAGTGATTAGAGTGCTTATTCAGACAGTTGTATAATGACACTATCTCTGGTTATGAACATAGATAAAGTTATGAAGAACATCTGTGTGTGAAATGTATCCCAGACTATATTTTGCATTTGAGTTTTCTTTATATACATAAAAGTGTATGTGTGTGTATTTATGTATATATATATATATATAAATAAAATTAAAGATAAACACACACAAACATTCTGTTCTGCTGTTCTGTATGCATCTGTAGAAATATTAAATGTACTAAAGAAGACCCAAATGATAAATCAGGGAACATGAAGGGGTATTTATGGTGTGAAGTTATCCCTGATTCCTGCTCTGTCATTTCAGATCTGGTTTCAGTCTTCATATTAAGTGTTCAATAGTGTTCTGTTTTTTTCTGTGTTTTCCTGAGGTGATTGGACATTGCATATGCAGACCTCGATTCTCAGAGGTACCCCACATCCCACACTTAGTCTCCTGTCGAAAACTGATACCAAAATATTCTCCCATCCTGTTGGTGCTGTAGGAGACAGCTGTCCTGCATATTAACATACTTGTTACTTGGGCCCTTTAGAGCAGCAACAGCTTATTTCTCAGAATAATGCAGTGCTTTTCATCTGTTTAGGTGTGTTTATAGGTAAACATAAGATTGCGAGAGCTTGTTGCTCCATTTCCTTATGTGCTGTGTCAGTTCTTAACTGACCATAAGATCAAATTTGAAGTGTAGTAACATCCTTATCTTCAGTAACATCAATGGACGGAGCTCAGGTGACCTTGGAGTAGGTCTCATCTAGCCTTCTATTTTTGGCTCTGTCATCTAGGCTCAATGGAATTGTACTTTGCAGTACTGAAAATCTAGTAGGGACACTAGTTCATGTCTTTGAAATTAATTTTTACAAGAGATTAGAATCACTACAGATCTCACCAATTCAGGGGAAAAAAACCCCAATAAAATATGGAAGCTTCTTTCCAACAAAATAAAACCATATTTTCAATAAAAAATTACCTTAAAGGATAATATTGATAGAATACTCTAAGGTGAACATATGGGGACTTCGAATGACAGTATCTCTTCAGCCATACTAAAATATTACCATGATATTTTATGGCTACTTAATTTAATAAATTAATGTACTTAATTTTATAAATTTTAAATTATGTCCCTCTTGTCTGAGGAAAATGCAAGTGTAAATAACAAGATTATGGTGAATGTCTATTGTTGAAGGGACAGTGTGCAGTAGTAGGGAATTGATACAAATTTCTCTTTAGTGTGCTAGTGTTGGAAATGTCACCCCTTCATACCTGTTCATCATCCTGCATCATTACTCTTCAACAGGTGTGACATAAACTTATTGAAGAAAGATGTCTCATTTTTTGCATAAATAGCATTCTTTTCTTGCAGCATAAATAGCAGATATCTGAGATACTGGAAAACAGTTTCTAAAGCACATTAATGATGTGGAGAAATAGTCCAGCCCCAGATTTATTAAGTTATTATTAAGACATTTTCTACATTAATATAGAAAACCCATTCTTTTCATAGGTCGGTTCTCTTTGTTGCAGTTGCCCTAGCTGAAAAGGCATTTTTCATTTTAAGAATAATTCAGTGTGGAAAATAAACCACGGTCTCCCGGTATGAGCAACCAAGGAAACAGATAGCAACTTAAACACTAACAAGCAAAATAAGAATTCTTAATTCAGACAGATTATCTGTTTTCTGTCATAGCAATACTAAGAGAAAGTAGAGTTTCCTGTGGATTTCTATCTGAGTTTGAGTAAAAACAAAAAGTTGAAAGCACTTAAGTTGAGGTGACTCGAGAATTAGTTGGAAGAGGATTAGTGAGTTCACTTAAAATAAAAGTAGGAATGAAAAGTAGGAAAAGATACAAATGAACATGGTTTAGGAGTTCATGTGAATGGAACAATGGATAATAATGGGAAATTCCAATTCTAGATTTGCCTCCTAAACAATAATCCTAATAATGAAAAGTTTAAAGGGGAGCAAAAAAACAATAGCATGAAAGCATGTGTAAATTCACTGGCAACGGTAATACCCCTTGAGGTTATTTGTAGATCATGGATCTGGCTCTGGAAAGTTAATAAATACCTTGACTAACAATAAAAAAAAATCTTTTAATAGATGTCTAATTTGTCTAAAGTGCAAAGAACAGATTATAGGATCTTCCACTTATCACCTTGTATGTTCTAAATTCAAGGTAGTCCATGACTATTGAGATATTACAAGATTTTACTTGGGTATTAAAACAAAATTGTATGTTTAATTAAAACACTGTATGCTTTAAAGATTCTTGTGTGCTATGCTTTTCCTTGCATAGTAAATGTATGTAAGACGCTTTCTCAGCAGATGAATAATTAATTTTCAGATAGTCTTTCAGAGGTACACATTAAAGTTGTGTGGATTGATGTCAGAAACTGAGGTTAAATAACAAGCTCGAGGTTAAATAACAGGCACTCTGTTAAAACTATTGCACGCCTATGTCAGTTGGCTGGATACTAATTAAATATAGATGGAAACAATATAATGAACTTAAATGAATGGTTTTAAGTTAGCTTCATGTACCAACACATTAAGTCATGCAGTATTTTCTCCTGGTGCTTAGGCTAGTCATTGGTTTCAAAGGTAACTGTCCACTTCTTTTATCCAATGAGAAGTATATAGACAACTACTTTAAACTTTTATAGTATTATACACATTTTTTAGACTGTTTTCTGAGTGATTTGTTAGTCAGGAAGATCACATTTCACCGTAGCGTTTCTCCACTGTAAACTCACTGACACATATCTTAAACGTTTGCAATCCATTTCCTTATTGTGTAGTATGTATCGGGAGAGACAATGTCTCAAGATTAAGTGCCCATCATGTGTGTTGCTTTACATGCTTTACATTTACGTGTCCTGTTGTGTATCTGGGAGTAAAAAGGAGTCACTGGAGCTGTTTTTCTGTTGGTATAGTGTCTGTTCTCCATGTTGCTCAGTAGTAGTCAGTTGCTTCTGAAGTTTCCATATGATCTTCCAAGCTTGGTCCTAATTATAGCTAGCTGCAGTCATCATGTGTTTTAGAAATTGCACAGTCAGAGTGAGAGTGGTGGATTTTATACAAACATTTGGCATTTAGATTAACTGACACTTGCTTTTTGGCCATTGGGGGCAAGATAGTCCAGCAGCAGTAGAAAATCATAAAGTGCTTCAGTATTGGAAACTTCTTGGATACAAGTAGTGGCTAAGTATTCATGCAGGAGGGATCATCATTGTCAAATTCTTTTTGTACTTCTCCAGCTTTCAACTATAATTTCTGGTAGATCTGGGCATTTATTTTTTTATTTGCTTCCATTAAACTATATTTTTTTGAATTTGAGGGAACACAGATGTGATACCAGCTGGTTATGTTAAAAAAACAGGAAATATTCAGCATTCTGAGAAAATGTTGATCAATTTGAGATATTATTTCCAGAATTTTCATGTTAATTAGGAAGTGAAATGAAGACTTTGTAAAAGGAGAATATAATCTGTATGCCAAGCTTCTTAAGTTTTAAGATGGAAGTCTTTGATTTACATTTTTTTTTCTTTCTTTTTTTTTTTT
>WEIU01015615.1:64413-135435 GCA_013389925.1 Aegithalos caudatus
TTTTTTTTTTTTTTAATTCAGAAGCACAATCTTTTCAGCTCACATTCAATTGGATCTAACAAAGTCAGTGCAATTGTTTGCCTCTCATTATTGCTAGAGGGTTTTTAACCATAAAGAATCAAATTATGTTAATGACAATTTCAGGCTGAAGGATTAAAGAAGCATGAAGACTCCAAAGTTGATTTGCATTAACAGTCTTGTCAATTTTTGAAATTAAGGACTTACTGGCCAAGCTACCCCAGTAAAGAATCTATCTTTTCCCCTTAAGATGTGAGCCTAGAGCCTAACAAATATGAAATGTGGCAAACCTCAGTTTTTTTAGATAGATACTTACAGTCCCCATTAATGGGGGACATTTTTGTAGTTTTCATCTCGTTCACTTTTCCCAGTGGCACAAAGACTGAAATGAGAGTGTCCTATTGCATTTCAGGAGATTGAGCAAGCACATCTGCCAAATCTCCTTGACAACCAGTATGTCCTTTTCAAGATAAGGATATTCTGTGGAATGGAAAACAGATTAATGCTGGATCCACTTGATCTTATCTTCAGAGCATTGCGCCAGCTCCCACATCGCCAAATGTCTGATTATTTTTTTAATACTGACTAATTAAATAATGGATTTTGGAAAGAGTTAATTAGAGAAAATAAAATAATTCTATTATCAAGATTGCATTTCAAAAAGAGCTTTAAAAGACTTAAACTTGGACAGAATTCAGCATATGCTACAAAACGAGCTGGAATTCCTCTAGACTAATATTTATTCCATGGCACCTAGAATTATAGAATTACTAAGGCTGGAAAAAGCCTCCAATATTAGAGTCTAACTGTTACCCTGACACTGCTGTGTTCACCACTAAACCCTATCCACAATTGCCATATCACCTGTTTTTGAACACTTCTTGGGATTATCCCTCCAGGACATCCCTGGGCACCCCGTTCCAATACTGGCAACCTTTTCAGTGAAAATTTTTTTACTAGTATCCAGTCTAAACCTCTGGTTCAACTGGAGACCATTTCCTCTCCTCCTGTCACTTGTTACCTGGAAGAAGGGACTGACCCCCACCTGGCTACAGCCTCCTATCAGGAAGTTGTAGAGTGATAAGGTTTCCCCTGAGCCTCCTTTTCTCTGGACAAAACAACCCCAGCTCCTTCATAAGACTTCTCACAATATTAAAGGTTAATGCAGTAAAACAGACAGGCACACATAGAGAAAAACAACTAGAGTTTGTGTGTATTTTCAAAAACCTCTAGGCTCCTAAAGAAACAGAGGATTTTCAAGATGTTAGAGATAATGAGAATTAGCTTTCTAAGCTGCTTATGACTTAAAAATTCCACTACATTTCTGTTTAGACATTTACTGCTCCTGAACTTGTGGCTTGTCATGGAAGTTTCTTTCTTGAGAATGGACATGACATGTCAAAAAATTTGAGTTCTGTCACCCTAGTCTTTCAGTTTTGATTATCATTTGACATTCTAGTAGGCTTTTTTTTTTTTATGAAAGCTGAGAGATTTCTTTTTTGTTAACATGAACAATTATATCCTTGTTACCTGATGCTAGAAAAGCAAACACAATCCATAGTTCATTATGACCAGTCCATTAGGATATTTTTCTTAGTTGTAGTTTAAGAAGAAAAAAGCACATTGGTAGGACATAAAAGTTGTGAGTACCCCAGAATTCTCACAAGTCACATTGTTTCCTAATTTATTCTCTGAATGTATAGCTTTTTTTTCCCCCCCAAAGCCAATCTCTCCTTTGCAAATTGCTTTCATCTTTGCAATAAATGTGCATCATTAGTATAAAATCTGGACCCTATCTAAAGAACTGTTGGAACTTAACTTATTTACAAAACTGAAATTTCAGACCAATAATATAGAAGATATGTGTATATTATTGGCTGTTCTACTTTCTTTTGGACAGGAGTTAGAGACAGATTTTCTCTTCCATTTTTTCTAATGCTCTCTTATTTACTTCTGTCATAGCTGAATAATGCATACTTTAAATAAATATAGAGCAATTTTTTAACTTCTCATAGGCTTATCATCTAAAGTTGCCCTTTTAGTAGCTTTGCTTACTGAACTGTGTGAGTTATTTCTGAACATAAGGCTAGTGAGTTGTGTAGGTAATTTAAAAAATCCTAATAGTGTGTATGCCATTTAGATATGTATCATTAAATTTAATATAGTGTCTATGTGGCTATAGTATCTTTATTTTAGTACTACATTTATCATCCTTGCCTCTTTGTTATCCTGAAGAAAACATGTATTGAGTGAGTTGAAGAAAGTGGGTTAGGTTTTGTTTCCTGATGTTCATCTTTAAAATAAGAATTCATATTAATTTTTCAATGGTGTAACATGATCATTGTTTTTCTTAAGTTTTATTTCTAAACTTAAATTTTAAATCCATCTTCCTTGGTTAAAAAAAAAAAAAAAATCCCAGATGTTTTTTGTGCTGTATAGCAGCTGAGTACTACCAACAAAGGCCCTAAACCAAGCCTAACAGAGATCATGGGAAATCTTCATGCTGACATTGATTAGAGTTGGAGCAGGTCCTAAGGCAAGAGGATATGAAATTAAAGCTTTCTAGGGATAAGAAGCAGCATCACTATGATGATCATCAGAAGGAAAGCATTCTTGAGCAATTCACTTAATTGCTTGTTTTGAGTTTGTTTCCATTTCTGACTTGCTTGTAATTGAAGCTTGTAGTAGTTGCATGCTGGTTTTCTCTAATCTGTGTATGTTGTTAAAAGTAACTCTCTTCTCTCTTTAGGCAGGAATTTTCAGCATGAATGCATGTGAAGAGGGGTTTGCCACTGGTGGCAGGGATGGCTGTGTTCGCTTGTGGGACTTAAATTTTAAACCAATTACTGTGATTGATCTCAGGGAAACAGACCAGGGATATAAAGGTAAGAGAAGTTTGATTTCAATATACCAGTAAGAGAGGAAATTTTTCAGTGTTTTGAACAAGAAAAGACTTTAAAACCCAAACCCTTGTTTTATGTACCTTACTATGAACTATTTGCTAGAAATAGAATAGATCATGCTCACTAGCATGAAGGTCACAGTTACTTTTACGAACCGTACATATGATGAGGATGTAGACACAGATTTAATTTGTTTTGCACATTGTTTCTAGAGTACAGCAGTTTTTAGTAATGAACAGTAATGCTTTAAGAGAACTTGAGGCAGTGAGATCTACAGTGTAAAACAATGGAGTACAACAATTTAATTTGCTAGTTATCCAAATTTTCATTAAAACTATTTGGATGTTATCTATACTTTTGTGGAAATTGGAATATTGCTTACTTGTAACTATGATTTCAGTTACTGTTCATGTCATGCTAAAATTTTACAGAGAGTGTTTCAGATATTGTTGTAATGATTTAGGATAAGAATACAAAAATGTATTGAAGCACTAATGTCACTTACAATATTGCTTTTGTTGGCATTTGGTTTTCTTTGCCCCCAGTCACTTTTGTTATTTTCTAATATCTCGCCAAGAATTTGAGAATGTGCTGGAATGTCTGATAGCAATGAGATACTCAGGGTCAATACATAACTGATTACGAGTGAAGTCTTTGTCTGCTGTAATTGACATGGTATTCCCGCCAAAATTGTGAAGTATTGCAACAAGATGGAATACATTTAATTTTAAATATGCCCAGCAGAGTGGCTCTGCTTTAAATTTAAATTTACTCAGTTGCTGCCTCTCAGTTGTGATGCATGTAGCTGAAAGCTGTTTCATTCTGTTCCGTTCTTTCAGACTTGTTCTCACGTCCAGTTTGCCTCCTTTACTTCTGATGTAACAGACTCTTGCCATAAGATTTTGCCTTGTCAAATGCCCATGACAGAGCAAGCAGATTTTTAAAAATCTTATCTTGAATAAAATGAGTTTCCTGATTCTTTTCCCTTCACTCTTGTTTCCTTATATACTTCTGAGGATTTTCTTTACAACCTGTCCTCTTGCTCATTTTCTTAATTGCATTTTCTGCTACTCCACTGTCTTACCTCTTGATATACTCTACATATATCCTCCAAGGAGTCACAAAAAAAGTTCACGTTCCAAGGCCAATTATGCCACTACCTATGAAATAGTTAAAAAGAGTAAAAGAAGTAAATCCAGGAATAAGAGAAGGGATATGGATATGTCTTGACTTTTTCTTGCTTTTATGCTTTGTCTTTTGCTAGTTTACCTTTGTTTTACAAGTTCTGAGGATGTGTCTCTCAGTAACAATCTCTTCTACAGGTCTCTCTGTAAGAAGTGTTTGCTGGAGAGGAGACCATATACTCGTTGGGACACAAGATAGTGAAATTTTTGAAATTGTGGTGCATGAGCGTAATAAGCCTTTCCTGATAATGCAGGGGCACTGTGAAGGAGAGCTCTGGGCTTTGGCTGTCCATCCTACCAAACCCCTGGCCATGACTGGAAGCGATGATCGATCAGTCAGGTTAAATTTTGTTTCTTTGTTAAAGTGCATACGGTTTTATACAACCAACTCATTTTGCAAGTAACCCAATTGAAATGTGTACATTTTAAAGTTAGTAAAATGTGGCATTGATGTACTTCTGCAGTTAAGTTATGCAGGAAATTAGTTCTCTCCAGTAATAAAATATGGTGGAAGTATATATTTCCCACTCGCCACCCCATATATGAAATTTGGGAACATTTCATTTAGGCTAACAATGAGCACTCAGAGATAAGTATCCTTTAAGTCTTTTCAGGAGTTATGTTAAGCATGCACAGGTTGCGATGAAAAAAAAAAGTGTTAAACTTACAGGTTTTACTCTTACCGTATTTACTTTTCCAAATGATGCAAATTAACTTTTAATGTGTGAATTTCATCAAATCTAATCCATGCATTGTAAACAGAATATTAATTATCAGAAAGTACACCATATTGCTCCCTTTTACATGTTCATCTCTATTTTTATTGGTCAAAACCACCTTTTCTGTCTTATAAGTTAAATGTGCTGGCATTTTTGTTAAATATCTGAAGTGTAACACAGTTAAAAAAATCAATAATTCAGTTATTAAAATTGAAATATTACTCTCAAATTCCAGATTTGATTGTAAATAATAGATGTAATCTACCTTATTATAAAAACTTACATATTTTAATATTATTAATTATAAGGAGTTATCAATGACTTTTTAATTGGAAAAGTTGTTTGTGCTGATCAAAGTCTTTAATTGTTATTTAATATTTCTGGCTAAAATGATTAGCAAAATAGTGGAATTTTTGCAGGCGTGGTCTAAAAATATGTATTGTCATGTGCTATAATTTTTTATATTCAAAATCAAAATTAATCTGTCCCCACATTTTCTCATTAGAGATATTCTGACCTTTTAAAATATAAGAATATTTCTTGCTGTATGCAAAATTCACACTTATGTAGTAGATTTTCATTGTGGAAAATTACTTTAAATTAGGGACACGGCCATGTCTAGCATTGTGCAGTAATTGAGGGCATCATTTTACCTATGACAAAGCTGCACACCCATTTTAAATTTGGAATAATTACTTAATTTTAGAATCTGGAGTTTAATCGACCACGCTCTGATTGCCCGGTGCAACATGGAGGAGCCCATTCGCTGTGCAGCTGTTAGTACTGATGGGATCCATCTTGCTCTTGGAATGAAGGATGGCTCTTTCACTGTGCTTCGAGTCAGGTATGCTGCAAAACTACTAAAAATAGATACATTATTAATATTTGGATACTTTTGTGGCTGTGTGTGGTCATTCGCATTTTTATTTTAAATTGCTCAGATTTTTTAAAATGTGTGCTACATATTTTCATGTTCTATAACCCATTTGAAGAAGTATATTGGTCTATTTGCAGAGAGTGTCAGTGTTCTAGGAAATGTTTTACTTTAGGTTTTAGATTTATGAATTATCCTTGAATTACTAAGAAATAAATTTTCATTACTTCCTAAATTGTTTTCATGTGGTAGAATTTTGCTGTTAGCACACCATGCAAACAAAACCAGTACTGTCTTGTGCTGCTGCTGTGATCTCACAGTTTTAAGGGAAAATAAGATTTGTATCTCATGTCAGTGGAGTTTCCTTCCCTGGGTGAATAAAGATGTCATAAACTACCTAATGAAATTTTCTTGTGGTCCCAGTTTGAACTGTTCCTTTTGTTCACTGTCCTTCAGTCCAATGAAGCACCTTCTTCTGTCACTGTTTCCTTGTTTTTTTCCTCCATGAAACCCTAAACAACTCTAAAACCAGCAGTGTTGTGTTTGCAAATAGGATAGTTAAGTTCAGTATATAATTTCACAGTCTTGTTCATTTTTTAGACCGGGAACTTGACATTGTGATGGAGCTCTTCTCTACTTATGACATGCTTTCTTTCATACTACAGAGATATGACTGAGGTTGTTCATATCAAAGACAGGAAAGAAGCTATTCATGAACTCAAATATTCTCCAGATGGGAATTTCCTAGCTGTTGGTTCCAATGACAGCTCTGTGGATATATATGGTGTTGTTCAGCGATACAAGAAAGTTGGGGAATGTATTGGATCCTTAAGCTTCATCACGCATATGGATTGGTCTTCAGACAGTAAATACTTACAGACCAATGATGGCAATGGAAAGAGACTTTTTTACAGAATGCCAGGTAAGATTCTGAGTTGTCTTCATGATATTTGTTACTTGTAACAGAAATAACATATAGTGCTTGTGTAAAAAAAAGCCAAATGTAAATCCTGGTTCAAAGCATGGAGGTATAGAGGAATTTATTGTTTTTTTAAGTTCATAAGAGTATTTGCCACATTTGAATAAGTACAGCAGTTTCTGGCAAAGTTACTGAAATATTTTTATCGTTATATGTTTACTCTTCTTTTTATAATTACTCTTCTTATAATTTGTTTTGTTTCTCAAAAATAAATTTTTGCTCCCATTTTTTTAGAAGAATTAAAATGCAGCATTTGAATTAAATTTTGCAATAGCTTAAGATCTTTGTTCTTGTGGAGCTTGGATATTAAATGAATTATCATTTGATTGTACTGAATGGTTTTTAAAATGTGTGGAGTAATCAGTATGTTGCAGCTCAGAGGCATTTAGTTTTCTAGAACTATGTTTGCAGCAGATTGAGGAATTCAACTGAAAAGAGCTTTTACAGTGAGGAACTTTGTGACAACCCCATTATTGCAAGTGCTTTCAAGGCAATACTCTTGAAAACTTGACTGAAGTGTCCCAGAGTCTTGAAATAATTTCTGTCAAGGTAGTTCCCTCAGTAGAGGACTTGACACTTAAGTAGACCTTATTAGAATGTGCCAATGGCAGTATTCATCACAAGGCTTGACTTCTCTGTTACATATACTCTTTACATAATATTCTGTATTCTTCCCACTCATCTTTGTACTATTTGTATTTATGGTAACTGTATTATCACTACTTTTTATATTGTCCCTCCATTCTTATACAAGATTTATTCTTTGCACAGTACATTATTTACAGATCCTTGGAGCTTTTTATGACTCTTTGCTGAAGCATCTAACTCATTCTATGCAGAACTTTGATTCTGTGCACTGATGCAACAGAAGATCTGTAAGAAAAGATAGTGAGAATTTCATTAGACAGTAAAAAATAGACACAGGAGGAGCAATTTGAAGTAATATAAACAGCTTTCAACCTGGAGTTTCTTCATATGTTAGAATGTGGGATTGTGAAACCTTGTTTATGAAAAAAGTTTATCAAAGTCAGTGGAGTCAGAGGAATCTCCCAGATATTTCAAAGTAATGATCAAATTGTGTAACACTTAAAATTCCACTATGAATTAAGGAACTTAGAATTGTCTGGCACAAGACCTGCAGGATTTAGTATGGATATAACCAGTATTGTTAATCATTGCTCACATGGATTAGTGATTGAAGGGTTAAAAGTGAATTGTTGTCCTGCCCACCTTCTGCAGGTGTGTGTGTGTTCAGTCTGACTCACAGCCTTTGCTTGCGCTGTTCTTGCATTGCTCCAGCCCTTGGCTTCTGGCCTTTCCAAGACACAGTACTTATTTAATGGGCTTTTGGTCTGACTCAGTTCCTCAGCTCTTACCTTGTGGGATTGGATCAATCTCATTACAGATGGAGCTGGTGTGAAATAATGTAACCAGGATCTAAGGACAAAATTGGTGGTTTTAGTAATTTGCAGTGGCCAGATATCAGTTCTTCAGTTCTTGCTCTAAATAATCCAAGTTTCTACAATCATTCGGCAACAGAATTTTATGAACTTCATCTTAGAGTGATTACATATATTTTTGATAAACATTTTAAAAATAACACAGCTTCAAGCAGATACCAAAAATAATAAAAACTATAAAGTACCAAACCTATGATCTTCTGTTAAATAGTCGAGAAGTCTTCTTACTGATACTGTTGGTCATAATAAGTAATACTAGATCAGGACAGTTTCAGAAGCCAGTTTTTAGTTCTGTTGCACTTGGATTCAATTTTTAGAGGATTTTAAAAAATGTTGCATTCTTTAAAGTTGCATGAGGGAATATTGAACAATGGCTCTTTATTTTTTGCTTAGGTGGAAAAGAAGTAACAAACAAGGAGGAATTGAAAGGCATTCAGTGGGCATCATGGACCTGTGTTTCTGGCCTTGAAGTTAATGGAATCTGGCCCAAATATTCAGATATAAATGATATAAATTCTGTGGATGCAAATTTTATTGGTCAAGTTATGGTTACAGCTGATGATTATGGAATAGTAAAGCTCTTTCGATATCCATGTCTAAGAAAAGGTAGTGCCTTTTAAATTCAATTATATGCATATTTTTAAATTGTGACTATTGTGTGGCTATTCAAAAAAGATGTATTAGAAGACTGGAAAATGAAATTTTTTTAATATCAATTTTTCAAAAAGAGTTTTAAAAATGGGGAAATATCACTCTTTAAAAACAACACCCAAAACATACATTTAACTACATAAAGCTTGAAGACATATCCTAAGACCTCTGCATGCAGTTGTAGTAAGCATTAAACTTGAAGGGTATCTAGAATGAAGTTCCTCAAACAGCTCTGAAACAGTGAAGCCTTTCTAGCGTAAAAAGATTACTTATAATGGAGTGCTGTTAGGAACTTCATTTCAGTAACTCATCCAATGATTATGTTGTAGTTATTTAGCCATGAAAACGTTAACTGGATGTAGCTGTAGTAGAACCACCAGTTCTACTGCTAAAGGTGGGAGGAGATGAATTGCTAGAAGTGCTTAGCACTGAGATTGTACATTGGGAGCCCATGCTACAAGGATGTATATCGGGGTCTTTTCAGAGACCTAAATATACATGATTTAAATAACTATTTTTTCAAAGTAAAAGTAATAATTTTCAAAATCTTAGCTTGCAAAAAGTAGAATAAAATTAATACAGTGAAATTCTAAAAATCTCTGGTACATCTCATATAGCATTATCATGTCTTCTCTTCTTGTGTTTAACTTATTTTATTTTAACCTAAACTTTAAAAAAAGTATCTTATATTAAAAGATAAAATATTAAAATTTGTAAAAAACTGCAAAACATTGCTGCTATTGATTAAAATACCAGTAGTAATTAGAATATCATTATTAAACAATACTTTTTCTATGTGTCTGTTAATATGATTTTCTGAGATGCTCCTTAAACATTTATTTCACAAATATTGAGAGGTTTTTATTCTCGTTCTAGGAGCAAAGTTTAAAAAATACCTTGGTCATTCAGCTCACGTGACAAACGTCAGATGGTCCCACGATCACCAGTGGGTTGTTTCCATTGGAGGCGCTGATCATTCTGTCTTTCAGTGGAAGTTCGTCCCCGACCGCAAGTTGAAGGACACTCTTCATATAGCACCCCAAGGTAAGTAACTAACTGAAAAAAACACAACAAATGGCTGGAAGGCAGGGAGGCTAAAAGAGAAGTAAAATTCTCTGGTGCCAGTATTGAAATAAATATTCAAAATTGTCAGTCTGCACAATTACAACAGCTGTGGTTCTTTAAACTTTGCAGGGGCCTGAAGCACCTGGTAAAGTTGTCTAATACTTACCAGTACCCTATTCTCCTGGTTTGGCATTAATTGATCTTTGGTGAAGATGAAAAAAATTAGTGCACTGGCATTTGGCCAAAGGTCAAACCATCACACCTGTGTGTTCAAGGGTATGAAAACCCCTTCACTGCTGTGCTTCCTTTGCAAAGAGAAATTTTAAAAGTTCAAATCATAGATACAAATTTCTGAATTCTGTATATATCATGCTTTACTAAATTGACAACAATTGGATGCTCAGGTGTCACAGGAAAAATACTATTTTATACTAATTTGTTTAAAATTTTGAAATATTTAGACAATAATTTAAGTATTATAACTGATTGTTTATTTATTTTAAGCAAAATATAGATGTTTAATGTTTGGGAAAATATGAAGCCCATGTTTCCACTAGTGACTAATTAAACAATTATTCCCATGAGTTTCCTAAAATCAAAACAGTTGACTGAGTGCTTCCCTTGGAAATTCCTAAAGGAATTTAGAGAATCCTTTGGGGAAATGAAAATATGGAGATAGAATAAAATGGGCTGTTTCACCATCTAATTGCTCAGATCAGATGAATATACATCAGTGTGGATCCAGCAAACAGGTAATTAAATACGGATGCAGTGGTGAACTTGTCTATGACATATGCAGAACGAAACACTAATAGGTTCTTCCTATTTGTCAAACTTTATAGGACTACCCTTTTTCTCTGCAGTTGCAAAAAAAATTCACCTCTTTCTTTCCATCTTTAAGTTTTTGCCTACCGCCTAACCTACCTGAAGAATTTCTACTTGCATCAGTGGCTCACTCATAAGTTTCTCCTTGGACCCTTTGTTAATTTTGTGCAAGTCTTAGTTTCTGCTTTTTACTGATTATTTCATTATCTTCTTTTTTCCTTTCCTCCAAACATTAAAGCTGATTAAATAATTTTAGTTAATAAAAACTAGCTCACTCCAACACCCCAAATTATCATATTTATGGCTTATTTCTTATGTAGCAGCAGAATTGTTCCTATCAATTATTAGCAGTTTATGTTGTAGTTAGCATAAACATTGATTATCAAATCAGAAACTTTAAGCAGTTAGTATAAACTTTCTGGCTTGTAATTTAGGTTGCCTAATGTTTTATTTCTGTTTTCTTGGTGACAGAGAGTCTGGTTGATTCTAATAGTGATGAATCAGATTCAGATCAGTCTGATGTTCCAGAGCTGGACTCTGAAATTGAACAAGAGACACAGATCACCTATCGTCGACAGGTAAAGATTTGGGTTTTAATGGCAGCTGGAACCTTCCTAGCATTTAAGTTGGTCATTTATGAAGACTGTTGAAATCTCAAAAATGAGGATACTGCACAGGAACTGACCAAAACCTTTGGAATTTTTGTTGCCCAATGCATTCAAAAGATCAAGGTTATTAAAATATAATTACAAAAAATAATTACGAGTAAGATTTTAATTAATATTAATATTAACAGAGAGAAAATTATTACATTAAATTGCTAGAATGCAATTTAAAACCAAGTTGCACTATATAGTCATCTGGTTACAGGTATCAAAGTGTTTTTTTCAGTTATGTCAGAATAACATTTCATGAGTGGTAACAGAGCTGAATTCTCAGAAACATGTTTCTCTGATGGGTCTTTTAATTTTTAAGTATACTTTTTCTTAAAGGTTTACAAAGAAGATCTACCTCAACTTAAAGAGCAATGCAAAGAAAAACGAAAAAGTGCAGCTTCTAAGAGACGGGAACGAGCTCCAGGGAACAGTATAAGACTACATTTTGTTCATGGGTATGCAAACTAGGATTCTTTAAAATTTACAAGCAGACTGTTTGATTTTTGTATTCTGGTATAATTTTGTATTCTGTTTATAATTTAATAATCTGATCAAAGACTTTTTTGTCTGTTGCTTTAAGATTTGCCATTTTTATTTGTATCTGTAGAAATAAATTTACACTAAATAAATAGAAAGCTTAATAATTCTACACATGAATTCTGAGGTGAATTCACACTCAAACTTTAGCTGGTGCTTATTGCTTGAATACCTGTGACTAAATAAAGTATTTGGTAATTTCACCCGTATTTTTCAGTATCTGGAAAGCAATAGTTCTCTTTGATGTATGATTTCGATAGCTAGCACAGAAATTTTGTGTAGTTGAAAATGACTGGGTTCTAGACAAAGTGGTGTTTCTAGTAGTGTTTTATTAAAATTAGAAAAGTATAAACTGTTTGTTCCTAGTCTGAAACAACTGACATGTTCCTCTCTTAGTTTAGGAATTAAATATAATTCTTAATAGGTCTGTAAGTTTGTTAAAAATTAATTTATTTTCTTTTTTGAGCTAATTTGGTTAGCAGAATGGCTTTTGGATGCATCCTTGAAATCTTACAATTCCATCATTAGGATTAGTAGTTTCCCATAATTCTTCATACGTGAAGAATTTTTATCAGAAAATAGATGTGTTTTAAAACAAACTGGTACTAGATGTTACTGCATTGGAACAGTGATCAGAAATATAAATTCTCTTGATATAAAGCAAAACCAAAGCCAAGTAAGACATTACAAGTCAAGTTTTCCTTTCAAGGAATCTTTTCAGGAATACAACTTCTTTTCAGATATAACTAAATGCAGGGAGAAGTTACTGATACTGTCTGTCTTTATAATGGCACTTAAACAATTTTATTAGGGCTCCACATGGAATGCTTAATAAATTAATTGGCTAAGAATAGTTAATATTCAAATCAGCAATTTTGTCTGCAGAAGACTTGTAGTCTGAGTAGTAGCTTTGGAAATAATGACAACCAGGAAGCTTGGTACAGAGTTGGGATTTTTTATTTCTCTTTCTGTGCTCTAGAATTTTCAGTTGGAGATTTTTATATCTGTATAGAAAATGCATTAAGGTGGGTAGCTGCTGTATGTAGTCTTTAAAATTTGGTCTAAGAATAAAACCAAATGATCCTGAAGAAGATGTAGCACAAGCAAGGGCCCTGGATCTTTGGTATTATTGTTATTTCCTTCACAACAGAAGTGAAGCTTGGCCAGAATATCCAGGAATGACCAGAAGTAGAATGTCCTGTTGAGTTCTGTCTGGTTACCCAATGGGCATCAAGAAAACTAATGAAGAATCCATGCTGAACAACAGATTTTTCTCAATGTCCAGGCTGTTAACTTTAAAGTGACCCACATCCAAGTGAGTAATAGGCATATTCTCTGATTCAGGAAGTCTGCTTTGCTTCATCTCTCTTTAGCTGCAATGGAAATGTCTTGGATGTTTCTTGAAAATGTAAGAAGTGGTGCTTTTTTAAATTAGGGGACTCAGAAGCTCTTTTTCTTTTCTTTGTTTTTGAGCTTGTTGGTCTTGTGTTTTGAATTTGTCAACTGCTTGAAAGACAAACTTTTAAAAATCTCTTGAAAACCTGTAAGAAATCTCTTAAACCTCTGGTTACTTCCTGTTTTGGAAGAGAATAAAATTCAGAGTATGTGAGCCAGCTTCTGACTAGCATGGATTAGGAAAGAACTTCTGTTAAGAGGTTCAAATATGTTTTTCTCTAAGAGATGTGTCAGTCATGATTAGAAATAGGTTGTTAAATTGGTGTTTAAACCTGCCCTGTTTTTGACTATTCCTGTATTTTAATTCTGCCATGTGGCAGGGTGCTGGTTCAGAAACACAAACTATTCAGAAGAACCTTTTCCTTGGACTCAATGCTTAGTATGCTTTATTTTTCCTGGCAGGAAATAAGGATACACATGTAGTACTCATGCCCTGTATTCTCTCAGATCTATGCTGTTGATTTCACAGGAATGATTTTAAAAATATTTTTGAATATTCATAGAACCATAGAATGATTTTCAACATTCAAAGTATTTAAGCACAATCTAGTTTGAGTTTCAGGATATTCATTGAACTAACCTTAGCTAAATTGAAATTGGATAACAGTTTCAAGATGACATGGGAATGGTCTGTAAGGAGAACCTTATAACACCTTGCATGGATTCCTACAAGTACCTACAAATAGTATCTGAAGGGAATAACCTATGAGTGGGTCCTCTTGAGAAAACTATGCAGAATATTATTTCAAAAAATAAGTCTCCACCTTTGCACTAAAGACTGTTCTCAATCATGTTGTTTTGACATTTGGTTCTTTGAGAGATTTTTTGGGGGAGGGTTGGATTACATGTGGAAACTTCCCCCATATACTTTGAAGAGTAACATGCAAATTTTGAAACACTTAGAGCATTAGACAAGCTATGGACATTGACTCTTCCGAGACAGGACAGTACTTGTGAAGTTGCCTGTTAGTTGGATATAGATGTGTAACTTGCAAATGTAGGTAGGATTCACCTTCAGGTTACAGAATTCACAGTGATGTGTTCAAAAGGAGATGGTTTTATGTGCATATCTGAATTTCCATCACAGTCATTGGAGGTCCAGTTAGGAGTCAGTGGAGCATAAGGCGTGATTTGGCTCAGGTAAAATGGCCAGCTGAGCAGCCCTGCAGGTTCACCTGACTGTATTGACTATGACACTGTTGATTAAAATGTAGGAGTAAATGTATCTAACAAACATGTGAACACCTATGTTTACATGTTAATCTCAAATTGAATGCAGCCCCTGCTATTCATGACTTTGGTAATGGCAATTTTTTCCCCTATGTAGCACTAAGGAAGCTACATCTTCTTCTGATAGTTACTGAGTTACTGTCATATTAACTTGAATAATTAACTGAATAATTAACTGTGGCAGAATGGCATCTTATTTTTATTGTGCCTTGTTATATATTATCCTGTAACTACAATACAAAACTTGCTTTCATTATTATTTAATTTATAGTTGCTAATCAAGATGCCTTGTAAATTTCTTTGGTTTGTTTTCCACATGTGAATAAATTATTTCTCTTAATGCTTTTTCAGAGGTGAGCTAGGAATCTCAGTTCTGAATTGATTTAATGATGTAGAGATGTAAGTATTTTGGAACTGTGTAGAATATTCATAGGGAATGATCTTCTACATTAAAATACACTTCTCTTCATTGCTGTTTAGCCTAGGCCCAGCACTTTCCCTCTGGTGGAAAGTACCTGTATTGTCAAGGAGTTAATAAATTGGCACATGGGAAAGACCACATGTGTTTAATTTGGTGACAAAAAGTCTTTGTTGACACTGCTGGATATTTTGGCAAAAGATGTTGTATTTTAATTGCAGACAACTGATTTACTCATTTTTGCAATAACTAGAAGAAATTAACTAAAATAACTTCTATCACAAGAAGTTATGAGTGAGTAATAAAAAATATTTTACGGCATCCTAGATGCATCTTGGATATTTTGAGTAGTCCTGTGCTACATGGCATTAATGTACTCAGTTTCACTATGTTAATTTAGGGTATATAGGCAATTGTTATGGTGAGCTGGGAAAATTATGAGTTTCTGGGTTGCATGTAGGAGGACCTGAAACACTTTGGCTGTCTTCACACCTTTTACTTTTATAGATGACTGCTAAGCTTCCAAGAAATTGCTCAATGTCCAATATTTCTTTCAGCATGCATATTTTCATAGATGTTGGGTTTTGGGCTTTTTTTAATATTCTCCTCTAAGGTGCATATTTGGCCTTTTAAAAAATTATTCTGTACTTGCAAAGGAAATCCAGTATGTTTAGCAGAGCATAGTGCAGAGTTAAGCACAGAAAAATGATGTCTGAGCAACAGTAGGTTCAGGTATCATCTTTTACACTGTGCCTGCCTTTATAATCCTTCTTTATAATCCCTTCTATATAATCCCTCACCTAGTGTTGTCATGTACTTAAAATGGTGATGTTACATACTGTGATAGGTTATTTTTGTTTTCTTTTTCATAGTTACTGTAGGTCATTGTATATTCTGTTCCTTAAAAACCTAGTGGCTGTACATCTAAGAAGGCTGCAAGCAGACAGCATTTGGGTTGTTAGCGAAGGATGTGGGTGGAGGGAGAGCAAAGCAGGACTGAAGAGCCTGCATTTGTACTGTGAGTCTAAATTGTTGGTCACTTTGAGAAGAGCAGGGAGCAGACAAAGCTGAGCCTCAGATCAAATGTGATGGGAGATTCTGCTGGAGACTTTGAAAGGATGGTAACTCAGGAAACACTGAAAAGTTGCTGGACTGGGACCAAATATGAAGCTAAGAATCTGTAAATACTAATATAAACAGTGAGTTGAAGAGAGCCTTATTTAAAAGCTTTATTTCTCTGATCTCAAAATTTTTTGCTGGTTTAAGAAGTTTACTTCTCTTTTTTGTGATCTAATGAGACCCAGCTTTGGACTTCACAATATGTCACAGTACAATGCAGGGAGGAGAGGCTGGCAGACCTGATGGCTGTGCTGCCATCTGGAGGGACCTGGACAGGTCAGAGAACTGGGCAGGCAGGAATTTCACGATCTTCCAAAAGTTTGACATGCAAGTTCATGAAATACAATATTCTTCTTCTGGGGAGCAGTGGACCTGGATTATCTGCTGGTCTGTTTAAAAACTTTGTGTGGTGATCTTAGTGATTTTTCTCTAATCACATACTATGACAGAAGTGCCATTGTGTGCAATGTAGGTGAGCCAACAGAAATACATTGTATTCAAGTCTACTCCAAGTATGTGCTCTGTTGTTGTCCAGTAATGCATAGATCTAGCGTTTACGAACATGGATCCATGGTTTTTGGAATATTCATTAAAATAAAGTTGGTCAGCTGCCTTACAGATTCATTACTTCCCCCAGTGCATATGGTTGTGTTGTGTAAATAAAGATAGATGTATATTACTTCATGATCTTAGTCACACCTAGGAAGAAATTAGTGTACTGATAGTGCATACAAATCTCATTTGGGAATTGGCCTACTCATGCCAGTTCCTGTTTCACTAAGAAAGCAGACAGCTTTTCCTTCAAAATAAGAAACTGTTCTAGAAAAACAATTATGCATTTGTTTTCTGTTGTCGAGTTTCCAGAAACTATCATGTTTTGCTGCCTGATTTTTGAGCAGTAGGAAATAGCCAAAACTAAAACAACTTTGGACATTTTCTACTTCACTTAACTACATGTTGCATGCTCAACTTCTCCATGTGGTCTGAAAAAATTACTAGCTATTACTTTCTCTTCTAAATTAGCTGTGGAAAGTAACGTTTAAGTGCCGCTTTTAAACTAGTGCTTGTAGTACTGATGTCCGACTAGTAAATTAGATTGATAAATTGGTGTTCCTTTGAGAATGAGAAAGTACATTCATAATTTTAAAACACCAGAATAGTAATTGGTAAGTAATGTGAGTTTTACACGCACAAAATTCATCCGGCATAATTGTATCTCAGTTTCGGTATGTATGCGTATGACTTTGGTGAGCAAAGCTTTTGTGTGTCCTTAGTTACAGAGGCTACGACTGTCGAAGCAATCTCTTTTACACGCAGACGGGTGAAATTGTATACCACGTGGCGGCGGTGGGCGTGGTGTACAACCGGCAGCAGAACACGCAGCGCTTTTATCTCGGTCACGACGATGACATCCTTTGCCTTGCTATTCATCCCTTAAAGGACTATGTGGCAACAGGCCAGGTAGGATTCGTGTTTGTCTGCAGTAACAATCGGAAGTTGTTACCATTGAATTTAGAAAGGCCTCGGAGGTCTTGGGGGAAGAGCATCCAGTCTACATTTATTCACGTGAAAGACTGCATTTCTGTTGGAAATGGAATCATGGTAAAAACTGACACAGAAGTGTTTTTTACAGTTATTTATATTATGGTAAGAGTCTACAGTTCATAGTTTTTCTGATCCTCACTTAAAACTAAGAATAGATTAATATTTTTATTCAGCGTTAATTGCAGCTTCTTGATAACAGGTGGAGGAAATGGGCAGATAAAGCAGAGTTTTTAATATCTTGTTAGTGAAGTTAGCTATATTAGCATTACATTCATTTACTGTGTCATCATATGAAGTTAGCACTTGTTACAGTCTAGCATACCATTTTAATGCATTATGTTTTTCATTATCACCTATACACAAACTATGTACTGTTTGTGCATTCAACAAAGGAATGTATGTTGCTTGAGTTCATTTTATAATACTGATAACAGTTAATTTTATCTTCTGCCAGGCAGTTATTTAAGGTATTAATTTCACTCATCTTTTCAGACAAACAAGCCTTGTGGTAAATATTTATACACTAGGACTTGAAGGTTTGAGCTGATGTTTCAGGGTTCTTTATTTATGCTTATCATTTTTATCATTGTTGCTCTTGTTATTGTATAATAAATAGGAAAACATGTGAACTGAATTTTTAATAGAAATAAACTTTCATTTATCTTGATTTCTACAAAAATATCGAGACTAACATAACTCTGTAGGTCAGTTAAGAAATTAGCCCTAAATATAAGAATTGAGTTGATTTAATTTTGGAATAGTAAAGGCTATGAATAAAAATGTCCCTGAATTTATGATGACGTATGCTATCAGCAGAAAGATGCACTCCATTTATATACTATTTTATGCATACACATTACATACTGTTGTATACTATGTTACATGAAGAATCTAGATAATGCAGTAATCAAATTCCTTATGCCACCCTTGTTCAGATCTTCCTGTTCTGGTGTTGCAACCTTTTTATTTGTGCACTGAGGTGCAAAACCCTTGGAATAGAAAAATAATCTTTTAAGTGCTGACTAATGGTGCTTTTGTATATAGTTGAAAAGAATGAACTATATTCTATTTCTTACGAGGTTTGTTACCTACATTATTACATTCTACTGGAAATTACTCCACAGATATCAGTGTATTAGAATCTGCTTTGTAATGACACCAGAAAGCAGCAGATGTCACCTTGATTTCTGAAACGTAGAGAAGCTGACATACTAGCAATTAAAAATAACCTTTTATTTTTAGACAGGGAATGATTGATGAAAAATTGATGGAATAAATATGCTACACTGCAATCAATGAAGGGCTTTCCTCCTCTCCTGCCCCCCTTCCCCCCCGGAGGACTTTAGTTAATTGTGATTAATGTGCCTATGTCAGCTGGGAGGGGGTATTTGAGAAGCAGCAAAAGGAATAATGTTCTGTTGGCCAGACAGCTGTAGTATACCACTCTATTTTTTTCAGATGCTTTTTGAAATATTCTTAATACTTTTTAAACAGCAATGTAAAATAACTGAGAAATGAAAAAAAATGGCTATGAATATGTATATTTTCAGGTTGGTCGAGATTCCTCAATACACATTTGGGATACAGAAACAATAAAGCCACTCTCAGTATTAAAGGGCTATCACCAGTATGGTGTTTGTGCTGTTGATTTTTCAGGTAATAAGTATTTATTTATTTATTTACACTTTTCCTTTTCTGTGTGAAAATACAAGGTAATCAGCTCTATTTAGAAACTGGGTCTTCCTTTACACTGAAAATTTTGTTTTAAAAATATCCTCCAGTGTTCAATGTCAAATGAGAGATGCTGTCTTAAAATGAACATTCATTAGAATGACCTCCTTTGGATTCTTGCACATAGGAAATGCAAGAACACCTACTGTCCTGTTTAGCAGCTGAGCTGAACACTTCAGAATTTCTTTTGGTTGTACAAGGCAAGTGCACAGATCTGGAGTGTTGTGTCTGCTTTACAACTGTGTAAGAAGAGATTTGAGCAAATTGATCAGGTGTGCAATTTTTTCTTTTTTAAATGAAATCCCAAAATTCATGTGGGTAGCACACTGATCTATTGAAGGAAGGAAGTCCAGTCAGGGAGTTGTTCTGGTCAGAAACACAGGCTCTCTCTCCACCTTAACCTATCAGTTAAATCCTTTGAGATTTTTACACCCCCTACATTGAATTCCTGTACCAATATTAAATTTCCTCTGCTCCATTAGCTTCTATTCATTCTTTAATTGTTTGTATTTATTGGATAATATCTCTGAACTCACAACCAAGATGTGTGATCACAAAGATGAATTCTTTGTGGTCTTTGATGCTTCTTACTTTTCTTTCTCCTTTTTCAAGATATAAATCTCATTTCTCAAATTCTGGCATGGATATATAGCAATTCTAAAAATAGATGCATGTCAGAAAGTCATTGATCTTGAGTGAGCACAAACTTGTTTATTGAAGGTTAATGTGGAATATATGTCAAAGCTTTTCCGAGACATCATAGTATTACTCAGTTTAAGGGCATTTCACAAATATCATGGTATGGCTTCAGTGCTTTCCTGTTCAGAAATGAACAGAGATTTTCAGAGTGAACATAAAATTTTTACAAGAACAACCTGTGGTGAATGTTTCTGTGCAACTATGTCAGCAGCTAACCGAGCAAAGGATTTAATACAAACAGAGAGCATCTAAGTTCAAATTTGAGAGAGGATAATTTAAAGTCCTACGCTTCATCCAAGCTTAAAAGCTAACGGATGAAAAAACATGCCTCTAAAAACATCATATGTTTATTTACTTGTTTGTATATTCTTCTTATACTATTTGTGAAGTAATAATATTTTTAATATGGTTTCTTATTATTGCAACATAGTTATGTATCTACTCTCTTAATAATAAATTTATTATTCTAGCGGATGGGAAGCGATTGGCTTCTGTTGGAATAGATGACAATCACACTATTGTACTCTGGGATTGGAAGAAAGGAGAAAAGCTTTCAGCAGTAAGGTAGGAATTCACCTATGCTTTAAAATCTGTATCTAGATTTACTATTAAATGACAGTAAGGAAAATATATTCATTAAAGAATAAGAGTTCTCTAATAAATTAGTAGTTTCTATTATGTCAGTGATGCAGGCAATAACATTTATGTCATGTTAAAAACTTTCTGTGGAAGAAGTAACTGAAGGTCTGATAGTCAACAAGAACTATTAGAGTGGCTGCTCAGCTGGTGATAAAAGATGGCTTGGAAGACATTGCTGTGTTCTGAATTATTTTTTTTAACTCTATGCACTTCTCTTTGCCCTCTTAAAGATTTGGAAAGAAAAGTTTGGAAGGAAATTGTTTCATGTTTTCAGCCACTAGTTAGTCTAGTGGAATGAAAGGACAGAAAAAAGATTATTGTCACTTTGGAACAAGGAGCAAAAATTTGGGGCTGGGGACTCTTCTGCATTTTAAGTAAAGAAAAACAACCTGTAAGCATTGCTTTGCATAGATAGCAAACATAATCAAAAGCTGTGCTTCAAACTGTAGGACTGAAGCAAAGCATTTGTTTTATAAAAGCAGAGTAAGAAATCTAAAACAGATGAGGTTTTAATGTTTTTAGAACCAACTGAAATTTCCATCATAGATACAATAACTTTTGCTCTAACAAACATAGAAATATCAGCTAAATGGTGACAATGGCAATTTGTTTTCAAAATAACCGAATTTAAAATAAGATTTGTGACTACCCCTTCAAGTGTCATTATGAGCTGTTGAAGATCTAAATGCCCTATACCCAAACTTAGTGCAAATACATTTTCTTTTGCAAAGAAAATACCTCCTAGTGCCTCTCTGAAGTAACATAATTACTCACCTAGGAAACTGAAGGGTAATGAAAATAGAAGAGGATTCAGTATATTGCTTCTTTAGCTTTCTACTTCTTCATTATAAACTATTAGTAATGATTTGAAAATAAATGTTAGCGAGATCTATCTTGCATAGGTATATATGAAAATAAAACAACAAAAAAAAAAACCCTTCCCAAACCTTTTAAAAAATATTAAAAGTTATACTTTTATTTAAACTATTTTGCTTTGCATTTCAGGGGAAGCAAAGATAAGATTTTTGTTGTTAAGATTAATCCTTACATGCCTGATAAATTGATTACAGTTGGAATTAAACACATGAAATTCTGGCGGAGAGCAGGTAAGAACACTTTTCAGAATTAAAACATTTTCTGTTACTGACAGTATAACTGTTGCATCTCTTACTGTATATTTCATGCATGAAAGGCAACTGTTTTCTCTGTATATCTCTTAGTTAGTGTTGCCCTAGCAGTAAAAATCTTAATTGGCATTATGGCAGTAGTAGAAATTCTTTTTATGATCAATCTGCCATGGAGCTAGAGCTACATAAGTAGAAATGACCCTGAATTTTCTACTGTCAATTTTTATATATAATGATGATAATAATAATAATATAGCATATCTGAAAAGTTTACAGTGCTGCTCTAAAATCATAGAACAGTTTTTGGAAGAAGAACCTTTACAGTGCATATGCTGTAAAAAGGCACGAGTATAAATAATAAGAAGGTTATAAAAAATTCTCATACAAAATTCAGACAAAGTACTTGAAGAGGACACATTTGCCAGTTGAGAGCTCTTTGTCTAGATATTTATGTTGATCTTGAGAATTATAAACCAAGGTTATTTCTGCTTGAGAAGTTTTGAACAGTGAAAAACCCATCCCCTGATGCTTGTGTGAACGTCATTATTTCACACTTCATATATAAGGGCATATGTGCTACAGAAGACTAGTTTATCTGCTAAGGATGTTATAATTATTTATGCAGAATTTATGTACATTATGAGTCCTGATAAAGATTAATTGTGTAGAGAAAACTCTGCTGAAAAAAATTACACTGTTTTTCTCAGTTATAGCTCCGACCGAAATTAATCAGGATTGCCTGAGAGCAAGGTGTTGAAGTCTATGTAAATTATTAATTTTCACACTTGAGCTTTCTATCTATAGAAAGAACAAAATGTCTCAGAATATTTAAAAGGGCTACTATAAGTTCTTTATAGAGAAATCTTATCTATGATAAAAGCTTGGAGATGGTGATTTTGAAGAAAGAAAGGAAATTGTTTAAAATGCATCTTTGCCCTGTGGCACTGCTCAGTCAGAGGAATCTGATTCCTCTAATGCTGCAGCCCATCTGTGTGAAACTTCAGTGGCACACTGGCGAGGCTGTTCCCTCCAGGAAATACACTCAGCAGGGTTAGTGTGAGTATCAGTGCACCTCAGTGAGTATGAGTTAGTGAGGAGTATCAGTGCACCTGAACAAATGCCAGCTTTATGAAATCTGCAGTACAGCAGGTGTACCTGTTGAGAAATGACAAAAAGCACATGCTCTGGACTAGTTTGTCATCACTGCCTAAGTGAGGGCAGAGGGGTTCCAAGACCTGACATCTCAGCACAAGAAAATAGAAAGTGTCAGATCCTGAGAGACTTCTGTTTCATACCGCATGAAGTTTCCCTGTTTTGTTTTATATCATTGTGATGATATAAATCTGTGTTTCTAGCCAGAAGTTACTGTGTGTGCTATAGCTGCCAAATGATTTTAGATATAAAAGAATTATAGAATTTATATGTCTGTAACACTTTTATTATCCATAGACTACTATAAGTAAATTTCTAAAATAAAGTTAAAAATCCTCTCACTGAACGTCATGAAAAGAGTGGGATGTGAAGAGATAAACCTTTTTTTTTTTTCTTTCCAGACAATTAATTATTAGTTTCTCTGAAGTGTGTGTGGAAGATTTTAATTTTTTTGTTGAGATGCAAGTTTACAAATACATTTTATCTATAATAGTCTATGTGGCTATATGTATGTATTCAATGTACAAATATCCAAGTTAAAGTAGTAAGTTAAAAGTAGGGCTGGGTCTTTTTTGTTTGTTGGTTGGGTTTTTTTTTTTTTTTTTTTTTTTTTTTTTTTTTTTTTTTTTTTTTTTTTTTTTTTTTTTTTTGNTGAAAGTTGACAAATAACATTTATTTTGTAACTTCTTTTCTCATTTTTTTGGGTAGCATGGGTGGACTAAAAGGACAGGACTTCTTGCTCTGGGTGTGGTTATATAGTTCTTGTACTATAGTTCCAAGCAGATGTCTAATGATTTGTTTTTGATCTGAACCAGGAGGAGGACTAATTGGGAGAAAGGGCTGCATAGGTGCACTGGGAAGAACTGACACAATGATGTGTGCAGTATATGGCTGGACAGAAGAGATGGCGTTCTCTGGAACCTCCACGGGGGATGTGTGTATTTGGAGAGATGTGTTTCTCATAAAAACTGTCAAAGCACATGATGGTCCTGTGTTCAGCATGCACGCATTGGAAAAAGTAAATAAACTGCTCATTGCTTTTTTTATGTCTGGACAAAAAATTCAATGACAAAGATAAACCTTTCCAAGACTCAGGAATCCATGTCCTTATTTTCATTACAGAAAAGCCTTGTGTGGTTCAGATTCAAAAGAGTGTTTTATGCATTAGTGCAAAATAATGGTTATGCAGTCTCTTATTCTTGTATGTAGCATGCTGTGGTCAGTGACATCTTACTCAGTAATTTTCATAATCTCTTACTAAATAAATAAGGATAACTGGTTTAAGCATCAGTAAGTTCAATGGAATATGTGAGCCTGTGAGAGAGGAAGACGACCATACTTGTACTATTTTGTGCTGTAATTACTGTCTACCCATAGGCAAATTCAATCTGTAGATCATTAAGTACTTTCTCCAGAATCTTGGCTTCTTTTTAGCCCAGGAAAGCCTTTAGGCATGTTCTTAAATATGGATGAGTGTTCCAGTTAGATTATTTGTGTCTTTAAAGTTATGTATATGTTGGTGTTTTGCTAGGTTAGACCAAGTCACTCCACCTCCCAATATTTGTGTTTCTGAAGAGTAGCATTGGACACCAAATGTGTTATTCATACTGCAAGAACTGAGTGCTCTGAAGGAAAGAACTAATGATTTCAATATTAACCATACCTGTTGCTTCTTTAAATACTTGTGTATAATTTTTTAAGACAGAATTGTGCAAATGTGCATATATTTGAAAAATATAAGGAATAATCAAATTTTTACAGTACGAAGTCTGGTTTTGAGTAATGAGAAGAAATGCCAAAGGGATATGGAGGCTAAATATCAAGGAAAAACATTACAGTGTACTGGTTATCTTTTTTTCTAGAATGGTAGAAGCATACAGGTTAGAACTTCTAAATCCAGCCTGTGTACATGCACTGTACAGAACTGTGCTGCCTTCATCAGGAGGAGAGATCACTCATTTTGTTGCTCATGTTATTTTCATCTCTAACATCTGTAGCTCTGTGCATTACAGTGTTGTATATAGTCCATATTTAGCATTGGCAGAAATCACTGAAAATTAGGGAAAGATAATCAGTTCTAAGAAGTGATTTTTATTTCTTTTCCTCCAGGGATTTGTCACTGGAGGAAAGGATGGGGTAGTAGCTCTCTGGGATGATACTTTTGAACGTTGTCTCAAAACCTATGCCATCAAAAGGGCTGCTCTGGCTCCTGGATCCAAAGGTAACACGTACTTTGTCTATGCTTTGTTCTACTTTTAAATTACTTTATTTAGAAATCTTTGTGAAATTGCTTTCCACTGTAAGAGGGAATCCACATTTGACATAATAAATACTAAAATATGTCTTTTTGAACTTTATTGACTCTAAAATAATTTTTCTATTGGGACAAGAGTCATCTGTTGTAGGGTCTGTTTGCACATTTGGTGGATGCAGGTCATATTATAACTATTAGCCTAAATTAATTGATCTAGCTGTAAGTTTTGTATCATCTAGTGTTTTCTTGCTTTGTTTAGTGTTTACTAAATGCCAAGCAAAAAGTCTATTAAATTTCTGTTCATGAAGTCTCTTACCTGATCTTTTTTGTTTGGGAAAAAGGAAGGAAATCAGAATTGTGGTTAGCTTTGTACGGTATTAGTAGTTAATTTTCTCTAAATGCATATGTCTTTTGAAATAATTAAAGAACATTTTAATTTCTATTTTTCCTGTTTCTGCCACTTATTCTTGATCTTAATGCTAATTTACAGTTCCCTGTATTTTCATTCTGGATCATTTTTCCTCTTCCATCCCCTTCCCTTAAAATTATGTCTGCTGTGTTCTAAAAATACACGATTTGATTTTCAAACATGATGAATGTAAATACTCATTATGACAACATTGTACTCCAGAGTGTCTCATTCTCATAGCTTCTTTACAAAAGCTAGAATTGGGTGTGCCATAATTGGTAGCAGTATAGTGTTATAATTGATACTTCACATGCACAGAGTCAGGCTGGTTAAACTTCTTGATGTATTGCTAAATCCTCCCAAATGAATCCAGACATGTTTCATGCAGGAATGTTTTCACTGTTATTACTGAGTAGATTTTTCTACAGTAGATTTTCTACAGAGAATGCACTGTATGTGTACAGGTGTGCTTGAGACTCCTATCTTCTAACATTTTAATGTTTTAGGTCTCCTCTTGGAAGATAATCCTTCTATACGTGCCATATCGTTAGGACATGGTCATATTCTAGTGGGCACAAAGAATGGTGAAATATTGGAGGTGGATAAAAGTGGACCAATAACTCTGCTGGTTCAGGTATGTGTTAAATATCAGTCAAATATGTCATACCACAAACATGATTTTATTTTTCAAATAAAGAGTTGTGCAATAAGAAGCACTTTAACTACCAATGAGGTTAGTGAGTTGCTATCACTTTTAGTTAGACTAGACCATTATGACTCCTTAAAGAGCAAGATAGACCATAGAATTTCATTACTAGTTTGTTCAATTAGTTCATCCTTCCAAACAGACCAAGATCATATGTTGAAAAAATAAGAAAAGTGTGTGAAATAGTGCGTCCTCCTCCAAATTCCTCATTAACTTCTCTTGAGTACTAATTACTCTTATTTTTAAAAGTCTCCTTGGTGTTAGTTTTGAGATTTTACTTGTAGTTATATTAAAAAGTTTGCCATACCAAGCAACATTTTAAGCTTGACTACTAAGCAGATTTTTATTTTGCATCAACATATTATTTTCTTTCATAGTTAAGTAAAAATCTCTGTATGCTGTCTGAGTGGCCAGTGCAATAGATAAAGAGCTGGATTTGTTAAAATAAAATATTAGTACCTAAGATAAAGAAAAAAACCTAGTTCATAGAATAGATTAGGTTGAAAGGGACCTTTAAAGGTCATCTTGTCCAAACCCTCTGCAGTAAGCAAGGACATCTTCAAATAGATCAGGTTGTTCAGAGCCCCATCCAATCTGACCTTGGATGTTTCTGGGGATGGGGGATCTGCAGCATCTCTGGGAAAGCTCTCCCAGTGTTCTACTGCCCTCATCATAAAAAAATTTCTGTTCTTCTATGTAGCCTGAATCCTTAAAACCATTACCTCTTGTCCTGCCACTTACAAGATGTACTAAAAGTGTCCCCATATTTCTCATAAGCCCCCTTTAAGTACTGAGAGGCTGCAAGACCTCCCTGAAGCCTTCTCTTCTCTAGACTGAGAGCCTCAGGAGAAGTGCTCCAGCCCTTTGACCTTTTCTGTGGCACTCTTCTGGACCCATTCCAACAGGTCCATGTTCTCCTGTGCTGAGGACTCCAGAGACAGACACAGCACTGGAGTCTGACCAGAGTGGAATATAGGGACAGAATCACCTCCCTTGACTTGCTGGTCACATTTCTTTTGATGCAGCCCATGGTACAGTTTGCTTTCTGGATTGCAAGTGCACATTGCCAGCTCATGTCCAGTTTGTTGTCCACCAAAACCTGCAAGTTCTCTTCAGGGCTGCTCTAAGTCCGTTCTCTGCCCGGCCTGTGTTTGTGCTTGGGATTGCCCTGACCCCCATGCAGGACCTTGCACTTGGCCTTGTTGAGGTTCAGTGCATGTGCCTCCCTGCCAGGCCTGTCCAGGTCCCTTTGGATGGGATCCCCTCCCTGCAGCCTGCTGAGCACACCACTCACTGTAGGGTCATCTGCAAACCTGCTGAGGATGCACTCAGTCCCACTCTCCATACATGTGTGTGAGGATTGTTTTGCAGGAGTTTTCTGTAGTACAAATTACTATGATTTTGCACAAGTAGAGGAGTGAATTTTTTTCAGGCATTCTGTGTTTTTATGCAAATATTTATTATCCTCTAAATAATACATGTTCTCTCTCTTTTTTTTTTTCTTTTTTTTTTTTTTTTTTTTTTTTTCAAATGTCTTGAATTGTTTTATATTTCAATTTAAAATAAAAAGAAATCTGATTCATTGTGTTTTTTCAGGGTCACATGGAGGGGGAAGTTTGGGGTCTAGCTACTCATCCTCATTTACCTATTTGTGCCACTGTAAGTGATGACAAAACCTTAAGAATATGGGATTTATCTCCTAGCCATTGTATGTTAGCTGTTCGCAAATTGAAAAAGGGTAAGATGCTTAGTATGAAAAAATATTTACTGATGCAATTGACATTATCAAGTGTTACGAATCTTTTGAAAGCAGGACTTGAAAGCAGAATAAATTCCTTTCTTTGCTCACATTATTTTATTAATGCTATGTTCATGAGTTATGTAACCCTTAAGCTAATGAACCTGTACAAAAAATTCTATGTAGTAGTGTTCTGAAGTTTATTTACAGTTGTAACTTACTTAAGTCAGTGAATTAACAATGAAATCAATTGCATAAATGCTATGTTGCTTATAATATTGCAAGGCTTTTTTGAGACTTTGAATCTAGAAATTTTTTGAAGAAGTCTTAGAAGAAATGTTGACATTTTCTTCTTTATGAATGTTTGAAGGGTCTTGAATGTAAAGAAAAGAGAAGTCAGAATTTTTACTTTTTTAGGATATAATTAAATTCTACTTTGACAGATGGAAAATCTGTTTTAAGTGACATCATATAAGGTGATTTGTTTAGGATTAGATGACACTGGCCCTGACAAGCTTCTAATGCTATGTATGCTTTGTATGCTTTGCTAGATAAAAGAATGCTTTATCTCTTTGGCATTCAGCAATGCAGTTTGATTCAAACATAATGGGAAGCTTAATTGAAGATGATGTAGATTGACAAAGTAAATGCAGAAAAGTTAAAAGCTCACTCAAGCAGGGATTAAGCAAGAAAGTGTCTAGTTGTTAAACTCTTTCCAGGTTTTAAAGCTGATATTTCTTAATATTTTTAAGAGTACTTTGGGCAAAAAAAGTCTCTGATGACTATTTGCTGATGAGACACATTTTGAGATGCTTTGGCAATCTTAAAAAGTTCCTGTGTACAGTACAGAAAAAAATGGATACTTCTGCAGACGAGTAATGGAATTGAAATAACATTTGTTAATTATAAAAGGCAGGATCCAGTGACTGTAAGAAAAATGTCTGTGTAGGTCAGGAGTAACTTAAAGGGCAGAAGCTCAGGATGTTTTTGAATGCAGGGTGGCAATTACATGTGATAGTGAGGTATTTTTCCCAAGACATATTGCAGTATTTATGTAAATTACAATACAAAAAAAAAATCAGGATATTTTTGGTGTTCATTTCTCATCTATGTTCAGCTGAATGCAATTAAAATAAAATTGAGAATGGAGAAAGGAACTACAGGATAATGCATGCAAATCCTTGTGCTGAAGCCATCTAAGTAAAGGATTGCTGTCTAAAAGTTAATCAGAGGAACAAATAGTAGGGGAAAATATTTATGTTAACAGAAAGTTAATATAAATAAAAAGAAATCTATATCAGTTGACCATATATAAATTTAAATTGCAAATTAAACTGTGTTTCAAACAACACTTGGCATGTTTATTGGAAGGATTCTATGACTTAATGTCTTGTTGTTTGTGATAGCATATGACTAAATTCTGAAAATCCAGAGGGTCTTTTCCAGCTGTTTTTTCCTTATCAGAGCAAATGGTAATAAACAGGCAGCACCAGATACAAAGAAGGAGATCAAGTTAAAAAATACAGACAATAGTGATTAATCTGTGTTACTAATGTAGAATGGATGTCAATTAATATGCAAATTCTGAGATTCTGGGCCTGTGTACCTGTTCATGTTCTATCACAGCTTGGAAATTATTTTGGCAGCCTCTGGAAAACTTCCTTGGAAGTTTTATAGTATAAGAATAGCTTTCTAGATTTGAAAGAAAGATAATGCACTGTAAATGTATCTGAATGCAATTTCTTTATTTCTCATAGGAGGCAGATGTTGCTGCTTTTCTCCTGATGGAAAAGCATTAGCTGTTGGTCTCAATGATGGAAGTTTTTTGATAGTCAATGCAGATACCCTGGAGGATTTGGTCTCTTTCCAGCACAGGAAAGATGTTATTTCAGAAATCAGATTTTCTCCTGGTAAGTGATTTTTTTTTTAGATGAAAATTTTAAAATCAATTTTGTTCAAGTAAGGATTACCACATTTAAGAGATAAAAGTAGTAAAGATTTGTAGTACTTTTAGATGTAAAAAGTAGGTCAGCAAAATTAATACTGACATTTTGAAAGACCACAGTGTGAAGTCCTGTGTTGCTTGTTTAAGGGTGAGATTATTGGAATAGGTTTGCTTATAGTAACCTCCTGAATACAGCAGTCAGTTTCAAATCATGAATATCCAGCAGCTCCCTAGGGTTCCACTTTATGAGTTGCATAAGTTTGGCACATCACTGAAGTTACTGTTAGCTAATAAGAATACTTGAAACTGATGTGTCGGAAACTTCTCGCAACCTTTTTTTCTTATTTTCCCCTCTCAGCACTCCCAGTGAGGCTAGGCTTTTTTCCAACATTCCCAACATTCCAGCTCATATTTTAGGAATTTAAAATGCATAACCTACTTCAGTTAAAATACTCATCTGCTGGACATATTTGATGCAAATTACTGATACCAATTCTCATACAACATTACTTTGTGGTTCCCTAAGCCTTACCATTCTCTGAATGCCATAAATGCTTAAAATTCAACAAATGGTTTTTATTGTTTGAAAACTTAATGATATCATAGCTGTATGTTTCATGCTGATTATGTGATATGAAAATCAGTTTGTTGGAGAATATGTATAAATTAGCAAGCTGATGTCAATGAATTTGAAGTTGCTTATAGCTTAATTCCAGAATTTACTTTTATTTAATATGCAGAGCACTAAAATTTTTTGAAAATGTTTTGTGTTTGTACTGATGTGTTTTAGGGGCTGGAAAGTACTTAGCTGTGGCATCCTGTGACAACTTTGTAGATATTTACAATGTAATGAGCAGTAAAAGAGTAGGAATCTGCAAGGGAGCCTCCAGCTATATCACGCACATGGACTGGGACATAAGAGGTAAGCAGCATTCATTGTAAAAATATACTGGAAGGTTAATTACATTATAGATTAATAAAGTACATGTATAGTATGGATTTGTGGTATCACTGGCAGGTTTGATTCTTCAGCTTATGAATATGCTCTCACAGCATCTGAATAAATATTAAACCCATGATTTTTACTGCCATGTACATATTTAGAAGTTGTGTAATTTGAAGTAAAATGGTTTGTCTCTATAGATTGATTTGGATTTTTAAAAATCTTTCCTGTTTATCATTTGACTTTGCATGGCCAGTTAGTGATAGAACAAGGGGGAAGGGCCTTAAGCTGGAAGAGGATATGTTTATATTAGGTATTAGGAAGAAATTCTTTGCTGGAAGTGTGGTGAGGCACTGGAAATGGCTGCTCAGAGAGGCTGTGGATACCCCATCCCTAAAGGTGGTCAAGGCCAGGCTGGGTGGGGCTCTGAGCAATCCAGTCTAGTCGTAGGGGATTGGAACTAGATGGTCTCTAAGGTCTCTTCCAACCCCAAACTTTCTATGATTCTATGTTTCTATTGCTTTAATAATATACTGAATAATATACTGTACAATGTGGTTGTATCTGTAGCTCAGGAATATGTATCCTTGTCACATATAGCAGAAAGACAGGATTTCCTGTGTTCCAGGGTATTAATATGTGATTATTTAAAATACTAAATTTATTCCTGTTTCATTAAAAAGCAAGGCTGTGCTATTGTGCAGTCTATTTGTTCATGTTCTTATCCTCTACATAATCACTGTTGAAACAGTCTGATTTGTTTTGAAAGGGTGTTGTAAGTTAGCTTCCTTTGAGAATTTTGAAAAGGAAGAGGACAGAAACATGGGTGAGAATTTCTCTCAAAAATGGAGTATAAAGGTGTAAAGAAGTCACCTACTTGGGATCAGCTGGTGGCCAGGCAGCATATGTGCTTATCCACCCCAAAAGCACATGCATCCATAGCCAGTTATCATAAACAAGCTTTGAATTGCACTCAGCACATTTTGTGTGCTATGTGATGGGACAGACATAATAAGGAGAGAAAAGTGATGCATTAGTACAGTTTTCAAAGAGAGGAGAAAGAGTTGTGAATTTAAAGGGTCAAAGGACATAGATTTTTTTAGAAGACCATGCTTCCAGATCCATTATTTATCTATGCATTTTTTTCCAATAGAAACAAATAATTGATGCAATGCTGTTAGCAATAAAAAATTCAAACTAACCTTTCTTTTTTCCTTCTGTAAAATGGAATCTTCTATGTTAACATACAATTTGTATGCCATATCTTTTATAGGAAAACTTTTGCAAGTCAACACTGGTGCTAAAGAGCAGTTGTTTTTTGAAGCCCCTCGGGGGAAAAAACAGACAATTCCAAGCTTAGAGGTGAGGAACTATACTGCCTTCTTAACTTGTTTGCAAAATAAAGTTATGATATAGCCATCTATACTACATAAGAGGGAATGATGTATAAAACTGTAATTTTAAACTTTTAAAATAAAATATATAGGAGGTTTCACATTTTTCTCTTCTATTAAGAAATAGACATTTAGTTGATTTAGTCATGAAAAATCTCACTAGATTTCTGTGTCTCTTCTGGTACCTAATCACCCTTGAAAACCTATGGCAGATTACTTAACCTTAACCTTGCTATGGAAAACCTCATGTTTGTCTTTATATAACAATATAATACAGTTTACATAATACATATAGGGAAGAGCAGTATATCGTAGCTATATTTTGTTTTGTTTTCTCAGATATAGAGCATTGTCATAGGGCAGAGAGCAAAAGTGGATAATTTCCAAATTATATTGTCCATGGTATTGAAAGGCAGTGTTGGAAAATATAATTTGTTTTCTTTAGCCTGAAAGGGCAGCTAAGGTAAAAATCTTCAAAATACTTCTTTAGGTTTTGGAGTTCAAAGTTGATAGTTGTAAAATTATGGGTCTCAAATGAAATTCTGAATGGTAAACATATAAGTGATTAATATATTAAAATCGTGTCTTTTAGATGTGATGAATCTTTAAGTGCAAGGACTTTATCTCAAAATTGGGTATGGAAGAAAAGTGCCTAAGAAGTGCTCTGTCTCAAATGGGTTGTTTTTGTAGGTAGAAAAGATTGGCTGGGCATCATGGACGAGTGTTTTGGGCTCTTGCTGTGAAGGGATCTGGCCAATAATTGGTGAAGTCACAGATGTAACTGCTTCATGCCTCACTAGTGATAGTAAAGTATTAGCCACAGGAGATGATTTTGGATTTGTGAAACTGTTTCGATACCCTGCTAAAGTAAGTAAATTTCAGCTCTTTATGGAAAATATTTATTAATAAATCTGCCTTTTCAAAACTGTGAAGAAAACTCATCACTCAGAAGAAAATAATGCTTTTATATTTTTCTCATTTTGACCAAAGTAAGAATGCAGTATTACATTGCAGTTAGCAGTGCATTAAACTTGCAGTGACTAAGAATGACCATTCCACATCTGACTGTAGAGCCATCTCATGCAGTGTCCTGCTGCTGACTGTGGCAAATGAATAGGAAAAACTTTAAGTATGAGAATGCTTGGGAAACAATGAAAATACCTTTCTCACCTAGATTTTATTCATGATTTTAAAGACCTTAATTTTGTCCAATATTAGTAATTTTTTTTTCTGAGATGAAGACCTTTAAAATCATGCACTAAAGAAAAGCCATTCCAGAAACACATTGTATTTTACTGCTCTTCAAGTACCTCTACTTTTTCTGTATATTTGGTGGTAAACGTGTCTTCAGTTTTGAAATGTTGCCAAGCTAAGGATGTTAACAGTTCACAAGTACTGATTCAAAATATTCTATGTGTATTTTATTCCAACTCAGTTAGATTATTGTCTCTCTTAGGAATAGTATTCCAGTGTTTATTGCTGGAATCTGTTTATAAACAAACTCTGTCATACTTGATATGAAAATAAGGTTAACTTCATGTCATGAAGTTTCTATATGATGGGCACCTGGCAAATCCTGTTATAATAATATGAAATACAGAACAACTGAAGCATGAACTGTAAAGAAGTTAAGATAATGTTGTTAAGTTGCACTGGAAACCCATTTCAGTTTTGTCTAGCAGGCTGGGTAAATTTGGCCTTTTCCCTCCTTCTCCTTTTCTTAGGGAAAGTTTGGAAAATTTAAGCGGTATGTAGCTCACAGTACCCATGTGACAAATGTCCGTTGGACCTACGATGACAGTTTGTTGGTCACTGCTGGAGGAGCAGACACCTCCTTAATGTTGTGGACTTATGAGATGGAAGGACATCGGGACAGCAGGCAGTGTGACAGTGAGGAGTCTGATCTAGACTCCGAGGAAGATGGAGGTCAGTAATAGTTTATACAGCTAGCTGGATTATGCTATTTTAAGAAGAATTTATTAATGTAAAACTACAAATTTAGAAATAATTTATGGATTGTTTCTATATTAAGTAGCAAATACTCCTCAAAATGTTAAATAACACTTGGTTTTGGGGAAAGGATTGATAAACTGCTGTGAAGAAAATGATAATGAAATGTTTGAGTTACTGCTTTGAGTCAGAGTACATAAAGTGACTCTTGATATCTTCTAAATGAAAAATACTAAGTATCACTTAGACATAGTTACCCAAAATCTATATTTAAAATAGAATCATCACAGTTTAGATTTGGTTATTAATTCTAAAGCAATGATATTGAAATCTGTATAATGTGAGATCATCATTATCTTAATGTTATATCATCTGTTTCCATAACATGGAAACATAGGAGACTGAAGAAGACTGATGTTTATATATCTATTTCAAGGTCACGATACCAGTCATTGTAATGTGTTAATTCTATTTTGTAGCATTAACTTCTGCCAGTTTTTCCATACTTACGTTTTCTTTTTCATGTTATAATTCCAAGGATTATGAGCCTCCAGACTTGTTTTCTCCCAAGTGCAGTTTTTCCTCCTTGTCAATTCCTCAGTGTACAAGCATTTTTACATTTTAATGACTACTAATTAAATAGTTCTGTGTAATAAATTAAGTTCAGCTGTCACAAAAATGTGCTAAATGACCAAATAAATACATTAAATTTTAAACATTATTTGGAAAAGAATTTTTAATCACTGTCTTTCTTCTTAAAAGTACTGATCAATACATCCACAAAGTAATTTAATTGCTTATAGGAGGACTTGTCAGCTTTAACTTTCTTAGTCAAAAATTGTAATCTTCAGAGTTTCTGTTCAGTCTCTGCTTGCGACCTGTTAGAACATCTTAGCCCTATAATCTTCCCTGTAATCTTAAGCTGTGTGTTCAAAAGTACTCTAAAAGAGAGCAAGGTCTGTGAAGATTTTCAAGAAAAGACATTGACATCTTTATCCATAAAAGTTTCTCTTGGCCAGGTCCCATTAATTTCATTTAGAGTTAAGAACTATTCACCATCACATTATTTGTGTTAGTTGTCTCTATCTTTGAAAAAAAAAAATAATGGAGAATAAGTAATATTTACATACAACCCAATCACCACTTACTTTTCCAACATGTTTATTTTACTATAGTGAACATCATCTTGATGTGCCTTACTGTCCCTAAGCATTGTGTCGGAAGCTTGTGCTGACCTATAGATTCCATGATAATGGATGGGGCCTGGAACTGAGGAGCTCAGGAACTGAATCTTACAAGTCTTAAGAGCAGGTGTCAGGTAGTGAGGTTCTTTGTGATTGTGGTTAAGGCCAATGAAGCAGAAATAGGATAGCTTTAAAGTCCCTTGACTCTTTAATATCTTCTTTTCCACAAAGATATTGTAGGGAATTCCTATTCTTTGAGTGTCTTTTATTAACAATGTTCATGATTCCGAGTTGTATATTTATGTTACTAATAATCCATGCTATAATTGTTTTTGTAATCTAGTACATTGTTGAAATCTAAACAAATTAAGATTAAAATGTTGTTTTTATTGTTGTACCTTATTTTGGTTTGATACTCTTCCCTCTGGTTTTTTAGGTTATGACAGTGATGTGACGAGGGAAAATGAAATTAATTACACCATCAAAGCCTTATCAACAAACATTAGACCAATGTTTGGAATTAAGCCTCATCTGCAACAAAAGGAGCCAACCTTAGATGAAAGGTAATTACTAAATTACAGTTCTAGCCAAGAAAACAACCTGAAAAGATAATAATAGAACAAAATTGTATTGAAATATATAATTCTTAACTTAAAAGGATATGTATAAAAAGAATCTAAATACCTCTTTGAAGAAAAAAGGAAAGGTAACCCAAAGGACTAGGCTGTATCTATTTTCAGTAACTATGTATGCATATTTTTTATGTTGGGGGAGGTCCTTGAGATGATTGAGTTATTTGCTGGTGTTTAATAACATTTGTTTTGAAACTGAAGTACTTGTAGTTAGTGATGGCATTAGAGGCATGAGCCTGTACAATTGTTTTAGTGAAGGACAGCTCTCTGCTTTTTGGTTCTGCCAACAAACTGCTCTGATGAATTCAGCTCTAATTGCTCATTGCACTGCTTCAGGCTCCACTTAACTTCTACCTGTCTTTGAAAAATTCTGTCCACAGTGGTTCTGCAGTTTTTGTTAATGAATCTTGGAAAATGAAGTTGGTTGCTTTGCAGTGTTAGTTTTATATCTTGGTTCTCTATAGTGTGCTTTAGAAAAGAATAGGATGGGGAGCAGACTACAATAAAACAAGAAGATAAAATAGATGAAAAATAACAAAAACAATTTATAACCTCTAGAACATTCTCTGTTGTAGAACCTGCAGCTGAGCATGGGACCCTGAAAGCTTTTTATTGTCCACAAAATAGATGTGGATAGGGTATGTGAGGAAAAAGGAAGGAGGGAATCCTAATACAGCAACTGGGGAACACAAATACTAAAGAGAGGGAAGCAAGGAAAACAACAGGGCATAACATGGTGTAAGGATATGGTGAAATTGGAGATTAGAAAGTTTTGCAGGAGTGCAAGGAGTTCTGGGGCAATGCTCACACCTCTTTCCACAGTGACACTGGATAGGTCTGTGATACCCTTGTTGAGAAATGCAGTGTGACTTTTGTGGGAATTTCATATCAGCTTTTGTTTTTAAGTTGTGTTGCTGTAGGAGAAAGTGGGATGCCTGTGTATAAAACTGTGGTTCCCTGTCTTGCATCTGTGAGAAATGGTCTTTGTCTTTATTAATTAGATATATTTGATGTGGAAATCAAAAAGAAATAATGTGCATAGTATGAAAGTGTTGATTAAGGATTTTTTTTTTTTTCATTTTAATGAAGTTGTTAACCTCTTGTGTTTCTTTCAATAACTGTTTCTGGAAGCTGAGTGAACTGTGTTTTTCAGTTTCAAATAAATTACTAAGAGAATTAATTCTGTAGTAAGGTAAATTGTGATTCAGAATGCAAAAAAGGTCATGAAATAATTCCATTAAGCTGCATTGTTGAAAAGTTTGGGGCCCTAAAACTTTAAAGAATTTTTTTTGTGAAAAATAAAACCAGACTATTGTTACTGTATGTATTTTGACTTCTGATGTTAATATTGTGTAAGATTGGTAAATGTTTTAGAAATGTTTTAGTCTACTGTTGTAGATACTAATTTTTATTTTATTTTTATTACTCTCTATTTTTGCTTCCTATGAAGGCAGGGGGTAGTAAGGTAAGTTCATGTACATGAAGTCCAGGATTAAATGCATTTTAATAAATTAAGCTGCTTGGGAAAGTAGTTACAATTTGCAACAGAACTGAGGAATTTAGCTCTTTACTATTAAATAGTAGTTTTAAATGGGTAGAAAAGGGTTAAGGGACAAATAAGTGAATTTCTCACTCTGAGTTGACGTGAGTGACTGCTAGAGTATTTGGGAGGAGATCAAACCTCATCCTCCAGTCCTCAATACTTTGGAGTGGCTAAGGAACAGTTTGACTTCAGGAGTCGGGGAGCTTGCCCAGGTGCTTGTGGATGTCTGTGACACACAGGGTCCCAGTGTTGTTGCAGGGGTCCAGCATGGAATAGAGTGCAGTGAGCACATTGCACAGGTGCCTGGAGTGGCTCTAGCAGCAGCAGCATCCTGGAGCGAATAAAGCTGGTGGGTGAAGGGAGCATTGGTGCCTTGGCTGCAGCATTGCAGCATTTTGTCAATGCACCTCTACTGCTTGGGGATCTGAGCTGCTGGGAACACATCATGTTCATATGGGAGTCTCTGGTGTAGGTTATGAACTTCTGTACCTGCTCTGTTCAGAATATATGCATATGTAAAAACATGCTGTTAAATTTGCAGTACAACAAATCCTTAGGCTGTTAGGCCACCCTTCAGACTTGTAGACTGAGCTGCCTCCGTGACTGGAACTCAAAATTTCATTCAGATTCAATTGGCCTAAGGTTTGCTTGCAGTGATAAACACCAGCTCTACTAATGATATAGTACTCTCTAGCAGTGAAATTACCATGCTATATCATTGAAATTGAAATACTTATTTTAACTTCTATTGGAAACACAAAATGGCACTGCTGTGAGGCAGCACTTAGGTCTGTAATTTGAAATATTTATCATTTCTGAATAATAATGTTTATAGATAATATTTTTACGTGAAAAGATGTGTACTGTGTTTCTAATCTGGTTGTGTAATAGCATTATGGATACTCAGCAGGAAAAAATGCATTTGAAAACTGTTTCTGTCCTTCACTAAGAGTTCTTTCCTAGTATGTTTTTGTGCTAGGTAAATTACTCAGAAAAAAAGTCCATCATGGTTGATTTTGAAAATGCTTCTGACTCAGCTACTCCCTGAACTGCACGGCACTGAAGGTTGGGAGCTGTCTCTGGAGAATAATGCTCCATTCTTACTCTATTCTTACATTCCCTGAAGCTGGCTGTTTGTGGCTGTGAAGGGGGCAGTGCTGTGATTAATGTACCTTACAGATGAATGGTTGTACCAAGAGATCACAAAATTAAACAACCAGGAATTTCAGTTAAATTTTTTTTTCCCAAAGTTTTAAAGATTTCCAAGCAGATAAAACAATTACTTAATCCATGTGCTGAGATGTCTTGCATGAAAAGATCCCAGCAGCTTATCTTTTGAACATTCTTTTGGTGTTCTGCATACACTCCCAGCTATAATTCACAACCAGGTGAATTGTGGCAAAACTGCCTCCAATTTTATTTATTTAGTTAGTTAGTTAGTATTTTCTTGAGGATTTTTTGTGTGTGTATAGGGACATATAGACACATGTAAAAATAGAAAACCTATTTTAATCCTTATGTATTCAAAATGGGAAGCAACTCAAAATAAAGTATTTACAAACGAATCCTCTACAGATTGAGATGTGAAGAATTTTTTTTTGTATTCGATACAGACAGTAAATAAATCTGAATTGTGCTGCTGAGGAAGTGAGAGAGGAAGGAAACTATTGAAGAGAAACATTTTTAATCCAAAGCTCACTACTATCACTTTGTAATTGCCACTGAAGGGGAAATTCTGAGATTTTATACAGACATCTTCCATATATGTTTTGGATAAATGAACAGAATGCAATTACATTTTTCTGTTTGCTAGTCTAGTGACTTGTGATATGAATGTAAATAATACAAATTTCAGAGCTCTTTTGGTAAAAATATCATATTTATCTTCTCATTTCATTTTGTCAGCTTGTGTTATTTGGGAGAAGGGAGAAGCCAGGATTTGAAATGAAAAATATAGCAAGGGACTTTGCACTAGCAGCCTCTTCTCTCTGTTTACCATATATGCAGAATACAGGAAAGTTTACAGGAAATTTTAAATTTAACATTAACTTAAAAAAAAACCCCAGTTTTCTAAGACAGGGCTTTTTGAAGGTAACTTTTTTGCCCATTGGAATGTACATTAGTGCAAACCTTGGGGCTGAAAACCCTGAAATTTCAGACTTAGTTCTTTCCAATCATAAAATTAGTTATTATTAGTTACTTGTATTACAAGCTGTAGACTGGAACAACATGATGGAAAAGAATGGTCTCCCTTTGCCAGTTTGAGGGAATATTTTTTCCTCTCAGAGGTGAGTTAAGACCCATGTCTTTGAAGAAGTGAAAAAGCCAGGTACCAAAGTATCAAGGTTTACCAAATAATATCAATTTTGAATGCAAAGAAAAAACCCCTCTTCATTTGCAACTAAAAGGAAATGTCTAGAGAAACAATTGCATGGCCCAGTGATATGAGTTGGAAGATTTGTATTTGGTTTATGATCTGTGTAGATTGGTTTTATCAACAGAGAATCCAAGTAGTCCTTGCTTTACTGTGAAAAACATCTGGAGGTATTTGAATTTTTACTCCTTGAAGAATTGCATACTATTTACTGCAAAACCTGTTCAAGCTACATTTGGATTTTATTGTGGGAAAAGTTTAGCTATTTCCTTTATGAATAAAACTGCATCAATCTTCCACAGCAAAATAAAATTAAAACTAATTAGCAGACATTCAATAAAACCCATTGTTATCAGTATGGAAAAAAATCAGCCTGTGAATTGGTGAGTTGTTAACATTGTGTTCTTAATTTTCAGGATTTTTTTTTCCTAAATTATTCCCTAAAATATTTTGCTTATTTTATAAGTGAAAAAAACTAACTAATGTTCACATTGCCACAGTGAAGTTGCTTAGTGGTTTTTAAAAGAGGAGCTTATCAAACTAGTGGAAGTGTACCAGTTAATCAAACTAATGTAAAGTGCCCATGCATATACAAATATTAGGAAATAATCTGTACATGCCCATATGCTTTTTAATTATTAATAATGGTTTTTTGCTAGCCAAAGTATAGGAGTATTCCATCATACATGACTGAGAAAACCTATCCAGTGCAAAGTATCTTCAATCAACATAAACTGAACTAAGTAGTCATGAAAAAATAGTACATATCAGTAGTGCTCAGTACCCCAGACATTCTGATTAGCTGAGATAAAATTATTTTAGTATAAATGAATGTGTTTTTGTGACTGAACTTCAACATCTGTCTTCAATATTGAGTCGGCTGTTCCATCCATCAGCTTATTTTAGGAAGTTAAACCTGTACAACCTTTCTTTGACTTACACAGGTGTTGTGTATGCTGACAGTTGGTATAGTTCAGAGATTCTTGATTCTGCTTCTGCTTTTTTCTCTATTTACAGTAGAGTTGTTCCAAAGAATTATATTCTTTGCCAACACATGTTCATAATTCCCATTTAAGTGAATGGGAGTTTTCTATGCAAATAACAGATTTATATAGTCTATGAAGTGAATAATCCCCTTGTAAAAAGAAGTATACAAACCAGGGAGTCTGCAATAATTATTTATATGAATAATTCACTGACACCAAACTTCTAGTCAAACTTGTATAAGTAATCCTTTTCTCTTTTCCACCTGCTGCTGAAAAGAGGTTCCAGGTAATGCTTTTATTTTCCTATCTAGTCCACCTTTTACTGCCACTTCCCATTTTCCATAAAAAGCCATCTGTCATGCTAGGAGCCATACCATGCACCTATCACTCTTCAGAATATTACTATATGAAAAATCTGAAATTTATATATATTCATTGCAGTTCTGTTTCATACAATAAGCTAGATACAATTTTACCTACCAACTCCATGAACTATTATACTTTCCTATGTTTCACAAGTAGTATTTTTCAGTAATATTTGTAAAATTATAAAGGTTAGCACTCTTTCCAGCCCCCTAGTGGACAGCTGTTTTACCTGTGATGATTTGACAGTCTCACCTGACATGTCAAGGTGTATATGTTACTGAATTATTTAAGCATTTGATTCCCTGTATCTGCATTAGGGAGTAACAACTGGCACTTACTGCTCATAGGATACATGAAAATATTTTTTATTTATATATAAATAATTATTTTTATATATTATTATTAGTAGTAATTTTTGTCAAGAAGCAGTATTTAGAAACTACCAGCCTTCATTATCTTCTAATGGAAACCAGACCTCTGTAAAATTCCACAAATGACTTTGAAGATCTTGCCAAAAGTAAATGGAAAGAAGTCCTCCTTACTTTTAAATTTCATTCTATACTACATGCTTGCCAGCATCTTTTGGGGAGGGCAGTGCAAGACACTCCATGCTGAAGAGTAGTTCACAATCAATTGCTAAGTTCTCTGCAAGTCCCCCTAAGCAGCTTTGGTGCCCCACACAGGAAGGGACTTCTTCTTTTGTACCAACAACTGTAATTTGCTCTATGAAATTGTGCCCAAAATAATACTTGTATTTTTAAAACAGAAATAAATATTGTAAATCACACTGTTATAAGTTGCCACAGAACTCACAGAATTTGTGATAATATACATATGCTATAAAACAGAAAATCGTTCCTTGTTCTGTTAGTAACTTTAGATACTCACTAACAATGGGGAAAATATGGAATGAAAGACATCATACAAAAGTGGTTAGTAATACTTAAGCTATGTCTAAACCTGTAAAAAAGGCATTTCTTTTTGTTTCAGAAACTACTTCAAAATGCTTTAACTCGATTTTTATGGTTTCATAATAAGAAATATTGAAATACATATACCATATCTATTTGGTAGGTAAATCTACTGATCTATACCAATCAATTTTGAAAATAAAGTACCAGTATTGAGGTATTTATTTCCCTTATGATAGATGGCTGGAACTCTCCTTCCCTGTGCTAAAACTGACCCTATCCATACGTGAATTCACCCAAACATGCTATTCATGCTCTCCTTCCCATCTTTTCCACACAGTCTTTGAGCATGCAGCGAGTTATGCATACAGGTATATGGCCACTGTGTGTTGTATATGCCATTAGTCACTTTCCTGCATATTACATAGCAAATTAAACATATTTTCAATTTTCACACCTTTAAAAAGGACTTGGAAAATGTATTCTCATATCCTTCAGCATTCCTCTCTTTAAATGCTCTTGAAACTTAATTGGGAAGAGAACACATACATGCTTGTAATTGGTGTTCCAGTTCCACTGTTCTGGATCAATACAGAATTAGTCTTTCCTGGACAGATATTTAGACAAATTGTTTAGGTGAGGTAATGTAGCTGAGTAGAAGTTGTCAAGTTTTTCTGACCAATGTACATTCACTTTATTCTGTTGTGTGGTAATGTACTCTAATGATTACTAACGATGGTAACAACCTGTATTTGTATCTGGAGAGCCTTAAATTATAGATGGTCTTCTCAAGCAGTTGTAAAATATGAGATTGTTTTACCTCTTCTCCCATTCTATCAAAAGAGATTAATAGGCAGGAAATGTTATAAAAGTGCCACATTCTAGAACCAAGCCAGAGAGAAATATTCAGTTTCAGAAACATAAAACTCTGTCGGAACCATGTCCTTTCAGTTTTTACTGCATTCATCAAACTTCAAATATGTTGTTCTCTGTATTATTTTTACTGCTTTTTTTCTCCCTCCAACTCATTTTTCCCTCTGTGTTTCAGGGATATAAGGGAATTAGGGCCAGAGTAGCAGAGGAAGAAAGAGATGAGGTTTTAGTGCTGTGTCAAGTATGAGGCTGACAAGTGGAAGAAGAGCTTTTTATGGTGTGTTTTGGTAATATCTAGAGGAACAGTAATGAGACTGTTGCAAGGTTATCCATGACAAATCAGAAATTAAAAATACAAAGTCTTTTGAAGCATCCTGGAGTGAGGTGTTTTGTATTAAAATTAGGCAGGGAAAATAAGAAGTAAATCTAAGAAAATTATATTTTATTTGATTAAGTAAAGAAAGTGCATGTCAACTGACCTTCAAAATACACAGTGTACAAACAAATCATGTAATTCTGAGAAAAGACAGTCATTATTTTGAATCAAAGTCATCATTCACGAGAAGAGATGAAATTAGAAGTACTTAATACTATAAAGGAATATGAAAAAGACCTGTTGCTTTATGTTTGATATTACTTTATTACCTTGCCTACTGGATTAAATAATCTGGATGTCAGTGAATCTGTATGCAGAATTTATTTTTAAACAAATTGCTCCTCTTAAAGGTCAAGTTTAAAGGATTTTTATCATAGCACAAATGCTGTATCTATAGAATCAATAATTAATAATCAAAGCTCCTGCAAATTACTAAAAATAGTTGCATATATTTAATAAATAAAGCTTATTTGTTTATGTGTTTCTTTGTATAGGTACAGTTAAATATAATGTGAAAAATGTTACGGATATTTGTTAAACATATCTGAGATTTCTTAATTAAATCTGGGCTATTCAGAAAAGTGGAGCATAAGTTACGGCTGTTACTCTGGCATTTGCCTGGCCTTGGTTTACTTCCACATAAGCTTTGATCAATATCTCATTTCACTTATGTAACAGTGAATGGGCAGGTGCATCTGGAGTTCTTTATAAACTGTTACAAAAGCAGGAAAAGTTAGGGGTCTGCTGGAGAGAAGAGGCATTATTAGATTAATCAGGTAAGCCTTTATTCAGTAAAATTGATGCAGAGAAGATGAAAGTACCTTGAAAACATAGCTGGAAAATACTAAGAATATTTTTAAAGTGGTCAGTCATTTTAAAACACGCTTTTGCATTAACCCCACGGATTGCTGAAGAATTAGAGAACCTAACGTGTTAAACAAAGGATTTTTAGGTTTTGTGTTTCTGCTTTGACAGAGTTGTTTCTTTGAAAGATGAATGTGAATCTAAGTAGAGTATGACAGGACTATCAGATTTCCCTATGCATTAGCAGGTTGGAAGGTACTGTTAGTATGGAATGGGTGACGGACAGCCTTCTCTTATTCACAGTTCTTTATTTCAGACCACCAGTTAGTAGGGCATTGCCACAGCCGGAGAAACTTCAGACAAATAATGTGGGGAAAAAAAAGAGACCTATAGAGGTAAGAAAAACATTGCTCGTCTTCTTTTAGGATTTTGTTTTGCCAGAAACTGACACACCTCTGAACACACTGGATGATTATTTTATTCTCAGTATATCAAAGGTGGAAATAGTGAATAGTGGGTAAATAGTAGAAAAAGTGGGAGAAAATTTTTTGTTGTAAATTAAAAAAAGACTATATTTCCTTTTCTTGCAAATGAAATGGAATATAATTAAAATTCTTAGTAACCATGAAAGCTTAGAACTGACTGTAGAAAGCAGGATGTCTTGTTTAGATAACTGGATTGTTAAAGAGTGTATTGCTGCTAATAAAACTAATCATTTTTTAATTTCAATCTTAGAATTTTCTTTAAAACTTAATTTTAAATTCATCACTGATAAGAGTTTTAAAAATTATTTTAAAAATTCTATTAATGATGAGTTTAGCTTTGGCACTTGTTTTTTCATTACATGGCAATTGCAATTAAAGATGCCAATTTTTGATTAATCTGAAGTAAAAATTTCATTTAACGTTGGAAAATGCCATTCTTTACCAACCCAAATATTGTTGATTCTGCAAAATATTTGGTGTAGCATAATAAGCAGCTTTTTGATGTCAGTGCTCTAGAAGTTTTAGGCTGTAATTTAGGTTTCTAGTTGCTGGCTGGAATTTAATTGTGGACCAGTGTTTGTCATTCTTTGTTTCTTAGTGTCTTCTCCATTAAAAGCACTTTATTCTTCACTGGGCCTTATTTATTTATGTGCATGTGTATGAATATCTCTTTCAGTGTATATATATGTCTGTGTGTATTATGTGCACATTCTGCAGCATCCCCCTGAGAGGTGTGAAGGGGTGGCTGCTGTGGTGACAGGAATGAACAGCTCTGCAAACTGAGGGGAGGCACAAGCACAGTTGCTCTTGGTTTGAGATGACATTTAACTCCTTTACAACATAAGGACACCATTAAAAAAAAATCCTGCAGAAGAATGGGAGGTTCATAACTGCTTTAAGGTTTTGTGTGTCTATTGATGTGACTGTCTTTTTCAGGACCTAATTTTGGAGCTGGTATTTGGGTATCGAGGGAAGGACTGCAGAAACAATGTGCACTATTTGAATGATGGTGCTGATGTAATTTATCACACTGCTTCTGTTGGGATCTTGTATAATGTGGCAACAGGTAGGAGAAAAACCACTGGAGGGAAAATGGTTCTTCATACACATGGAGTTACAGTTTATAAATTAATTAATATGCTTTAAGCATTGTAAAAGTATGTGGAAAAATATTATTTGTTGCTAAAAATTCAGTCTGTAGAAAATATTCATAATAGCTGCATAAGCAAATAAGTGTACTGAAATGTTCCTGGTGGATGAGCTTTAAAGGTAATAAAGATTTGGTGGTTTTTGGTATTTACTTTCTGAAATTTGCATGTTGAAATGATCACAGAAATGAAAAGAGCTGAACAATGGGGTAATTGTAATTTAATTTTTTTTCTAAGAACAAGTTAACATTTTTATTTGGTTTACTTTTCAGTCATCTATATCACATACATTGCTTTCCAATAACCCAGTGAGTTCAGATAACTTAGACCTTTAAAAAAGTACACAATGCCATTCGTCTCTGGCATAGTTAAGCAATTTGCTGTGGAAAATTTGAGGGAATAGTTTGGAGTTACTGAGTGATGTGTGTTGAAGTCAAGATAGAAAAATTAGGAGTTTCTATTTTCTGGTTTTATGCTTCCAAATGCAATATCACCATAATGGCAATTTTCTAACAATATTATAAAATTTTCAAACATTAGCCATGTCTATGTGTGTATAAATGTTTTAATTAAAGTTGAATTTTTTTCTTATTTTTAGGCTCTCAGTCATTTTACCAGGAACACAATGATGATATTTTGTGCCTCACTGTGAATCAGCACCCCAAGTTTACCAACATAGTGGCAACTGGCCAAGTAGGTATGTTTGTATTTTTGTAAAAAGAATTAAAATAACAGCATGCAATCAGGGCCTCGTAAATTCATAATAAATCACAAAAATATTTGATTATGCTATCTCCGTTTGTATGAGTGTTACTCAGTTACCTGTCCTCTTTATATGTTCCTTTGAGTGTAATTGAATAAAGATGACAAAAATATTGAGGCATGAAAGATGAAACTTATCTTCTGTTTGAAGTATTATCAAAACTGTTTTTTCAGAAATTGTAAGCCCCATTAAATTAGTCTGGTTGTATTTAACTATCAGCTTGTGTTAGATCTTCCAAAGAGTCATAGCCCTTCCAAAGAATAGAGCTAACCTTCATTTCTTACAATACCTGTCAATCTTATGTAGGTTTTACCTCATCAGGTAGATTTATAATACCTACTTGATGGTTGGATATGATGTAGCTATGATATTCCAGGCAGAACCAAAACCCTAATGGTGTTCCCTACAGATAAATTGAAATTTAGAGGGAAAATGTATATATGTATTTCATAATGACATTAAGATCTATGAACAAACCAGGTTTAAAAAAAAAAGCCCATTTTGCATTAGCGTAGCTGGTAGAAATTGCTGTTTCTAGATTTTGTAGAATAGTGATTTTTGTAGCCCTACAATCTGGTTCTAGTTTTCGTATCTTCCATTTGTTCTCAGATTCAAACCTACATTATTTTCTTCAGTGCATAGACTACAAACACCCCCCTGCCCCTTATTTTATTTTATTTCAGCCATAATAACTTTTTTTTCCTTTAGGCTTGTTTTAGAGGTTTCACGTAAATCCAATCAGTTCTGCAGAGTTTATTATGTGCTTTCCTGTGTCTTCTGGATTTTTAGGTGCATTTCTCATTAAAATTGACTCACTGATAATACTAACTGCTTAGATAAAATAGCTTCCCTTCTTGGTGAGTTTCTTGCCTCACATAATTTTAAACAAATTTTAAATGGAAATTATTCAAATGGAAAAAATCATCAGCAGATTTTTGTCTATGGTTTGATTGCAAAGAGCATTTGCAGGAATTACACACCTTGTATTGTCTTTGAGAATTTGCTTTTTCATCATATTTCTTAAATCTGGCCCTGTTTGCCTTTCTGTAGGGGAGGAATGTGAAGATTTTTCTTCTACAGTGTTCATCTTACCCAAGACAAAACACAGGACTTAGTCCTTTTTTGATTTTCAGAATGGTTTCTACATCAAGCAGCAGCAGAATAACTTTAATTGTTCTGTAATGTGAATTAAGGCATACAAGTCAGGGACAAATGACACTTAAAAATCATATATACTTTTAGGAAGGGAATTAAAAATTAGCTGGAAGTGAAATATCTTAAAACAGCACTAATTTTTTGATTTCAAAGTGATGTTAAGGAGTGTATATACTCCACAAAGAACATACTTAATTGCTGCTACTTTTCTTATGGATATGGGTGGCACAAATAGTTTCACCATCATGATTTAAATCTTCAAAAGATTTATTGAATCTTTAGCCACTCAAATGCTACTTCTTAGCATTTTCCCACTTAATTTGTTAAAATATCAATGACATGAAAAAATTTTTACTTTTACTTTGTCTGAGAGAGACCTAGCATACACCAAAACTAGATTTTTGTGTTGTAGCTCAAAAAGGAAATCAAAATACATTAATTAATTCAATATATTCCTTCAATGATTTATTTCTGATGTGATCTCCTTTTATCATTATTCATCTTTAAAGCAGCACTAATGCTGCTGTAATGCAAAAAGATAACATCAAGGTGTGTGTTAAGAAATTACACTGAATGTGGCATATATTTTCTTTAGCACTTACCTTATTTCTGATCTAATTATTTTTCTGCTGCTTTTCCATTACAGGAGACTCAGCAGATATGTCAGGTAAGGGAAACAAAATTTTAACATCTTCAGGTGTAGTTAGTCTATCTAGTAGCTATCTGCAGCTTTATAGAGTTGTAAGTGATGTGAATTCATTTTTAGTTTATTAAACCCCATGTGTCAATCGTATTACTGTCAGCACTGAATATAAGTCAAAACAGCTCAACATACTGTAAATATAGAAAAATTTTAGATGTTAGAACACACTTAAAAACTACCCTTGTTGAGGCATATTCCCTTCTTGCTGCTTAGTGATTAGTTAGTTCTAATACATACTGCTACTGTAGCATTCCTGTGTATGCTTGCCAGTTTTGCGGACATGTTGGGGCTGACAACATTTGGCTTAGACCTTCAATTTAGTGTAATTTTAAATATGCATTTCTAAAGTAAATTCTATTGAGGAGGCCTAGGTGACTGAGTGAAAAAACTAATCACCTTTCACATTTATGTACAATTATCATGTAGTTGTTACCACTGATCCAAAATGCTTTTTATGATGTCAGTTTAATTTTTCCTCTATCATTTTGGGTCTTTGACATTTTGACAGTCTTGACTGAGATATTTTTATTAATATGTTTTTCTTCAACTGTAATTGTAAAAACTCATCACCATCATGTATGAATGAGTTCATTGTTGAGCAGTCATAACTGTCTGTCTTGTGAAGAATCTTCAGAGATGCATAAATGTGTCGTCATGTGTACTAGAAAGTGTAATAATCTTCATGTGGATCTAAAGCTTGTTCTGTAAGAACAAATGTACATTGACATCTTTAATGTGTGTTGACTTCTCTTAAATGTGGCAAATGGTGCTTGCTCTAAGGATGGGAGGAAGAACGTAGGTACCTTTTCCCACACTTTTAACCTGTATTTTAAAAAGCAATGATGATATGGATATTTATATGAATGAACACCTTTAGTCCTGCATATGGTGCCTGGACACCTTCCCTCTGTCAGATGCCTTATTTCTACTGCAGCTTTGGTTTGGGCTTGTATATATTACTAAATTCTGTTGTCACTGCACCTCAAATGATCACTGTTTACTTTTTTCTTCTTTCTGGATGAATTAGTCTGGAATCCAAGCTACTGCCTGCTTTCATTTGAAAGTTGAAATGTTTTACTTAAAATTTATTGATCACTATTTGGCATCCTTCTTACCAACAGCCTTTGCAAGGGGTTCTTGAAGCAGTAATGTTTGTACTGGGCTGGAATGGCAAATAAAGTTTCCTAATGACTGGGTGTAGATTCAGTCCACCTTACTAAAGATTTTTTCAGTTCTACCAGCCCATGGTAGCTTTATCTAACTGCTCCCAGAAGGAGATGACACCTTAGAGCATCTCTCTTGTGAAAGTGTTGAGTACACAGGCAGGATTAAGTGTGACAGAGACTTTCAGAAGGATTCCATCACACAGAAGGACCTAAGAGTCCTTCTGTTTTCTGTCTTGCAGATCTTGCTCTGAAAGATTTTGTCAGTTCTTATTCAGGAAAACTAGGTGAGAGTTTCTGTCTTCCATCCAAAAGAAAACTTTTGGCCAAGGTTATAGGTCAGGTGCACAAGTCAAGGGTAATACAGAGTTTTACCAAGGGCAGTGTTGAAGAGGGAAAACAGTTCAGAGCCATAATAAAGCTTTCTCTTCCCTCAGCTTCCAATAAGAACAGGAAGGAATTTGCTGACAATTTTTGGGAAGTGCTAGTTGCTGTCAACTCCTGCCCTTTCTGTTTTAATGGCATGTCCATACTATGCTGTAGTACCTCTCTAAAGGTAATGATAACACCATATTGCTGCCATGTGAGAAAATTCCAATGGGAAATAAAATAAATGAGGAAGTAGGTTCTAAGGACTGCTGTGGAACAACTGTGGAATTGTGCTCAAAAACTGAGCTTCATGTGGCTGAAATTTTGCCTAAGTCCCTGTGCCTACTGTTTCCCATCACGTACATGCCTTTGAGGGCCTAGATTCAGCTGATTAGAAACACAAAGCATGAATCCAAAAGAGAATTTAGTTTATGTGAATCTGGGTCTATGACAAGTATCAGTAACCTTCAGACTCTGAAGTCAAATTTATTAGAGATCAGAAGTGAAGAAGTTTGAGAAATGTTAAAATGTCCTGGAAATGCCTTATATGCTGCTCAGAGATTGTAAATTATATATGGATTGCAATATCTTTTGAGAAGGCATTGCATTTGGGAAAAAAAGACCTGCCATCATCACATAAATCAGTAGCATGGAAAGACAGTTTCTACTGCAGAGAGCTTGCAGTCTAAACTGCAGACTAAATACCATAGCTCTTCTACATTGGTGAGCAAGCCAACAATTCAGCTGATGTTCTCCTAAGAGGAAAACCATTCCAGACAGATGACCATTTTGTAGAAAGAAGATTTTGGCCCTGCACTGTAAATTGATTTCTCTGTAGTTATCAGTTGTCCAAAAGCCCCATGTAGAAGTTACATTCTCAATGAGCAGCTTTATGAAGGTTTTTGAGTTAGCATGCTGCTCTATGTTTTGCTAAGAGAAGAACAGAAGACAGCTTGCTTTTAGAACTTCTGTTGTGCTTCAGAAGTCCCATAGCAAATTAAGTGACAAATTAACATCTCTGGTAATGTAATGAGGCAAACTTGTTCATCCTACCTAATGATCCTGTCATAAATTGGTTTCCAACGGGAGGCCAAAATCTTTCTTTACTTTCCTTTTTTCCCCCATCTGGTCACAGCAATTTTTTGGATGTGCTTATTAAAAAGTATTAACTGCTTCAATAAGCAAATTATCACACGTTTTCAAAATAAATACTAATGGCATGTTTTTGTATTTCTGTAGCCACAGCTCCTTCTATTCATGTGTGGGATGCAATGAACAAGCAGACACTGTCGGTACTGCGGTGCTACCATTCCAAGGGCGTTTGCTCAGTCAGTTTCAGTGCCACTGGCAAACTGCTGCTGTCCGTAGGGCTGGATCCCGAACATACCATTACCATTTGGAAGTGGCAGGAAGGTAGGAAAGAGACTGGTTTTGTAGGAGGTGTTTACATGGTTAGATATGTCTTGAGTCAAGAGCAGTCGTAACATTAAAGCATCAGCAGATTAAAAATTTTTACAATAAATGCTGTGTACTCTGCTCCATACAACAAGATCTAAAATAGATGACTTTACCCTTAGTGACTGCTAAATATATCTCCATTGAAACTATTGTGTAAAGATCAAGAAAGTTCACTGATTTCCAGTAAGAATAATATAGGTTTTATTTTTTAAAATTGTCATCATCATCATCGTCATCGTTATTACTTTATTCTTCTCTAAAGACTTATTACTGCCTAGGTTGTCATACTCCTAAAATTATTCCCAAAAGTTGCATGTTGCAGAAATGGGGTGCCAGGACAACTCCTCTATGCATATAATCGGTGCCCTGAGCTATGCTACATGTTTTCAGATCAGCTTTGGTCCGTATTCCTCATTTAGGCTAAAGAGATTTGAGCTCCTTTCCTCATCTCCTTTCTACCTGGCAAAGCCATGCCTAGATTATGGGTCTGATCCTCTGGTCTTAGAGGTTTATTTCCTCTCTCTTTGGGGATTACTTTTGATCAACTAGTAACTCTCATAATTTTAAAGATTAGCTATTAAGTTAATAAAAAGTGATCTTTCACAGCTTGTTTGATACATCTTGTGGGGATGGATGAAATGTCAGGTGTGTATTTATACAGTCTTAGGTAAGATGTAGGATGTGTGGTCAGAACATGCCTGTGTTCATCTTAAGGGTTGATACACAGTCAGAATGGCAGCTAAGGATCTCAACTGAGGACTCTTCATGTGGGTCAAAACTATTTTAACATTTTTTAACCAGAAATGTGTAATTTTCTCAGCAAATTTGAAATGTCCATTTTCTTTCTGCCAGGTGCCAAAATTGCCAGCCGAGCTGGTCACAACCAGCGTATATTTGTAGCAGAATTCAGGCCAGATTCAGATACACAGTTTGTTTCTGTGGGAGTAAAACATGTAAGGTTCTGGACACTGGCTGGAAGAGCTCTCCTCAGTAAAAAAGGGCTGCTGAGCTCCATAGAAGATGCCCGCATGCAGACGATGCTTTCTGTAGCTTTTGGAGCGGTACGTACTTCAACAAACCACCTCAAAATGCATAAAAACAAACTTTTTTTACCCTCCTGCCTTTATTTAGTTCAGTGAGACTTTTATAACCTGCTGATGAGTATATCTGTTGTTTTGTTAAACTCAGTTTAGCATTCCTAATACTTACCTGCTAGTTAGAAGTAGTACCAGCTTTCTTTAGAACAGAAAGGACAAAGACTATGGATTTGTATGTTTTCTGGAGAAACAAACATAGATGCTTTGAACTGATAATGCACTGCTTGTTATTTAATCCAGGTAAAACAAAGCCTAGTCTAGACTGCAGGAACCAAAGTAGAAATGAGGCTGATTTTATGCCCACCTGGAGGTGATTGTTTTGTAATCTGTATGTGCTATTGCTCATGGGTGATCAGAGACCACCATTGTTCTGGGGCATTTGTTAATGTTGGACACTGTTAGGCAACTGCTTTAGGGGTTTCTTTTGCTTTGGGGGTTTTTGGACACGTGCAGGCCATCTTGCTAAGTTCCACAGCACTGCTAGGTCTGGAGTTGCTCTGCATGAGCAGTACTCCTATCTTCAGCAGGGCAGAAAGCCACAGATACCCTTTGTGAAGTGGTCCTTTGCTTTGATTGCCTGCATTTCTGTCCTGTTTGACCATCTGCCTGTTGATGGTAAAAAATTGAATTTACACCAATTTTGATTTTTGAAACTCTAACTGGGCTTTGGTTTCCTTTTTTTTTGCTATGCTGTCTCTTTTATACAGTGTTGTTTGCCTGATTTAAATGAAGGTCTTACAAAAAACGAAGAATTTTTCCAAATGATAACTGTTATTCATGCCCAGCCCAAGCAATAGCCAGGGGTTTTTGGAACCTCTGTAAACTTTCTTATGGAGAGACAGGTTCTTAGTGTGAGAATCAGGCTGTATGCTACATGGCCTGAAGTTTGGTATGAGGGTTGAGGATGCAGAGCTTTCAGTAGTTTTGGGAAAAGCTGTGTAAACTGAATAAAGCCAAACCTGGTGTGTTCTCCATACATCTGTAGGGAGCAGTTCTGGGAGTGCTCTTCTTGATTTTGTCTCCGAAGGAGCTGGTTCAGCTCTCCCTAAACAGAAGCTGAAACAGCCCAACAGTTATGCTGTGAGGATGATCTGAGAATCTGTTCTCAACTTCATTTCCAGTGCTCTCTTACTTTATTAGAGCCACACACACTCACCCTTAATTTAAAAAAAAAAAAAAAAAAAAAAAAAAAAGGGATGAAGAGCATCAACCCACTTCAGTCAAGGAAAGTGTTTGTGCCACGTGTACATGTGTACTGATACTCTTGAAACATGATAATACTACACATGGTACTTAATTTGAGGATTCATCTAAGTTACTAAACCACTTTTGCTCAATACCCAGTTCCTTTTGGAATCCTAATAAATAGCCCTTTAATTTCAGAGGTAATTAAATTGATTTTTATTACCTTTCAAGATCAGGAAGCAGAAGTAAAGAACAGACAGTTTTTAATTCTAAGTAAAGTCAAATTCTTTTCTTCCTGAACTAAAGGTTACTGTAATCATGTGAGTCTCTTCACCTAATCACAAAAATTACTGCAAGCATAATATATATTGCAAGGGGGTGCAAGCTACCTGCTTGTGTGCTTGTGTAGAATGTCAGTACTTACTGTGGTATTCTACTTTTTTTTGCCACACATTGTACACCTGATAGGCTGAAAGCATAGATAACCATATGACTAAAGCTTAGGTCATTGTATTTTTTGTTGCAAAAAGAAATGCAGTGATTTTCTTCAAGCTACAAGAAAGCATCTTTCAGACTTCAAGAAAGAATATAGTAGCTCATTGTTTCTGTCCCTAGAGGTCCTTATTGCCTCTTCCAGTTTCCTCTTCTCCAGCAGCAAATAAAAGCAATTTAGCCTCTAAATGCAAATAGTGTTTATTTCTGAATGTTTTTCTTCCTACCTTACTCAGAATCAGATGATGAGCATATTTTTCCCCTTTTCAGAATAACTTGACATTTACAGGTACTATCAGTGGAGATGTTTGTGTTTGGAAAGATCATGTGTTGATACGAATTGTGGCCAAAGCTCACAACGGACCTGTTTTCACCATGTACACCACACTAAGGGATGGTTTGATTGTTACAGGAGGCAAAGAAAGGCCGTGAGTCTTCTTTTTTCTTTTTATCTGCATGCACATGTACTCTTTAAAAATGGCTTGGATTCATCCCATCCACACTAGTTGAAACATTAAAGGTAGAAGAGTAGTTCCTTTCAGATCCCTGATAGGTGTTAAGGAAAAGAGCAGCCACCACCTCCAAAGTGCAGGTAACCCCAAGCTCACTTCAACTAGATATCTTTCCCATTGATTGTAAGAGAAAGTATTTAGTCTGAAATTTACAATCGGAATAGTTAGGGTTGGAAGGGGCCTTATAGATTTTCTAGCTCCAACACCCATTTAGTTTTAAGCAAAAAAAAAGTTATCTAGTCCTTGTGGGTTACTTCTTTCATTGAAGATGGACTTTTACTGAAGATTACCCAAGTAATTTGCATAGTTGTGATTGAATACATGAATGATAAATTTTATAGAAGTATGATGCATAGCTTCTTTCAAAGGAAACATCTGCTTAGTTATGATAGCAGAGGCAATCTATCTTCTCTGAAATCTAAGGTACAGCAAGGTTCTTTGTTTCTGGGGTTGCAAGCAAAGTATTTCCTCCAGCATCTTATTTTTTTTTGGTGCCTTCCTAGTGATAAGAAAATGCTTCAGCTGTAATGCAGTCCATCTGATGACATGATAGTGCCCAATTTTGCAGGACACAGGCCACTTGTCTTTTCAACCCAAACTGAAAACTTACTTCTGTTTAAAATATTTCCTTCTACTATTTATAAATATTGTTGTTATTTTATTTGGAGGATAGTCTCTCTACCACTTAGCTTCAGAGGCTTTTAATAATTAGTATTTGACCTGAAACAAATAGTGAAGAATAACAATAAGAACCCAGAATTAATCTCCTGTGGAAAAATGAAATATTGACAATATACAAAACAGATTTTCATTTAGGAAGACTGCATGCTTTTTTCTGCCTTAGTTGCAGTTGACCAGCCTGTTTTGGTAAAATTTTGCTGAGTATTATCATCCATCATATGTCAAAACAGTGCTAGTGGGAAGCAAAGAATATACTATTGCAAGGAGTATCAATTTATAATTCATAAGGGTTCTTTTATTAATACTACCAGTAATTGTGATTAAACCTTCTGAAGTTCTTTGTAAGATTATTCAGTAATCAAAGCTGTAACACAAGGAGCTCAGTACTGTGGAATATTATATATTTGTTTCTATTAGGGGATATTGAAGACAGATAAGATATGTCCCAGCTCAACTAGAAATGCCAGATTTATCACTGTTTCTATAGACATTATCTCCTTTTTAGAAACTTTTTTTTTTTTTTTCTATGTGTTTTGCACTGAGATACCAGGGTTTTCTGCAAGTGGGATGGAAATAATTAGTATTTTTATTATTAATACCTATTAGTTATATGGTTTTCCTGCTGTATCTGTGTAATTTATTTTGCAGCAGTGAAAATAATGACATTTTCACAAAAGTGAAAATCTTCTGTCATTTATTTCACAGAAATAAAATACATACCATTTCTGTTTCTTTCCGCTATAATTTGAAAACTTCTCCCTCTCTGATTATTAAGATTGTGGTTTGCACTCTTAACTTTTCTTTTGACTAGACAAATTCCCTCAGAGCTACTCATTCAGAGCAAGCCCATCAGCACCTGTCTTTCAACTTCTTCTGTACAGTGGAACAGTGAGGACTTGGAATCAGGGTGTCTTGCTGGGCAGTGAGGCTCAGCATGTTAACATCACCAGTTCAGTCAAATCGAACCTTTAACGATTTAAAGCATACTAAAATGCCCCATTTGCAGTACAGTACATTAAATAATGTAGTTCTTTCATCCATTAGTTGTCCTTGTGCCAGCTATTATAGTCATGGTTCTTCCTGATGTCTGTATAGCTCAAAGGAAGGAGGAGCAGTGAAGCTGTGGGACCAGGAGCTGAAACGATGTCGTGCCTTCAGACTGGAGACAGGACAAATGACAGACTGCGTTCGCTCTGTTTGCAGAGGCAAGGTAAACAAAGCTGCCTGTCTGTAAAGTAAAGCTTATCATTTGTGGGCTCATGTCTAAATATCAGATAAATTAGTTCTGCTTTCTCTTCTAGCTGGTATTTGAAATTAAAGGCTAAGCTAGAAGGTGCCTACAACTGATATTGTGGCAGAAAAACATCTACTTTGTGAGATATCTGTCTTTCTTAGGATAATATTCCATATATATTTTTATTAAAGACTACTTAAGGATTTATTTTCTATTTTATTTTCACACTTCAGATGTCAAATATCAAATAAGAAGCAGTAAGTCAGCCAGCACCATGGTATCTACAGAGCTTTGTACTTGAATAAATCAGAGGAGCTTAAAAATAAATTTTCTTGGATTATTTAACAACTTGGCTTAAGCAAACTTTCTTGACAGAACTATAGCTCTAGATGATTTTTTAATTACTGTTCATCATGAGAAGTTAATGTATTTTATCAGAGAAAATTCTTTCACTATTGTTCAAGGGGAAAATTCTCGTTGGGACAAGAAATGCTGAAATAATTGAAGTTGGAGAGAAAAATGCTGCATGTAACATTCTAATTAATGGTCATATGGATGGACCCATCTGGGGCCTAGCAACACATCCATCCAGAGATTTTTTCCTTTCTGCTGCAGAAGATGGCACAGTAAGACTCTGGGATATTGCTGAAAAGGTAGGTGTTAGACAATACATATTTAGGAAAATAATAGACTTGTGATGGTGATGCAGAATTCAAACTTGCTTTTTGCTATATGCTGAAAATAATCCATGCTGTTAGCGTGTTAACAAACTATTAGCATAAGATGCTTTTAAAATATTGACATTTAGTAACAGATACTATTCTGGGTTTTTATTTCTTCACAGAAGATGCTGAACAAAGTCAGCTTAGGACATGCAGCTCGTACTGTTTGTTACAGCCCAGAAGGTGATATGGTAGCAATTGGCATGAAAAATGGAGAATTTATTATCCTGCTTGTGACCTCTCTAAAAATTTGGGGGAAAAAAAGGGACAGAAGATCAGCAATTCAAGATATCAGGTCAGAAAATATAATTTGTGGTCTTACTGTGGTATGCTAGAAATCTCTAATGTTTAGGGTTTTTTTTAAATACAATTCTGTGTTCTGAGGAACTTTGCAATGATATTTCAGAGAGCTGGGGGTACATGAAGATGAGAGGATCAGTCAGAACAATTGGTGTGGTGGTGTGGACACCAGTAGGAATGTTCCCTGGGGGCTGGTGTTGGGAGTGGCACTGTTTGACATCTTGGTGGCAGCAGGGACAGTGTGGTTGGGTGCCCTCAGCAGGTTTGCCAGTGACACCAAGGGTGTGGTGTGGTCAACATGCTCGAGGGAAGGGATTTGTAGGAGGTGAAAGGAGATCAGAAACTTATAGATGAAGACTGGATGGTGAGAGATAATGGAAATGCCAGTCTGTCAGTTTGCTGTTTGTTGTGTTTGTTAGAAAGGAGTTAGAAGTAAAATTTTTCTTGTTTCCTGGGTGGAGGAACAGACTGTTTCTCCTGTGAGATAAATTGGTTGTAATCAGCTAAGGAAAGTTTTGGAGAGCAAAGTAATGATGGGGGAGAAATATAAGCAGAGGGACCTTGCAGGAGAGCTCTGCTAGGAGTTAGGGGGTTGTTGGAGTTGGAAACCTGTCCCAAGGTATGTTTCAGAGAGAATAGAAATTAAGAAACTTCCCTGGTAACACAGAAGTGGCTGTGAAGTATTTGTTCAGCTCAGGAAGCTACTGGGTTTCAAGACTAGAATGGAAAACTGGAAGAAAGAAACCAGTGTGCAAAGATACATTAGGCATACAAAAGGTTTGATTTACACCTTTTTATTGAGTACATTTCATCTAGGATCTCTGGGTTTTCTTCAGTTACATCACTTCAGTTTTCCAGTTTTTAACCTTGTAAGTATAGCATCAGAGTGTCAGAGTGTCATCAGGGGGATGTCACAAGTTGTTAGACCATGAGATGGTCATGAAATCAGATAGTGAATAGAGTTATTCAGGAGATGTTCCCAGTTCACTTATATATGTAATCTCTACCAAAATTATTGCCACCTGCTGGATAGGCATTCCCTGAAAATTTAATTTCAAAAGTTATTTTGCCTCACAGAGTGAATACTCTGCCTCCCTCCAGTTCTGGATAACAGATACTTGAAATGCAAATTTCTGTACTTCTCAAATATTATAATCTGCTAAAAGTGCCAGCCTGTGTTCATGAAACCCTTTTATCTCTTCAGGTTTAGCCCAGATTCTCGTTACCTAGCAGTTGGTTCCAGTGAGAATGCAGTGGATTTTTATGATCTGACTTTGGGTCCCACACTAAATCGAATCAGCTATTGCAAAGATATCCCAAGTTTTGTGATCCAGATGGACTTCTCTGCTGACAGCTCTTATCTCCAGGTATTGGTCCTTAATTGTTCAAGGTACTGAATGGAAAACATACTCATGACAGATACTCTGCAAGTATTCTCCTTGGACAATTTCTAAGTTTTGTAACTAAGTGTTGGAGTATGGTGCTGTCATTAGACTTTGTTGTGGTGGTAAGTGGATGCCTTTAGTTTTGAATAGTTTTCCTGGAGATCAAATACAGAAAATAAGCAAAGAAATTAGACAGATTTCAAACCTCCCGTGATGTGTCTCCCTGCTTTTTACCTCTGATGCTGATGGGCTATCTTAAAAGAGGAAGAAGTACAGTCTGTCATTCTAATGGACCTGGGAACCTATGAATTCTTCATCTCTCTGGCCTTCATGATGGCATTACATGTCTTTTAACTGCTACACTTTGTGGAGCAGTACCAAAATCATGGTGTTGCAACTTGCAACTATAGGAGGGCTTAAAGTATTTCTTAAAATAAATATAAATATAATATGCTTTCTATATTTTATTTGCATCTGAGAGGAGAAATAAGCTTCTCTCATTATCAAGTCAATATTTACAGCCCAAGAGGAAGACCTTTGTGTCTGTTTTAAAGATAGGAATTTATTTTGCCTTATTTGTATATACTCACACACTAACACATATGTGCAGAATGTGAGTTGTTTCAGTTGTTTTTTACTAATTAGACATTTAAATGTTAAGATTTCTTATGCTTTCCTACTATTGCTTTATGCTTGTCTAGATTTTTGAGAATTTCCAACTCATTGACTAAGTTTCCTTAATAGCTGGTACTTTATGGAGTAAAAAGTAACTGTCACAAAAATGCTTTTCAAAGCCCTCTGGAATTGTACTTTCATATTTTGAAACAAGTTAATGTATTGTAAATTCTCTGTGATCACCTCAAAGGTCTCTACGGGGTCTTACAAAAGGCAAGTGTATGAAGTGCCTTCAGGAAAGCAGCTTGTGGACCAGGCTGTGATTGACAGAATAACATGGGCTACTTGGACAAGGTAAATGATTCACATATTTACACCTGTTAAAACACTTGGAACTCCCAGGAGAAGCACCTACTATTTAAAAGCATATTTAATCCCTTCAGTCAGATATTTTCTTTCAACATCTGCTCTGGCAGCAGCTCCCCTAAATGAGCACAGCAGAAGGCAGCACAGAGCAGATTCCCTCAGTACACAGGGCCTGTTTATCAAAATAGTAATGAGAGTACAGATCCAAACATGAAAAGACAATACACAACTAGGGCAATTCAAGATTATTTACAGTACCACACTAATGGTATCTATATAAATTACTATTAACAATTGCATATTAGAAGGCATACAAAAATACTATAAAATACCTTAAAGTTATTATATTTCTTTCAAGATATTGCATGAAATATAATACCACATTTTTATTTTGTAGATAAATAATTTGTTTCCTATTCTATGAAAATCTGACTCTCTGTGCCCTTCTTCAGTCTCTGTTGCCTGCTTTTAATTATTGTCCTCTTATTATCACCCTCAGACAAAAATTGAGAATAAATACTTAAAATTTTTCCACATTTGAACCACTTTGAACAATAAGAATCCTGGCTATTTTCTGCAATATACAATAAAACTATAAGATTTTAGAAGGCTCTGCAGGTCTCATTTTAATAGATTTCTGTTTTTTGTTTGGGTAATCAATTTTTGTCCCCTTTTTGAGACAAAACTAAGAAACTGGTATTTCCTGATCCAATTCAGTATGTCTGATGTAAATCATGCTTTTTTGCATGTAGTGTACTGTGCCCTGAACTGGGGGGAATCACAGAAAAATTCCCAAATCATCCACTTATTAACAAATGATAAATTCCCTGTTTCTTTGGATTCCTGGAAGTATGCATGTGCCTTGTAAGCAGAGCTGAGTAAAAGCCCTTTTACAAGGCTATGCAAAGGAGCTTTTCTGTACTCTTAAAATAATTATGTTTTTAGGGCAGGACAGTGCATTTTTTCTCTCTCTGGTTATAATGAAGAATCTTCATCTGACTCAGAGAAACTTTTCTTTAGATTGATATGAAAACACTACAGAAGCAACAAAACATAGTTATATGCACTTGAGAATATTTTTCTTTTTGTTGTTTTCCTAAAGCTGAAGCTTATTCATCTAAGGCTTATGCCATGATGTTCTATTTCTAATTGACCTGTCTTTATTAATTTTTTGGTTTTATTTTTGCAAATGCCTCACTGGACAATAGTAGTACTATTGATTTCACTTCTGGTTCTCTCACATTGCTGTGGGCCACATTATTTTGGGAATTATATCATTGAATCAGTTTCAGAGAATGGAAAAGAATTATGGAATTATTCAAAAACTAATTACAGAATAAAAGCTATATAAAATGTGCATGTGTGAGAATAAAATGTAAACATTGCATTTTTATAGAACCAGTTAGAATGTGAGATCTGCTTTCTATTTCCTGACTCTTGTTTTTGCAGTGGTTTTCAAAAGAATTTCTTGGTCTTCTGTTTCAGTGTTCTAGGGGATGAAGTAATTGGAATCTGGTCCAGGCATGCTGAAAAAGCTGATGTGAATTGTGCTTGTGTCTCTCACTCGGGAATCAATCTTGTAACAGGAGACGATTTTGGCATGGTCAAACTCTTTGACTTTCCATGTCCTGAAAAATTTGTAAGAACTACTTTTGGCATGATTACAACAACAAGTACTGTTGATATTAGGGTCTTGTCTTGTTTCTCCAGAGGACATATGATGGAAATATTTTCTTCTATTAATCTGTAGCTTTTTAATACCTTCATAGCTCTGTAGTCTCATACGTGTGCTCCATGTCAGGGTTTCCCAACTATTTTGTGCAAGAGCTCAAATATTACTGAAAATGACTGCCAGTCTGCTTTAGCATAGTGCCTGCTTAATGAAAATCTCAAAGCCCTTAGTAATTTCCACATCTCTGATCCATTTGACAGATGAGGAAGATAGCTGGTGATTTTAGTCCCATCTGTGTATCTTCACGGATGAAGAGTTTACAGATTTTTCACTAACACTGTTAAATTGTTTCAATGGTTTTTATAATTCTAATTTACAATTTTTTTCACTTGTTTTCACTGTTAATTTTCAAGATTTGAGACTGCACAGGGTAAACTGCTCGCACAATTGAAATGAAAATTTTTTTTTCAGTGTGAGGAATTTTACACAAACTTGGAAGTTAGTCATGTGGCAAGATATATTGAATATTATTGCATTAGCTTGAACATTCTTTCCAATTTGCAAGTGCTCTCTTATTGACTGACTACTTAATCTGCATTGCAGCTCAATAGTAGTTCTCCTTCAGATCTTTCACATTTGACAACCTATATAACTTTTGAACATTATAAATATGTGAGGCAATAAAAATATAGATAAAAACATGCATGCCTTCTTTGATTTAGGAGGGTACAGAATATTTAGACTCTCTCATTCTGTTGTTGTTTGGGGTCTTTTTCAGGCAAAACACAAACGATTTTTAGGTCACTCTGCCCACTTAACTAATATTCGATTCACAAGTGGAGACAGATACGTGGTCAGTGCTGGTGGGGACGACTGCAGGTAGGTGACCTTGCCATTACTGTCAGAATTTACACACCACTGGGCATGGACAGGCCATAACAATGTAAAGCTCAAGTTCAGCCTTCAGCCTTCTATCGTGTGCTTGCTTTCCTGTTCGGACAGAGAGAAAAAGGTATTTGTAATGAAATAAATATCCCAAATGTTAATGTGAACAGCTAATATTTGATGAGTTAAAATGTTCACATGAATATTCAGAACATCATACTTTTAATGGGAATTTCTTTTGGCTGCGTTAGCCATTTCTTTTAACAATATTGTTGTCTTCTATATCTCATGTTTATTATCTTTTTGAAAACACAGCTTATTTGTGTGGAAGTGTGTGCATATGCCTCATTGAGAGAGACATGGAGACTTGCAAAGAGGAAACTGCATGAAGTACCAGGCATGAAATACCCAGGACTGCAATGTGACGTTCTACTGTGCCCTGCATGCGTGAGAAGTGACTCAAGACACAGAGCAATCTGTCTCTGAAAGACAGGAGTCTGCCAGAAGGATGGACTGTCACAAACACACTGAGGCTGCTAGGTCTGCTTCAGTGTCAGATAATCTGGGTTTGTATTCCACTCACTGCCAGATGTTGAAAACAAAATATGTGGATGAAAGGAAAAAGTGAATTGTTAATCAATGTACAGTTTCACAGCAAGTTCTTGGGGTTTTAATCAAGAGATGCTATTTCTGACCTAGTGCTGTACATTGATCTATTTTCAGCATGAATGTTTTTCCTTTAAGTTTTGAGGTCTAAATAGCATAGATTAAAAGAGTATTCCATATTTTATTACTGAGAGAGACCATATATTAACTCTTAAATATATAGTATTTTAATAAATGTTTAATTATTATAATGGAAATTATATTTCTATGGCTGGTCAAAAGGAAATATCATATCTGATGAAGCAGAAAATAATAGAGTTGATTCCTTATGACTGAAATATTTCTGTATTTAGAGGCCTGGGTCACAGTCATGTCTGGTGAGAGCCGTTGGATATGCATGATCTTCATGGCTAATTTAGTGTTTTTGTTGCACTTAAACATTAAATTAGTTCAATGAGCAAAAATAGATTTGCTCACTTTGCGAGTGCCTTGCCCACTACCTAAAAGTCTAACTCCAATTTTTGCCTTGTGAATAAAAGCATTCTCAGTGGAAGAGAGATTATTGCTATGTTACCTGACTGGGCTGTGAGCCTCTCTGCTGGAAATGAGGACCAGGGTGAGGATTTTGTAGTCTTCTTGTCAATAAAGTTTGGGATGTGGCAGTGGCAAAAATAGGATTTCAGAGCAATATGAATTGATTTTATTTTCTCAGCATCATAGGGGAGATTCAGAGAGAACTTTCTGAGCATTATATTTTATACATTTGAACTTTTTAATAGAGTTAGGACTAGCTGAGAGATGTCTCTATTCAGATTTCTCTTCTGATTGTAAAAAATGTCCAGTCATCTGCTTCTTTGAATGGACCTGCTGTCACCTCGAGCATTTATTCTATTCTGCAACATAACTGAGATTCTAAGTTGGAAAGACATTTCAGTGATAATAAAATCCTGAACAAAGCTGTGTTTTGGGTACAAGTGAGGAAGATTTCGTCAGCTATTTGTCTAAATCATGTCAGAGAGAAGCATTACAGACAGTTAATTTTCATACAATATAGCAGGGATCAAAAATCACTAATTATCAGCACTGCTCTCATTGTGGTATTCTGCTGTGAACAGAAAGCTTTCTTTCTGTGTAAGCCAGCATTGCTTTGACAGTGACACTTGTTGAGGTCAGTCAAGAAGCTTTGGTATTTTTCATCTCTTGCATTTTCTTATGCCAGATGAAAAAGAAATAAACCTCATCTCTTCTTGTAATCATCTTGTGTGTGTGTTGGTTACAGAGGGAATGGGAGGGCTTGCAGGTAGAAGAGAAGATGGAGAAAAGTGGCAGAGCCAAACTTGTGTGCTCTCCTTGTTATGTGGTATACAAAACTAGTTACCCAGCTGTCTTAGGTAATATATTTTATATATCAAACTATAACAAACTATTTATTTTAAAGAAGCTGATGAACTAAACTGTTACCAGGTTTCTCAGCATGGTGGTTCTTAGCAAAGTCTTGACAGTTATGCAGCTGCTTTTCTACAAGAGCAAAAACTCCAAGGATTCGATCATGAGTGTACAGGGAGATTTTGGCAGTAATGTTCTTGAGTTTAGGGAAATTGATTATGTGAGTTGTAATTAGACCTGATGTATCTCATAACCTGGTTTCCTGTCTTGTCTGTTGTACATGAAAATGAGTCTCTGGTGTTTATATCTTCACTTTACCAGAGAAATGGTGTGCTGTGTGCTCTTTCATGGCTGTGATTCTATCCCTTATTAAACACATCTGTGCAGGACTTCTGGACTTGAAGGAGGATTTGTCCTGCCTCTATTTTAAACTTGCCTTTCGTTGGATCAAGATGGATGACTGTTAAGAGCTCACTCATAGTCTGTCCTACTCAGACTGTCAGATCAAAGTCCATATTTTTTTTTTGTCTCTGAGTTTTCCTCAAAAACTCCTAGGCTCTGTGAACTCTTCTGTAGGTCTTCACCCAGTGAAGGAGGTATGTGGATCAAGAGGGTTTGTTCCTCGAATCTTTGTCACTGATCCTCTTCTCCTCCCTCCCTCTACCCCCTTCCTTAATGCTGTGCCTCTCCACTGATAATTTGTCCATTGGTGCTTTTCCCCTGAGGAATCCCAAAGGCCACACCAGAGCTAAAGGATGACCAAAAAGGGGTGGGAGGGACCAAGCTGAGGGCTGCAGCCTCCAGGTCTCCCTGCTCCTTCACTCTCTTCCAAACCTTGCTGCTACTATAAAGGGCTGGGATGGGAGCTGGAAGCTGAGGAGCTCATTAAAAACGAAACTGCCAGCATTGTTCCTCCTCTTGCAGCCTGTAATGGTAGCCAGTGTTTTCCCTAGTGAAACTGCTCTGAGGTTTGCCAGGTAAAATGGGGGCAGCCAGCTGGGAATGAGCACAAATGCTGAGAAGAGTGAGCAGAGCCTCAGTTGCAGTTTGGAGCATAATGTAGCTCTGATTCTCTGCTGAAGTAAAGAGCTGGCTTGTCAGCATGGTCCAAGCTGGCAGCTTTAGGGTGTTCCTGGTCTTTTTGTCTGTGATGGTGCTTGCTACTGTGCCTCATTTGCTGTTTACATTAAATGCTACTGTAGTAACCTGCTAATTGTTGCCACCCATGCTTGAAGCATGCCTACCTGGGAACAAGCTGCTTGTTCTGATAGGCAGTGGGAGCTCAGACTGGATGCTCCACAGAGAAGTCAGAGGATGACAGAACCCCCTAGTATAGGTCAGAGAAGTAGCTGGAATTTGGAGGGATTGGTGACAGCCTTTCATCTGGAAGCATCAGAGAGAGCTGAAAGCAGGAGAGCTTTGCCTGAAGCTGGAGAAAACCTCTTCTGGGGTTATACAGCACCAGGGATGGGAGGCAAAAGTTCTTTGTATCATTTAATCACTCATAGTGGATGATATTTTACTGTAGCTTGTCTTCTTGGTTAGCAGCAAACATACATCTTTGGGATCTGTAGTTGGCAATATTTTTGCAATAAAAAAATTAACTAGAGAACTGAGTAAAAATAAAAGACATTTCATGTAATAAAATAAGTATGCCCTTGAAAGCTAATAAGCATACTTAGAAAACACAGAATAAGGAAGATCCATCCCCTAGGAACAAGGAAATTTTAAAAATACACATTTAGAACTGAAAGTTGCCATAGTGCAGGAACTGAGGAACACAGTTGGGAATTAGGTCAGAGAAAGAGATTAGCCAATTAGTTTGTATTCTACAAACAAATATGTAGAATCTTTTAGAATTGAAATTTATTTTTTTTTAATCTCAAGTAGACACTCAGCATGTATGACTTTCTTATTTTGCTAGAGAAAGCAAGAAATGCTGCATGAAACTAAAGGATAGGATTTCAGAAAATGAAGGCTATTTTATCACTTGGTGACAGCTGAGGAAAAGCATGCATTCAGAGCAACTTCTGACTTTGCTCTGTATCAGGGTTTTCAGTGTTAGCAAGATTTATTTCAGCATAACTGAACTTTCTACCAGTCAGGTTAATGCTGACCTAGAACTGTGCCAGAAAGCAGGTCCACTGCAGGTGAGACATCTCCTCAGTCTAAAAGAAGACCAAAATAAAGGACTTCAGTACCAAGAGCAGGACTTTGATAGCATTCAGGAGTGGCTTAGTTTGAAACCACGATCCAGTTCTCTCAGCTGCTGCCTGAACCACCTCAGCCCCACAGTTGGAGCTGCCAGTTTGCCAAGAGACCCAGCGCCCTTGAGCCGCCCCGAGCGGCGGCCGTGCAGCGCCTCCCCTGCCTCGGGATCCAGCCTGGATGGGCTGGCCAAGCTGTAAGAGTCTCACAAGCAAAGGATCTTGGCTTCAAATACAGCATTTAGCTAGGCAAGGTGACATGTTCCCTATTTCGTTATCATTGTCAGAGATGTAACCAGCCTTAATCCTGAAGTGGTTTTTTTAAAAATTCTGTTAACATAAGCTATAGACACATGCCACCTTGTCAATGTTTTGGACAAAGTGGAACATCCTGTAGACTCTACAGAAGGAAGTAAGACTGCAAATCACAAAATTAATTGCCACATCAGTGATGTAAATGCTCCTAGTCGCATTGCATTTGTGTGCATTTTTTTTTGCTTTTTTTTTTTTTTTTTATGCTTCCTTTCAATATGCTCTGTGTTTTTCTAAAATTTTTAGTGGCATTTGATTTCTGCTCATGTGGATGGATCTATGTGCTTGCCAAATCCTGCTGTCATTCTTCATACCACTCATTGCTGGGTGATTACACCAAGCCCATTTATTTTGTTGGCCCTGGCTTCTGCTCTTCACTTACCTTGACTTCAGACTTGAACCCTGCATATCTCCTTTTAGAAATAAAAATAGGATAGTTTTAGGGTCTAATACGCATAAAAGCCACAATAGGTTTCCTTGCCAAAATCATTTGCACCTAAGAAGCACTACATGGTTTTCTGTCTTTTTGATGCTAGAACACTCATCATCCTCTTTTCAGTTTACTATCAGCAAACCATTCAAAACCTTGATACCTTGATCTGTTTTTTTGTTAACTGAGATCAGCAATCCAACCCATTCACTACTTCTATTGAAAGGAAGAAAAGCATGGAACGTGTTGTCTTCTCCATCCCTCTGTTTAAAACAAAACAGCAAAAGGTGTAAGGTCTTAGCATGATGACAAAATAGACAAATCTTCTAATTTCCATAATGTCTATAATTTCCTCTTCTTTTTGGAATTATGGAACATAGGGTGGAGGAAGCAGTAACAGGAAACCAGTAAACAAACATGGAGAAAAGGCAGAAGGAAAGCAGAGAAAGGAACACTCAAAAATAGGCAAAGGCAAGACCAAAGAACTGACATGGGTGGTGGTGGTGAGTGGCAAACATCTTGTTTCAAGTGGGAAGCATTCAGTGGCTGCTTTAAGGACTGGAGAGCAGCAGAGTGCTCAAGGAAAGACTGCAGGCAACTCAAGGAAAGACTGCAGGCAACTTTGGTTGCTCTGTTTTTGGGAAGATGCAGCCACTCCCGCTCACTGCTGTCTCCACTCCTGTACCTGTGGGACACCTGTTTAGAGCTGAGGTGCAGCAGCAAACAACAGGTTACCCACAGGGCAGTGGATGCAGTGGAACAAAGAAAGTGCTATTGAGACAAGTGCTTTGTTGTACTGAGAGCTCAGACAAAAGTTTAAGAATGTATTTTAAAAGGCTACTTCTCTTTCCACCTAAACCAATCATGGACTGTTTTAATAGGCCTCTTCTGAAAATGTTCTTCAAGCAAAAAATATTAAACCAAAGAAATATTGTACTTCAGAAAACTCTTCTTAACCAAGCTGTTGCAATTACTGCCTCTTGTTTCTCTCCTATTCAGCAGTTCTTGACTCTGTTCCCAGGCATTCACACCATTTAAGATGACAGACATGAAAGCTGTGGGTTCTATTACATTTAACTTGAGGTGTGACAGCAAGAGTAATCTGCAGAGGGCAGTTCAGATCCTACTTGAGCCAAACTTTCCTTCAGCAGTTCTAAGGGCTTTCAAATATACAGGAAGTCAGGTGAGTGTAATTAGACACAACAAATACATCTGAGTAGAAATAAATCAAGAAATACAGTTCTTAATTTTATCCCATAGTAAACCATTACTAAACAAGGAAATAATTATGGTAAACTTTATGTAAAAAACAATCCAAATTAATTATAGGTGTTGGTTAGACAACTGGACTTCTACTTGTAGCAACTCTGTAAGAAACACAAAATTTTTGCATGAATAGCTGGACTGATCTTTCTCCACCTGCTAGAGGGCGGTGGAGCTGGGGACATGAGGCAGGATGTTCCTATTGCTTGGTATGTTTGGATTTCTCTTCCATAAGCCAAAGTAGGTGTTTCCTTAGTTTCTGTTACTGTTTGTGGGATACCTTCAAAATCACTACAAAGTGATTTTGTCCTTAGCAGCACATATCTCACTTAGTTTGGTCACAAATGTCACGTGAGAGCTTGTTGGAAAGAAGGAAGAAACCTAAATCAACAAACCTCAAATGTTTTTTTGTTTTTTAATGATATCCCCCAAAGTATTGTCATGTTTGTTCCAGTGATGTGAAGATCTGTGTGACTTGCACTGTTTGTAAAGGAAAGCAGGTTGTATTCACTTAACTACTAAGTGGCCCCCACATAATGGGTGTTTTAAACCGGAGGATTAAGACCAGTTGTGTTTTACCAGTTTTCCAGGACAAAGGGACAATTGCCCCTGTCCCATTGTGTGTGGTGCTGCAGAGCTCATAAATCTGGCACTGCCTTCAGCTGCTCTCAGTGGGGCTGAAGCAGAAGATGAGGCCATAAGGACAAATATAAATTTTTGCAACAAACGTTGCATTGGTGGGTGCTGAAAAAGGGACGTAGTAGAGGGTTTTAGTCCTCTGCAAGATTGTAAGTCTTTAGGGAAAACAGAAAGACGGGTTCACGTAATATCCTCCATTATCCCTTCATCAGCTTTGGCTCTTACTACTCTTCCTCCTTCCCACAGAAGCCCCTATCCCAGCTCCCCCAGTTTATTTTTCCAATGTAGTGGCTGCAAGGGCCAACTTTTAACTAACCACAGCTTTGCTGTTAGGTACTGTGGTCTTTTGTAATGCAAAGCCCATCCCAAGCATTCTGTTGCTGAAAATTAATTTTCTCTTAACTTAGTTGCAAATTCTTGAGATGGGGGAGAAGGGGGTGGATCTTTCCATGCAATGGAGCTGGAAGTGGTACTGCCCATAACACCATGATTTTTCAATCACCAGTTGCACCCAGGTCAGGTGCTACACTGTATTCTTTTGGAATCCAGTAAATATCCTTTCTAAAGGAACTCCAGGCATGAACACAGACACACACTGCATGAAATAAAAATGGTTTCCTGTACTTCTGTGAAATGTTGGTGCTGTTGGGTAGTGCTTTATACATTTCTGGTCTGTTTTTCCTTTTCTTGCTACTATGTACCCTAGTGTTGTGCTTTCAGGTGCAAAATAGTTTTTTTCTTTAAGCAGTATCTGGTAATTAGCTTTATTTTTGCTTTTTTAGTTCAGTTATGGGTATACAGTATATAGTAATGGAAAAGCTGCATTACTGATTTGTGAAGCAAGTTAAGGCATTTTTTAATGTAAAATTCCATGTTAGAATACACTCAAGCCCAAAATAACTTGAAAATGTAACAAACTAAGTAAATGCATTAGAACCATTTCTTTTTTTTAAAAAAAATGCACTTCTAGCTTTATAGCTTGGTTTGTTCAGCTTTTAGCACAGGAAAAGCTTTTCTCATGCTGAACACTGTGCAGTTGGTGACAGCCCAGCACAGCAGTGGAAATGCAGCAATGGAGATGATCCTGGTCTTCTGCTGCCCTTACAAATTCTTGTCTCCTCCTCTCACATGGAAAATAGCTACATGGTAGCAGCTATTTCTGCAAGGGACAGCTACTGAAGGCATTGGGAAATTCTGTAGGAAAATAATGTTCTTTGTAGTCTTTCATCTGGAAACCCATTCCAGCTGTGCTCTGTACAGCACCAGAGCGCATCCTCTCCTCTCCTGTCCCCTGTCAGGTCACCTTACAAAAATATTTTACTGTAGTTCTTTAAGCTTAAAATGCAATTGTCTGTTCAGATTTGTTGTTTCATTATGGAGTGTGTCAGATAATTCCTCTTGCTTTAAGGAGAAAA
>WEIU01015615.1:135485-158593 GCA_013389925.1 Aegithalos caudatus
AAAAAAAGGTATTTTACACTAGTCCAAAGGTATGGTCATGTATTACTGTAATAAGGACCATGGGTTTAAGTGTACTCCATTTTGGTTTCCACCATGAACATCTACTTTCTGTAACAATGTTGTATGTTTNCATTAATTAAGATTTTTTTAAATTTGAATATGAACTTTGAGTACTTTATTTAAAAAAAAAATTAAAAATACTTTTCCTGGAGTGTTATGTTTCAGAATTCAAGACTATATTTGTCAAATTTAAGTTTAAAAGATGTAGCTATCATTGTTTTCTGATATTGAATGTAAATATTTGTAAAAAGAAATTCTTTTGTATATTTTTGTGAAAATGTAGTTCCCCAAAATATAAAAAAGATTTAATAAAAAAGTGCATTTATGTTACTGTTCAACACTTTTCATCATTTTAATATCACTTAACCATATTTATGGGCATGTAAGTGCATTCTTTTTTTGCCATGCAAGTCACAGGAACCTTCTTGAAGGGGGAAATCACAGTATGCCCAGTAGGAAAAAAAGAATTCCTTAGGAGAAAGTTCAGTATTACTTTCTTTCTTCTTGGCATAAATGGAGACATCTCAGAGTATCTATTTTCAAGTGAAATGACAGTTCATAGGCTTTTTAAGTGAAGTAAAGTCCCAGTAATCTTTAATTGTTCTGGCTTCTGAAACAGTTTGTTTCCCTCGTCCTTTTTTTCCCCATTTTAGAGAGCAGGACTGTGACAACCACTGCATTTTGGAACAACACAGAAGACAAAGCTTTGTGCCTGTGCTTGGGGTGGAGAGCTCCGTCCCTGAGTGTGGGGACAGCAGCACAGCCATGTGCACTGTAACAAACACTTGCTGGACAAAAAGTACTTCCAGTGTGATCCCAACACAGGAGTAAACTTTCTAAGCACTTCTGCTGCCATACTTTCTTCTTCAACACACCAACTCTTAAACAAAGAACATTACCCAAACAGAACACAAAATGTGCTTTGAAGGTTTTTAATGGAATTTAAAGGAAAACTTTCCTTACACAGATGTTTTTTCCTTACAGTGTAAAAAAAATGTAAAATTGCCCAAACTTACAAACTTGGAAAATTAGGGACATTTCAAGTATGCAATCAACCTTGTTTTATGAAAACAATGTATATTCAAAGTCCAAAATGTATGAGTCTTTCCGAGTCCTGTGTCCTGGTGGTTCATCTTCCTGTCCTCTACTCTCCAGAGGAGGCAAAGCTCGGTCCCAGGTTGTACCATATTCATTCACTGAAGAGGATGAAAAAAAGAATTCCATAAGGAATAATTCTACCCCTCTGTAAAGATGATTTGAAAACTGTGTGTCCCACCCCTATAGTGGTTAAAACCTTTGTAAAGGAGATTAGTTGGAGTTGGAAAAGATCATTAAATCACATGAGTGTTAAGGTCCATAGCTGCAGCTTTGGGAATTTTGCTACTGGTTTATGAAATCATGGGTAGATGACAGAAAGGAGCTGCTCTGCCAGAAACACTCAAAGAAACAGCTGAACCTATTGTGGAAAATACAGCTTAGACACAAGATAAAACAATGGTAAAAGGATTTTTAGCTTTATTCAAATATATCTCAGACAACACCACCTGTCCAGGTCAGGATTCCAGTGACTCTGCCCTATCCCAGCTGCAGGGCACTTGTTTATCAGGGTTGCATCACATTAGTTAATGTTTATACAACTACTACCAAACAACAGCACAGAGTTGTCTTTAAAAGAAAGCTGCCCATAAGGGGTATCTTTCTTCATACATCTTTGTTGTTGCTCACACACACACACAGAGTTACTTCTGCAAGTAAAACTGTATTAGTAATGTCACAACATACTTTTTATTTTTCTCGGCTGGGTTTAGAGTGTTTCTCACCTGCTTTGAGTTCGAGTCCATTTCAAGGCGTGGCGTGGAGGTACAGCAACAGTGGGATGGTAGAAAGTGCAGTCTGGTCTTGTACACTGTGTATTAAACCTACAATGCTAAAACCAGAAGTATTTCAGAAGAGGCTGCTCAGTGCTGGCTGCCTGAACTCCTGAACATGTTGAGCTGCATTGTGACCCTTGTACAGCTGTGTGACACATCTCACCTGCAGCTGGGCCAACATCCCCCTCTACCAGTGCAACCAGCTCAACCCAGTGACAAAAAATCCTTTTTAGAATGTACCAACTAGGAATTTCATGCTCCAAAGCTGCCACTGCACTGATTGGTGGAAATTCCTTTGCTTGCAAGAGTTTACAGAGTTCAGTTTGAATTGATCTTTGTGAACAAGTTGGGAGCATGACACAGCATTACCTAAGGAGGGAAGAAAAGCCTGGCTAATCTAGTATTAGCTATCTGGCCAATAATATCTAAGCACAAGTATTTCAGCTTTATTAGGGCTTGAAAAAGCACTAAACTTCCTGGCATTAGATGCAGGGACACAATTATATAGAAGTACCCAAGTAATAGACTCCTGTAATACACAGATTAAATTAATACATTTTAGGGTGACTGGGCAACCTTTAAAGGTTTTGTATGTTGCAGCATATCTGAAGGAAGAGTCAAGAGTCTTGAGACATATCCTTTCCCAAAAGAGTCTCTCTGCCCCCAGCATCCTGGCTGGTATATTTTGAAGAGATATGGCCTGTTTGAAGCTCCCCAGCAGCATTTGGTAGAAAGATTATTTAAAAGTATAATTTTCCAAATTCCTTAAGTCACTACTTTTGCATATTCTGCTTATAAAGTAAAGTTAAAATGCGAAAAGTAAAGCAAAAAGTGTTAAATCCTAGTAACATTTCCTGTCCCAAAGTAGTATGTTTCAAGTCTCTTTCTAGAAAGGAAGGAAGATAGGAGATATAACTTACTTTTGGGTGGTAAAATGGACACTCCATTTTCTTACAAGCTGGAAAAAACTTGCACAGCAGACTACTGGAGGATATGGACAGTGCAGGCAGGGGTGCTAATAGTACAAACAAAAAGAACAGGAGTCTGGATCAGAATTGCCTTTTTAAGACAGCTCCACACAACCTTAAATATATCACTCTTTCTGCTAGAAAGTCAATTTTATAATACATCAAAGTTCAGCAAGAAATACAGACAGCATTTCCCAATGCAGTTAGTGGACCCTGGAGTAGAACAAGGCTGTCATTTAACTGGTTCTTCACCATTTTAGGACAGGAAGTACCATGGTCAAGGCAAAACTTCCAACAAGTTACAGAGAAATTCTGGTAGGCAGAGAATCTCCAATGTTAAATTTAGACAGCAGCAAGCCTGTTACAGTTTCAACTGACCAGACTGAGAAGCACAGACTGCACTTTTCAGGAGTACAGAGGAGCTGCTGGAAATGATACAGGAGAAAAGCACATTGCACTTGGTATCTGGCAAGGTAACAAAACTGCATTGAACTGTGACTAGGGGCTAAATTACTTCCAAAAGATCGTACAGTAAAGGCCCTGCACCTCAGCATGGTTGAAAGGCTCAGCAACACTGACCCATATCAAACACAGCTACTGCCTTCACTGAGTAATCCCACCCTGAAAGTCATCTCATAATTACGCCAACTTCACTCCTACATTGGCATTAGAGAAAAAAAAATTGTTCAAAGGCAGAACTCTGTATTCAGTGTGTGCCACAAACCCTTGGTACAACATGTATCCAATTTAAGAAATAAATCTGAGCAAAACTGCAGTGCTGGCTAATCCTTTCAGAGAAATGGACTTTGCAAGTCATCATTTTGGCCTTGCACAGCCTTCATATAGACTCCTGCATAAGAGCACTGGGAGATTTTTCTGTTAACAGTTTTTGCAGTAACACTGGATTATTATTCTTCATCTTGCATTAAGAGTTGTAAGAAAATTAGGTCAGCTCAAGAAAAAAAAAAAATATCACTGTCAATTTCTGTTTCCAAAAATACCATTGTCCCTTCAGAACTTTCATTTAAAGCTCAGAAAACAAGATGTGCTCACCTGGTTTAGGAGATGGATGGGGGGTTCGGCGACTGGCGTGAGTGTAAGGACAGTCTGGCTTAGTGCACTTCGCATCATATTTACAGTTTGGATGGATGAACAGGCATTTATCAGCAAATTTGCAGTTAGGAAAAACTCTGAGGGAAAAGAAATGGAGTCAAAAAGCTCATACTTGGAGCAAAATCCCCAAACATCTGTTGCATATGAAAGCCGGAATATCACAGAAAGCCAGAGGTGCAGCAGTGCTGGGGCACATCTTGGCTCCTTCCCAACGGGGCACATAGTGTTGTGCATGAGCTGTGCACCCACACACCTGCACTCAGCTTCCCTTCCTGCAGACCCTTCCTCCATGCAGTGAACAACTGAGCCACCCCACTCTCAGGGCAGTTTGGTCCCAAACTCCTTGCTGCAAGCCAGGACGTAACACTCTTCATGTGTGGCACAGAGCAGCAAAGACAATGTGAAATCAGACCTTCCCCTGAGAGGGGTGCAGTGTACCTTAAGTAACACCATTTTCTCTGAAAAGTTTTATTTTGAATTTAGTTATGCCACTTTTTATAAGATAAATCAAATGTCTGAGTAACTCAAGTTACTCCACCTGTAAGAGTTACTTCAAACAGACACTGTTTTCCTGTTTATGGAAGAGGAGTCAAAGGCAGAGGGTACACTCAAGAGTTCGCCTTCCCTATCAAATTTACAACCCACAACCACTGCATAGCTATGTAACGATAACCTAACTTTCAAAAACACTGTGACAGCTGGCTGAAGAGGGCCTATTTTTTTAAGATGCTAATTCCTACATCTTTAAGGAACTCAGGAACACCAACCTGTACTCTATAAACTAAAGCTTTCCTCTGCAAGGGTGCAGCTGCAGTGTGTTCTGACACTTGGGAGAAGAGCAGAAAACAGAAGGAATTACAGTGTGATAATCTAGCCCTGGTCCTGCCTGGTAGGTTTGAACTGCCTTGGAATATTTACTGACACAGAGCAGAAGTTTGCAGCACTGGAATAAAAATCAATATAGCAGGTCAAGTGGATGAGCTCTGTACTACTCACTTGCAAGGTAGTGTGGGGTGATGGTACACACATTCATCTCCATTCTTACAGGCAGGCCAGTATTTGCAGCGCTCCAGCACCTTCTCCTGCTTCTGTAGCATACTTAAATCTTCCATTTCCACTGGATGGTAAGAAAGACAAAATAAACCAAAAACCCAACTTGAGACCTTTCTGATTCTATATGCAATTTGGTGTAAGCAATCTAGAATAATCAAAATTCACTGTACTTCAATTGTCTCTTAATCAAAAGTCATGACAGTAAAAGTTTACATACGATCATATTTTCTGAAGAAAATTTCCAAAGCCATAAGGTGAAAAGTCATAACACTGGACTGACAGCTGCCTTTTGGTGATAGAAGTTCAAATTTGCACTGTTTACAAGCAAAATAAATCAGTTTTCTTTGCAAATCTGAACTGATTTAAAGACTTGAACAGGCAAGACAATACTCCATCCTGTTCTGCTGAGCCATGAGTTAATTATAGCCATGTTTCCTTCCTCCAAAATATTTTTTCTCTAGAAAATTATTTCAAGAGATGGAAGTTAAAAATTAATTTTTACGCTAATCAGATTTATTATTATGGTGGCATATACAGAAAAATAACCACTTTTATATAATTTGTTCAGACACTTCAGTTACCTGAACCCAGACTCTAATCCAAAAAGTATTTTAAGAAATTCTAAGCTGAAACATTCCACATCTTCACTACTTTTATGGGAATATGGGACTTTGACTTTCTCCTATTTAACATTGCTTGTAAAACCTTATTCCCCAAATTCAGACAACTGTACATATTTTGCTGTTGTCTTATTTTCCCAAACCTGCCTAAACTTTTGGCTTTTCAAAGTTTTCCAGCACTACCTAAACTTCCCACTCTGGTCCTATTAATGACACAAATTGTTCCAGCTTCATTCTGTCCTTAGCCTCGTTTAAGCCTTCTCCTTGCAACATACCAAAGCCACATAGTGCCATCCTGTTGTAGGACCAAACTGGCTCATACAGATCACTTCCACATGGATCTGACTGTGTGTGAGCTTCAGCCCCATCCCTGCTACATCACAGGAATCCTTAACAGAGCTAGGACTGTACTGGCAACCCTCTCCTGTACCAAACAGCTTTGGTGAGGAGTATGAGGCTACACATGGAAAAGCATGGATTTGCAAGGAAGTACTCTAATGACCATTTCTCTGTGCTGGTATAGTGCATGGATACACAACATTCCCTTAATCTTTAAGGCTGCCTGATATGTGCAGTACTTTATTTTCTTAAGAAAGCTAGGTAAAAAACATGGATCCAAGCACAGTCCTCAGGCAAGTATTCAACAGGCCTAAGACACAACAGTGGCTTCTGTGTTTTTCATCACCATGTCAGCATTCTAAACAATTCAAACATGTGGTTCAGCAAGCAATTTCCCATGTTATTCAAAAGAAATACAGAAAGAGAATATAGAAACCTTCATGTAAAATCATGCACTGTTAAGTTCTGCTTTCAGGTGCTAGTCACTGGGCTCTACCAACACCTTACACTTAACAGGCATTAAGTGTTTGGTGTCACAACCCTCAACAAAAACATTGATTCTGTCTGGTATACTTTTAGAAGTTCAAGGCATGTCAATATGTTAACTGTAACATCTCCTGTCCTTCAGCACAGGGACAAATCATAACAGGTCAACCAGAAGAGCAGATTTCTGGCAATGAAGACCTACATTTGCAAAAAAAAAGAAAAAAACAACAACAAATTTTACTGATATTGAGATGTGTGGAGAACTACCACATGCCATACTGCTCTAGTATACCAAGACAAAGGCTTCTGAAAAGATGGTCCCACTAAGCTCCCACATTTCATTTGCCTAAAGAATGTTCTAACGACAAGAATAAACACCATCACTTTGGTTTCTTAGGAATGATACATCCAGAAGGTGCAGCCATGATCAAAGCACCACACCAAGGTTAGATCCTGGGTCAGTATAATTACCATCACAGTTCTCCAGATGCCTGGTTACAACTTGCATATGCTGTGCTCGAAGACCTTTTAATCCTTTGCCAGCACACATGTGCTGGGTAACTGGCTTTACTCCTTCCATTATACACATATCTTCCTCCTCCTGATCAGAAAGGTATCCTGGTGGACTGGGCACACCATCCAGTGTCACAATGAACTTGGGACTAGCAGGTTTCTCTGGCTGTGCAAGCTGGTCTCTATCAAACAAAGAAATGTAGTAAATTTAGATTTTTTGACTCAAGAGGTTGTGAGAGCAAAGTGAACTGTGCTAGTGGGTGAAAATAGCATAAGCTTATTAATGGGGAGTCAAGCAGTAACAGACCTTCTACCTGTAATTACTGGTAATGCACTCCAGTTAGCAGTTAGCCTTCAGGTCTCCCTGAGGCACTAATAAGAAGTACAGCTCTCAGGTACAAGTTTAGTTTGCTGCATTCTGCTCAACAGACAGACCTAAAAGCTCATTTACAAACACTCAGTCCTGTAGAATTTGCAGTTTTGAGGCAGAAAAAGAAAGCAAATACCACTCTTGGAATTACAAACCTGTTAACACAAAAAAACATGTGTCTCCTCTAAATTACTGAAGAACACATTATGAAACAGTGGTGTAAAAGTTTTTAAACTAGGATGAGAGAATTGAAATACTGATACTAAGGACTTTGACACTCAGCCTGACTAAAAGGTCAGTCTTGCCTGGTGTTCTGTATCTGACAGTAGTCAGCATGGAAAAGAGGGAGCATTAAAACAGAGCACACATACATTTTCTCCAGTCTTTCACCATCCCATCCATTTCACCTGAGGGGTTTCCTGAATGACAGGTGATTCTATGTATTTGGAGAACTGTGGAGCTCTCATCTTTGACAAAAAGCAATGTGATAAATTTTGCTTCTCTTTGAAGTGAGGCTAAAAGCAACTACACTGTAGAATGCCTTTAAGAAGACAGAAACCAGAACATTAAAACCATCATGACGTAGAACTTTCAGACTGAAGCAGTCAGAAACTGATGTATTCACATGCAAAAATTCACCTCTCTCCTGCAGCACAGTCACAGCTTTCAACTGTGATATTGCCAAGTTATCCTTTTGGGTTTGTTTGCTCAGTGTTGGGTTTGTTTTCAATTAGCACAGGCTGCCAAAGGCAGTAGCCAAAAGGAAACACCAGCAGTTTCTCAAGCACAGCAGCTCATGTGATGAAGCTCATCACACTGTTCAGGGTGGTTTTAACTCATAAAAGGTAGGAGTATTTTGTTACCTGGAACTTCATTTGAAGCTGACATGAATTTTAAGCTTACTCCTGGTCAAACCCTCCAGTAAGGAGCCTTAAATCATTGCCCAGAATTGACCACACTCAATGCTTTCTTAAAAAATATTTCTTAAGAAATGTAATCCGAGGGTGAAACAGGTATAAAACTAAAGGCAATTTAAGCAAAATGATTTCAGAAATCAGAATGAAGGAGCAGTACTTTTCAGGTCCTTCTTGTTCTTTCTTGCAAATAAAAGATATGCTCAAGCTACAGTTGATCCCAGGATTGTTTTCCATTTAGAAGGCTTTCTGGGAGGCCTTTTTTGCATGATTCACACCTCCTGACTGAACTGACAAAGCAGAAGTCTGACCAAATGGCTCTATCTAAACCACGAACAAGCAATTTGCCTAGTGACAGTCCTAAATGAAGCAGGTTATTACCGTGTCTGTATCAGACGCCCTGGGTGAACTCGCACTGCCTCTGTGCCCTTCCTTCCCAGCTGCTGATTCTGTGCTGCCACTTCCTCTGATAACTTGGGCTTCTTCAGGATAAACGACCGAGTATCAGAGTGGACCATTGATTCTGGGTCACAGTAATCTGCATTGGGAGAAAAATTACATAGAGAAGAGTAAAATAAGGTGGTAGTTGTACTCTTACAGCATATTTCTAATATCAATTTACATGGTCAATAAGCTAATCTTACTTTGTTTTCATTTCTTCCTAGTGGTTTTCAGAAAACATTTTTACTTCCCTGTTAATTCCACAGAGGTGGATCAACAGAAGCCATAAACTGTATTAGGTGAGACCAGGAAATTTTATAAATGGAGCTATGCTGAAGAGGGTCCACCCCCCCTCCCACCCCACCAAATCTCTCATCCTCTGAACAGCTACTAATCTAATGCATTCATTCCTTAGAGATGCAGAAAGAAAACTGTAGAAATCAGTATAATTAATTGAAAAAGAGTATCTTAATATTCACTGGCCAGTAATATTAGGTTTGAAAATAAAAGATGACAAGACTTAACCCTGTGTCACTTGCAAGGCATCTTCAATCATAGGATCAATCTGAAGTCGACAAGAGAGCTCCTTCTGTTCAATTACTAAAATAAAACAGCAATAAGAAGCATATTTTACAGCATGTCAACATGAAACTATAGATTAGAGAACTGAGGCACACTCTCTAATTCTTTTGATAAAAAAATCAACAAGAAAAACATTCACACTTTTAACAATAACAAAAGCCATTCTTGTTATTATGAACCCTTTTCTCACTGTTTCAGGAACAGCAACATGGCAAAAGCTCAGTACTGTAGGACACTACTCGTTCCCATAACTGCTGCTCAGTACAAACGAGGTCTGTGGGCACAGCAACTGATGAAGGCCAAGCTCTTCCTCCTCATTTGTAGAGGAGTTGGCCATTCAGAGAAAACACAGAGAAAAGCAACTAACAAGGACTACTTTAAAGTCTTCTTAAAAGAGCTGAAGCAAATCAGAGCAGCACTGTTCTACATTTGAGATATGGCTTAAAAAATTTATTTTTTGCTTCCTGTAGATTTCCTAAGCAAGCTGTCATTTCCATTTCAATGGAAAAAGAGTGAAAATATTTAGCATAATTATTTTCTGTGCATTAATTCAAAGGCTGATAAAGCTTTTTCTCACATACTGTACAGATACAATTTCAACTACTTAAGTGTGGCAGAGAGATTCCAAATACATCTATATGAGGAATAAGCAACTGCAAAAATCCTTTTTTTAAATAATGAATGTTTACCATTCATTAACAATGATCATGGGACAATGTAACAAAAATCAAATTTTATTCATTATCTAAATATCTGAACACTTAGCAAGTATAAACTAAGTACTTGTTAAAGAAATTTTTTTCCCTGCCTTACTTCTATGATTCCTTGTGACTAACAAAGCCAGCCCCCTATCATCTCTAAGAAAACCATGATGAAAAGGCACTTTGACTGCCTTTAAATATTATGCCCTTTAGGAGATCCAAAACAGCAGTAAAAACCAAAGCTGACACAGTTAGCCTGGTATTAGCTGTCCTGTCAGAGCAAATAGAGTATTCTTATATTTAAACTGAAAAATAAAACATCAGAACCATTTGTGTAGAAACCATGTGTTGGAAATAATCTTTTAATACTTTATATGCTGGAAAAGTGTTCTAAATACTCTAGAATATCTTCACTCTCACTTAAACTTCATGACAGAATTACTCCTACAAGATACTAAGGAAAATATGCAAAGGATGGGGAAAAGAGAGGCTACCCAAATGTATGTGCTTATGCCAAACTATTCTTCAGTGACATGCCACAGTGTTATACCATTCTTTGCTGAGTAATTCCCCTGAGGTTGTGTGCATGTTTGGATACATGTATCATCTGATAGACATGCCTTAGAAAGCTGCATAGTCGTGAAGGCAGTTCTGCATGAAACTTTTGATGCAGACTTGAAAATTAAAAGCATTCCTTCTCTTTTCTCTGCCCAGCCTGTAAAAAGGCATCCCCTAATATAAATTCTTAAAAGAATATTATCAGATGACCTTGAATTTCTTCAACTGTCTGCTCCTTTGACTCTTCTACTTGAAGATGAGAACTCAACAGAGGCAGTCTGCTTTGCACATGAATTACTTCTAACTGTGATTCTTCTGGGCTAATTCGAGTTCTTGGTGCAACTGGAACAGTCTGTTTCTGTGGAACTTTAAATAGAGAAATAATGGCAAATCATTTCCATACTACCCAATCACATCGTAGTACTGCTTTTAGATATATTATGCTAAAATAACTCTCACAAATTCCTACACACACACACACAAAAAAAAAAAAAATCCCAAGCATTTGTCTCCACAAAAACCATCTTTAAGCTACCAGTAAAATTCTTAGTCTGCAAGCATATTTGTGCATGTGCATAGTGCACCCTGAGTGGCACCTCAGAACACTTCTAAGACAAAACAGCATGAAAAAGATTAGAGTGACAACAGCAAAGTACTCATTCATCCACTTCTACACATAATGAATGTGGTACTTTCTAATAGTTTTGAAATCACTTTTCATTCCATCATTCATATAAATAATCGTGGATCATCAATGTGTCTCTTCATATGATGCTAGTTACCACTTTGCTGAAGTGCTTGCAAATAGAATACAAAACTTAATGGCAGCAGAATCATAGCACCACTTAGGTTTGAAAAGACCCTTAAAATCACCAAGTCCAAGTGCAAACCTAGCCCACCACTGCCAAGTGCACCACTAAGCCACGTCCTCAAGTGCCTCATCTACACCTCTTTTAAATACCTTCAGGGATGGTGACTGCATCACTTCTCTGTACAGCCTGTTCCAATACCTGACCACCCCTCTCCATGAAGAACTTTTTCCTAATATCCAGTCTTAAGCTCTACCAGCACCACCTAAGGCCATTTCCTCTAGTCCTATCACTTGTTATTTGGGAAGAGACTGACCCTTACCAAACTAGAACCTCCTTTCAGATAGTTCTAAATCTCTGTACAGATAGTTGTGGCTTGGAAATTGGGGGTAGCAAGGACAACAGGCTGACTTCTTTACTTGGCTTCTGCCAAGACTGTCAGACCTGATTGTGAGAAGCTAAACTCCTCCCTTGGCAGAGTATCAGATCAGCATTTAACTTCTGGCACAAGCAACTAAAAGGTATCTCTCAAGTACTGGATTCACTATTTATGATTTTACTGTTTTACCTAGTTTACTTCCATATTCCATTCAAAATAATTTAAAAATGTTAAATATTACTTCTGAAGTGGAAGAACCTGCATGATACTTCAGATAAAATTCACAAATCACCTCCATTAAACAACAAAGGTGTGCCTTCTGGTCTCTCCACTGAAATATTCTCACGTTGGTAGTCAAACTACAAGAGCACCATTATTAAAAAGAGCAATAGTTTTAATTTAGACTTTTCTAGCTATGTCTCATTTCCTACCATAGTGCTTTGTACACAGGGAAGAGGTTCCTGCATCACCTCAAGGTCCTGTTTCTTACAGTTTGCAGATTTTGAGAGAGAGCAGGCAAGAGACTTCAGATGGTATAAAAGTTCTACTTCAGATGGCATAAAAGTCATGGTCTAAGTAATTCAGTGAATGCTCCTTCCCTGGCAAGGTGCAATGTGTCCTGCTACAACATGTGGATTTATCAACACCCAGTGAAACGAAAGAGAAAACAACTGGATTTGCCCTTCAGAAGTCTCTCCTGGCTAGAACTGAATGCCTACACACAGACAACTGCTCAAGTGCTGTGTCAACTGCAACTAAAATCACTGCACTGAAATTGCTGTTGAAGGACAATATACATCATCATACACACCCTGACACTTACCAACATCCCCTGATATACATCAATCACTTTGTTCCTCATTATTTTGCACTTCTATTACCTACACCCAGTGCATTTTCTTCTTCTTTTTTATTTTTTTTTTTCTGTTTGGCTTTTTTCCTCCTCCACTCTCAGAAGGAAGAGTGAAGAAAGGGAAAAGAGATCAAGTAAATAGCTCAAACCACCTGGCTTATTCTGATTAATTTCCCTTAGGCAACTACTGTCTTCAGAATACTCTGGCACTTCCATTTTGTATCTGTACACTCCACAGACTTACTATCTTGATTAATATATTTTAAATACCACTTCTCTCCCTCATTTATGTTTTCATAATTCGTCACTGAACATTAATGTAATGAAACAGGGCACAGTAAATCCCTCATGTATAACTGACTTGCTATTTAGCATTCTATCTTATTTCTAGGCATTTCCTTTAGCTTGGATTCATACAACAGAATTTGGAAATATTACAGATTAGCACAAGCAAAATCAAAGCTAATTACCAGTGGAATAATTGGTTGTTTTTGTAACTGATTCCTGTGCTTCAGAGATTGCTTTCAGTATTAAATTCTTATTGGCCTGTTTTGAAGGCGGTAATGAAGGTCTAAAGGAAATAAAAAAAATAATTTAATTGTACATGTATTGCACAGCAACCATATCTATGTTAAAGACAGTTGTTTCAACAGGTTAACACAGGAATAATATTAACAGAAATCATAATCTACAATTATTTTACCCCAAGCAGTTTTCAGTTAATTTATTCTCTCAGTGAATGGAGATCCACAAAATGCTCTAAAAATGGAAGTCCAGAAGAGTGATTTCACCTCTCAACTTAAGCTGCTGTAAAACCATGCTACATGTGAAAGGCACTGCCATTAATTTCTTCCCACCTTTACCCACCACTTATCTCTTTGTATATTTGTGCTGACATCAATAATTATGCAGCCATCCTGAGAAATACGATTCAGCTGCATAATTAGACTGACTTTATCAAAAACTTATTATTTATTAAAAAAGGCTTTCTGCTTGTCTTTAACATCAATGATAAGGAAGCTTAAATCAGATAAATGTGCTATGGTGCTGAAGATAAATTCAATACAGTGTATTGAACTTACAGCTTGAAATAAATCTTATACAAGCTAGCACTGTAGGTCAGTACAACCATCTCTTCTGTACTTTAAATTTTCTTCCTCTGTTGTTAAAACTCAGATACAAAAGACGTGCATTTTGACTAACGCCTGACACTTAGAATTAGGGAGCAGAAAAAAAGGAGAAACCTCTGAAGACTGTTTGAACAGTTAATATCACTTTAAAGAACAAATGATAACTGCTTTGAAAACAATTCTTGAAAATAAATCAAATTACTGAAAAATTATTTTGCCACAATAGATATCTGTCTGAAACATGTCAACATTAGTGTTCTTTTGCCAGTAAACTTTACCCAAATATTGTAAAAATTCACACTCCATTGCATCTTACACACAATAATGAAAACAGGTTAAAAAATCAAAGGCAAAGGGTGACATAAACAGGCATCTCATCCACAGAGTTGTGAGATATTGAAATGATTTCCTAAATTTTGTCTGTCAATTTTCAAAAGTGCAAACTAATTTTCCCCACTTCCAAAGTTTTTGTTCATTATATGAATTCTTGAAAACTCAGAATCACTGAGCTCTTCAGTACCTTCTTTCTGGCTTTGCAGGTACAGACACACTGCTGGAGATGCTCCCTGTTCGCAATCCGTAGTCTTCCTCGTCCTCTTCATCTTCTCCATCATTACAGAACTTTTTCACTTTGACTACCGAGCTTACAACAGGCAGCCGCCTCTTCCGGGAGCTTTCCTCCTACAACATTCAGAGCAGGCAAAACAGCTCATTTAGCATAAACCACCGCAATTCCACCTGGAGCCAGGAGATGGAGAACTTCCAGCTGTACAAGTGACTGCACTAGATAATATGAAAATCAGACACATTTACACTGAAACTTCGCACTGGAAATGTAACTGTAAACAACTTTTAGGGGAAAAAAAGAAAAAAACCTCTCAAGTACAGGAAAATTATCCAACATCTACAGGACACCAGGGTTTTCTGATTCTAGATTTCCAAATAAAATTCATTATTCTTTATACAGAATGAAGTTGTTACAAAGACAGACAACTTTATGAGCAGCAATAAACATAGATGCACTTGCAATACAAAGTAAGTAAAATACTTGCTTCATTACAACATTAGCAGCCATAACTAGCTTCATTCCTCTCAATAAAGGCTCTTCATTCATTCATATGGATAGTCCATCAGCTAGGACTACCACCCTTCCTGCCAAAGTACTTAGGGCAGCAATCAACTTGTAGTTTGTCCTTGTCCAACATCCATCCCAAAGAATTCTTAACTGACATGGTTCTAAATAGAATAACCATCATCATCAATGATTCTGGGCTAATAAATAGCATGCAAAGAATCCTGGTTTACAGGACTGTGTAAAGCTGGGGGTATACAGAGCACTTAGGGAAGATAAGAATTATAATTTCTGATAGATCATATGCAGTTCAATAATGTGCTAACCTGTTTGCTAGTCCAAGTCAATATGACGTGAAGATGTACACATTAATTAACTCTGAGATGCAGCAAGCTCTCAGATAATGCTGTCAAATTATGCAATCTGTTTTTACCAGTGGACCTAAAAGATGAAATCTCAAACCTACCATGCACCAGTGACGGAAGTCTTTTGATTTCCCTGAGGTCAAGATTTTACTGAAGTGTACACAGCAATTTAGGTTACTAACATGAATAAGCTTCTGCAACAATTTAGGTTGTACCTACCTCACTGCCCACTTTATCAGCACCGTGTTTGGAGGTGGGTCTGTGACCTTCTGCTAAGCTGCCAAATGCTTCTGGATTGCACAGCTGGCCTGTTTCCAAAAACCTGCAGCCTGGTGTGTCCAACTGCCGGCCCTCCTGCAAGCTGCCCTGCTGTGACAGTCTGGGCACATGTGCGTTGCCATCTGCACTCCTGACAGCTGGTGGCCGGTAGATCTCGGCCGAGGGACGGGAAGAGCCGTACGTTACAGTCACAATGGGTTTCTTCCGTGACAAAGGATTCTCCTGCACAAAGTTTAGGTCTTCATCAATTAGATCATCTGGTTCAGGTTTAATGTCAATTACAGCTTCAGAAGGTGACAATTCCCTCAAAGGCTTGACAGTAGATGTTAAGCGGGATGCAGAACCGTCTTCACAAGACTGCCTGATAAAAAAAGAAATCGCCAACTGTTATCTGCAAGTCAAGTCCTGGAAAAGGAGAATTGTCTTAATCAAAGCCAGGTGGGAAGATTAATTAAGGTATTATTGTTTATACAAATTTAACACACTGATTGGTATTTTCAGTTTGGTTAATTAATCTAAGCCCATATGTTGCTTAAAGAACTGAGTTCTGATTCAATGTTTTTTATACAACAAATTGTAGCAACGCTTTACTCTTCAAAAGTACTTGTACTTTTCCAAGTGTCTGTACTCTTCAGAATGGCTACTACACTCACACAACTACTGATGTCTGAAGGAGTGGTAGGAAGTAGCCAGCAGCCTTACCTGGAAGCAGTGTTCCTCTGCTCCTGTGAGCTGGTGGAAACTCTGGAGTCATTTCTTTCAGTCCGAGAGCTTGACACTGTAAGAGGTGGCAAGATATCCTCACGCCTCCTCTCATCACTCGCACACGAACTGCTTTTGCTGGAAGGCAGATTGCTCTCAAAGATATTAGATTCTGAAGATTTGACACTGGTTGGTTCTGTGGAGACAGGTACCTTTAATTTTAACATTAAGCACAGCAATACAGGTTTTACAATAAATGTAGCTATGAAACTACAAACAAGATGTTGCACAGGCCTGAAAATACAAGTTGAAAGCTGTTTCAGCTGAATACATCAGCAAGAAACACAAAGAAAACACACAAAACTGGACTCAAAAATAAATGCTTTATCTCAAAATATAAAGGACTTTTCTTAACAATCTGGATCCAAAAGACCACATAAACAAAAAATTAACTAAACAGCCGAGATATTTTTGCAATTCATTAGACATACGATATTACACAGAAAAAATAAGCCTACCTTCACTCACAATTAATTTTCTTACTTACCAGTAGTCACAGATCGCAGCTTATCCAAAACGCCATGGAGCCTGAAACAGACAGCAGACAGGGAAGGAAGCAAGAGAAAAAGGAGAAATAAAAATCTTCAACTTACATTCAGATTAATCATTTTTTAGAAACCCACTGCCTTTCCACCCCTATGACAAGCATTTCTTTTATCTAAGACTTCACTTTCCATCAACCTGAGTATGTTTAACCTCAAAAGGGAGGCTTAAAATATCTTGCCCTCAGTATGTCTTGTACATGCAGGTTGTGTATTCATCACATCATCTCCTTTTGGCATTTAGTTGGTTTACATAATCAAAGCAAATACTACCCACCTTTCACTACAATCAATGGACTTAAGTATCAAAAAGATTGATTCAAAAAACCTAAGCTGGAAGCCTAAACCATAGCCTAAAATTTTGCTTTGTATATGAAACTTTAATTACACAGTAGAATTAAACATAACTGTAAGTACAAACTCAAACAGTATATAACTCATAGCACATGATATTCTCAGGATTCTTCCAGCATGCTTTGTCTATATCAACAATACTCTGAGACGTGCTCAGTGAAGTACCAAATTTTCCCTTTGCCTGTGAAAAAGGCACTGAGCTGAAGTAACAGAAAATTACAGGGCTTTAGTACAAGGCTGCTTAAAAATAAATACATATTACAGTGAGAAGAAAGAAAAAAACCCCAACCCTTAAATTCATATCTTACTTGGAATTCAAACCTGAGAATGGTAAAGTCCATAATTCAGGCTGAATATCAGAAAGGAGGTAAGGAATAAGAACATGTTGAAAAGACTGTATATAGGTATAATGAAGGCTTATACTCCTTGTGAGCTTTCACTAGAACACTTGTCAGCTGAGCTTTGGTGATGCACACCAGTTTTCATACTGACCTCAGTAACTGATCTGACACTTGGTTCAGAGTAAGACATGGTGGCTAACCAGCAGGATTGCCAGCTCTGTCACTATTGCTGCAAAACTTTTGCCAAAAAGGCCCAAAATTACCAGCTACAGAGACAAACAGAGGAAGGCAGATCTTGCTGAGTACTGTATTTAACAAACATTTAAGAACATAAACATTCTGGGCTGTCGTTAGAAGATGTAAAAGCATATAAAACTCCCAGCTACAGTGCTATGCAACACTTTTCCATCTGTAAACCTTTACAGCTTATTCATATATTCATAGGTTTCATCTTGTCTTATTTTCCATCCTTCTTTTAACCAATACCTACTTTGGTATCTGATAAAGCACTCTAACACTGAGTACTTTGGGTTAAAACAGTCTCCATGTTTTAAATTTGTCAAAACCAGCTGGTGGTATAACATCTGCATATAGTCAGTATACCATTTCAAATATAAATATATAAAGTGATCCTATTTCTTTGCTGAAATTTGCTTTCTCTACATATTTATTATTTTTTCAATAAAGTTTTAGGTCCATTTACAAAGCCATGAAAGTATTTTCTGCTACGCTATTTCTTGTATACTATTTTCCTGTATATCAGGATTCAGTCAAAAGCTCTTGTAGCACAAGAGCTATATCCTCATCCACTTGTAAATTTCACTGATTTGTCTGACTCCTCAAACTGCTATGACTAAGACAACTGCATAACTTCCTGATACACTGAAACCCAAAAGTTTCATCTAGCCAGGCCACAAAAGGCAGCAAAGAAATGCCTGTGCAGTTTTCAAAAAGGAGGTCCATACTTAATTGTACTCCTTCATTATATTTTTAAACCTTCACTGTCAGGGGCTGACAGCAAGTTGAAGTGTTGCTAACTTGTCCTGTTCACAGTAATACTGAGGTTCTACTTTTGGTTTTTAGAGTTGGGTGGTGGTAATAAATAAACAGCCTGAGAGGTGGGAATACCTAAGCATTTGGTGCTAAGCCTTGTCAAAGACAGTACACAGAATTAGATCCACTGCTCATCTGCCCTGATATAGTAATTCCCATGCACAGCAATCTGAATCAGTGTTAGCCTAAAAGCAAACAGATTGGTTCTTTACATCTAACTTCAGTGAACAATGCTTTCATGCTCACAGTGGGTTTTGGAATAATTTTAAGTCAACATACAACCCTCACCTGAGCACTTCATTTACAAATCTGACTGGCTTATAAACAAATGAGTCCTCCAGTCCTTTGCCATCTAACTATCATCTCAAAAGTCTAATTGTTGACAGACTAAAACTAATTTACTTACTAGTCGTGAAAAGCACAACTTCTTATTAATGCAAATTACATAATGGGAAGATAAATAACTTTTAAAAATGTCAGGTGTCACTTACAGAAAGCAGTCCTGCATTACTGATAAGAAGTGTGACAACAGCTTGCAAACATACCAAACAGTAAATCTGACAGTATTGTTTCCAAGGAAAAGGGAAAGGTCTTCTGTCATCTGCTCTTGACTCTTCTTATTGGCCACCATAACCATAATGTAATCAGGGAGCTCTTCATCTAATAGAAAGAGAAATATATTGTTTTAAAGTATAATAAATCATGGAAGACACAGCAAACATCTTTAAACATGTACCTAATTTTTTTCCTGTCTTACTATAAAGACTGTGCAGACAGAGGTAAGCAAATGAACAAGACTTCCATTTCCTCTGAGGTTCAATTCTAGTCTCATCTGCAAGCAAGGAATAAAAGATCATCAACTTCACAAGTGTGTAAGCTGAAGATCAATGTATTTAAAAAGTGAATAAACAGAACAGAAAGAAGGACAAGATAAAAGAAAGCCACTCTGCTGCCTATAGTCTTTTTCTTGAGTACTAGCAAATATCTACAGTATTCAGCACCTCAAATATTGCCAAAAGCAGCACCTTATCCTTGCCAAATTTCCTTTAGTTACAAAAACTAAACAAATAAATATCCATTTCTGATATGTACATTAAGCAAATTAAAATTGTAGTAACTTCCAGATTTTCTACCTACAAAAATAAAACAAATCCCAGCAACTGAATTTCTATTCTGTAATGCATGCAATTTCATACACAGTGAGAAAACCATTCCCTTGGACACACGGTACTCCCACTCATCAGAATGCATAGGAAGGTGCTTGGAGCCCAACATCAGCACATGAAAGGTTTGGAGAGTTTGGTGTCTGGCATTTCCCTTTGGCCTAGCTCTGGCCTCTGCTGAAGGACTGACTGGCTCAACTGTAGCTCAAAGGCATTGGCTGTGCTCCTTGAGCACACACTTCAATTCAGTTTAATCAAACATCTTATGCTCTCCAATTCCACTCCATGGCATGACACGAACATAACAATAATAAGTGACAACAGCTGGGAAATACTGTTCAAATTATCAGTTTGATTCAAGGCACTAATACAGCTGTGTCTGTGGTATTTAATCAAGCTAAGACGGCATACAACACTAAAAAGACTAAAAAATGAAAAACAGAAATCAAAATCCAAATTAAAGGAATTGCCTTTCTTCTATGTCTATGTACACTGTAAAGAATTTATTTCTACCCTAGACTACAAAAACAACATTCACATATTGTACCTGCACTTCCACTACTCAATTGTCCCAACATAACCCATTCCTAGCTTAAACCCTCACTTCAGTTGCTTTTTGTTTCAGTTTTTGTTGTTACTGCTTTGCGTTTGGGTTTTTTCTCACTGCAAACTACAAGTTGCACAAGATGGTCTGATGTTCAGACCTAAGAACTTAGAATGAATTTTATTTATTGGCCAAGATACTTTTAAACATGATAAGCTCCTCAGGTGGTTCAACACATGATAAAGTAAAGAAGATGTTTTAAGTACTGATAAAAATGTAAGTTAGCACAATTACCTGTAACAGTATGATAGAAGGAAATAAACTTTCTTGGTAGCTGTGTTGTCTTATGCCAGCTTAAATGGCATGTGGAACTACAGCCTTCTAAAAAATCTCCTAGCTGATGAATAATTAACTGACTTCATCTTGCTTCAAATATATGAACATTTCCTTTGTAAGCTCTACACAACAAGTAAGTCCAACATATCTTCTTGTAGAAGACTTTTCAAGAGAAAAGAACTCGCGGTTACAGAAAGAAACAAATGGCTCTTGTACAGAGGCTAGTATGAGGGAGAACAAACTTCTTACTAGTTACCTGAAAGAAGGAATGGAGTTTTTGAAAAACATTACTTGAAAAGTTGTCTGAAATGCTCTATCTAGTCAAGAAAAGAAATCTGAAAAAATCCAAAAAGGAATTTGGAAACAGTGGTTTAAAAACAAAAAGGCCAAGGCAAGACAGACTTAGCAATAAAGAATACAAAGTTATTTAAAGAAGTTCAGAAGTTGATGGAGAAGAAACTGCAGACATTGTCTGCTGATCCTGAGAATACAGGAAACCTGTCCCCTGAATACAAGACACAGAGGGAAAGCAAAGAAAGAAAAATAAGTCATAGCTGGAATCAAAGATGGCAAGTATTCCACCAGCATCTTAGTATTAGAGACAAGAAAGACTTTTATTTCAGAAATACAGGAGAAAGCAAAGAATCAAGGACTGAGAAACTGAAACCTGGAATGATGGTAAGAAAAACCCCAACCAACCAAACAACAAAAATGAGTTACTTAAAAAGACAAGCTTTGAAATGGTGAAAAAGATGGTTTTACAAACAAAAAGTTCTAAACACAGTTCCTTAGGCACCAGCTGAGTTCAGATTGTCAGCTCATTGGCTCCCTTCTACAGAGCCAATACATTTTTCCATAAATACAATGCCTCCCTTGAAATAGAAAAGAAGATGAATTCATGCTCAAAATACAAACACTGAACTTGGCCCTGAAACTCATAGGATCTCTAAATTATGTTCACAATTCCTTTTCTTCACCTGAAATCCAAGAAGCATCACAGACAACAACAATGCACTTTCAGTACTGAGGTATTTTGTTTCCAACAGAAAGCTGTGTTAAGTTACCAACTTTTACTGCTGCAGGAAACAGCTGCTCTGAAAAGCAACATCTATTTCTTCCAGGATTCAGAAAAAAACAAACAAACCCACAAGACCACATATGTTCACACTGCTCACCCTCCTGTCACAAACCAAAATAAAATCTCCCCATGCCTCTAAGATTCAGATGCATGTATTTCATCATCATTAGCTCATCACAGCTTTTAGTCTCATCCTTAATGGTCAAGCTCTTACATTTTAAAGGTTTGTCCCAGATGCTTCTGATGTGGCCTTTTAATTTCCTAAGCCACTAACTCATCTTTGTCCTCTCTCCTAATTTTAACAGCTGCCTCACCCTGAATTCAAGAGCTGTTAAAAATATGCCTAAGCAAGACTGATTCCATCTCAGAGAGGTCACAGCTAACTGCTGATGTATTTCCAAGGCTCTTGTTTTATATAACGTTTCCCCTAATGCTTCAAAGAAATTTCCTTAGATATTCACATCATGGTTTGTTTTTCTTTCAAATCCCTTGCCACCATTTCTAAAGGGGAAGACAATTTGACTTCTTAGTTATTTTCTCTTAGTTCTTCACGTACTGATGTTCATATACTGCTTCCTCTTATGCTTAGACTGTAACATTTTGTGAAGTTAGTATCTTTCTTACTAGTCCAGCACTTCAGGTAATTCTCATGTTTAAGGCTTCTGTATGCAGTAACAGAGGTAAAAGTTCCATTAGCTAAGTTGTTTTTTTCCTACATAACAAAAATGATCTAGAGAAGATTGCTGAACACATGGCAAAACTTACCAACATAAGCCCCCAGCTCCTGCAACTTTCCTTTTATAGCACCCTAAAAAATAATGAAATATTATTTGAGGGATGGATCAACAAAATATTTCTAACTGCAAAGAGGTGAGAAGCTTAACAAAGTTTCTCTCCTTTACTGTTTGAACACACTGGTTTACACGTTAAACTTTTCCTATTTCTGCTGCTCAGCACAGAACGCTCCATCAGCGAGGGGCTGGCAGCAGAGTAACGGAGCCTCGCTCTCTATTTCCGATAGACCAGTTCCGGGCGCTACCATTCAACCTCCAAGTCCCAGCTGTCCTTTTTAAAGCAGAGACCACCCGGACTCATAAGGTGCAAAGAAAACGAATCCAAGACGGTTTGATAAAAGGTCATTCCCGGCTCAGCAGGGACACAGAAACTTGCCGGGATTTCCAAACTGTGACTGCCGAGTGGGAGCCGCTGACAGGCCCTGCCGGTACCGGGGGCTCACACCCGGCCAAGCTGCGCGCCCCCGGAGACGGCACCTGGCAGCTGCCCGTCGGGGAACAGGGGTGCCCCGACTCCGCTTCCCACAGAAATGACTCTCCTGCTCCCGCCCTCCCCGGGGAGTCCCGAGGCCGAAGGACACCGCCGCCGGCAGCTGTGACGGGGGGGCCGGCCGGAGTCCGGTGCCTCAGCCGCCGGCTGGGCCTGCCCCCACAAACGGGCCTGG
>WEIU01015615.1:166746-248732 GCA_013389925.1 Aegithalos caudatus
TTTTTTTTTTTGGCTTTATCATTTCTAGGGCTTGGTTTTGTGTTTGATCCAACAGCAGGTAGTGGCAGAGGCTGCATTATGCTCTGAAAAATAAGCCATGTTGCTGGATTTGCTCTTAAAGAAAATGTCTTTCTCCCGAGTCACTTTGTCCACAAATACCTCAGATTTCATGGACATATTTCATTTAAATACCAATTCAGTTTATAAATATTTATTTTAAAACATTGCAGTCACACCTGATTAAGACTCATTATTCACTTGTGAGTTTAAAAAAAGAGATCAACTTGCCAAAACCCAACGTCGTCTGTGGAAAAACCAGAAACTCTGGTACTTATTTCATTATTTGAATACATAAGAGCCCTGAAGTTGGGAAAGGTAGGCTGATTATTTAGATTTAGAAAAAATATACATGTTATTTTTCCCATGTTACCATTTCCCTTTCAGTCAAAGTATTTCTGATTCTTGTATTTCTTCTCTTTCTCTTTTATTCCTTACTAGGACTCCGGTGGATGTCTCTTCTCCTTGTCTCTTGGTGGAAAACTTGCTTGGCTTTAATGGATACTGCTGCTGCTGGTTGATCTCTGGAGACTTTACAGTCTTTTGAGAGGAGGTGACTTCTCATCACCTCTCAAGGTCTCAGTGGTAGCAGCTCTTTTTCACTAACCATCTCTGGGGGAAAAAGAAGATGCCTCTACCTTTCGGGTTAAAATTGAAACGAACTCGACGTTACACAGTCTCCAGCAAGAGTTGCTTGGTGGCTCGTATCCAGCTGCTCAACAATGAATTTGTGGAGTTTACACTGTCAGTGGAAAGCACGGGCCAGGAAAGTCTGGAAGCAGTGGCTCAGAGGCTTGAGTTACGGGAGGTAAGTGAGTTGTCAAGCGAAGGCATAACTTTCGTTTTTGGTGCTAGATGACCTATGTGGTAAATCCTTGCCATGTAGGGTAATCAGTTACTGGAGCAGCTGTCCTGTGTTCCTTCTGTTTCTTCACCTTCTGGTCTTTACGGAGACTTGGATTGCTCCTAAACAGTTGCAAAAGTTGTTACAGGGTTTAGGGAATGTCCAAGGGGAGGAAATGTGAGAAGTTTTGGTGAAAAAAGGTTTAGAATAATAAACAAAGCAATGTTTTTTAAAATGTGAAAGTGCTGAAAATTCTGATTTAAAAAACCCACAAAGGAAGAAAATAATTTCTACCTAAGCAACATGGTTAAAAACTATAGCAAGACTTGAGTCATAAGACAGCATGTTGTTTGTGTGTATGTAGCTTTTTTTCTGATGGATTAGTGCTGTGAAAAGCACAAAATGTGATAAGTGTACCAGTTACCAGCTGTTTGTCTTGCTTGTTTAAATACCACAAATACATTTGCAGACACTGTCTTGGAGCTCATATGTAGTCATATAGACTGAGTGCTGGCCTTATGACGAGACTTGATTTGTGCTAGTTGACTATGTTAATATCTGTTCAACCTGATTTTTTCCCTCAGAACCTCCTTACTTGGTATTTTGAGGGATTCTTTTGGAACTGAAATTTAATCTTCCACACATTTAGTGATTATTCCAACATCTCCTATATTGAGTGAATTCCTTCTGAAATGCTAAGCTTCGAATGTTAGTAGAAATCTACGCAGATGATCAACATATAAAAGAGTGTCATTATTTTATAACATTGTTGAGCACAGGGGGTTTGAATGCAGTATTTGAATGATCTCAATCCTGAGAGTGAACTGACATTTCCCCCTAGAGTCTGAAAGGTTTAGTTTAGTTGATTTTGGGGTCATTGAACTGTGGCAGCATGTGCACTTCTGGGGGGCAGGAGAGAGAAAACCAATGACATATGCTTACTGTTGCTAACATTGTTTTGAAAAATATGCTTTTGTTCTGTTATGTGGTAGAATGACCTTTTGATTATGGGATTCAAATACAGGATGAAAACCCTGGCTTTAGGTAACCAAAATATGAGTAATTGTGAAAATAATTAATAATAAATATTTGTATTTATAACTATGATATTTTAAAATATTATCTTTTTATTGTCAAGCAATGGCAACTGTTGGTAACTTTGCTCAAATATTGAGCAAATATATTTAGAACACAATCCTGCAAACATTTATTACTTTAGAAACCATGCGTTGCTGTAGGATTCCCCAATGGGAAATGTTATATGTAGTCGTTTGTTCTCAGAAATGTGTTTTATTTTTTCTGTTTAAAGAATAATAAAAAGTGAAATAGGTGTGAAGCCATTAATCTATAAGGGTTTGTTTATTGTGGTTGTTTTCGATTGCAATGTGCATTCTTGTAGAGTCTCCAAGTATTTTTTAGTGTACAGTTATTTTGGAAAATGCAATTCTTTGCAAGGGTATGCTTTCTTGTTTTAATCTTTCTCCTTCTAGCAAAAGGAGAATCTAGCTATGCTTGTAGCCTTAGTGTTTACTTAGAACACATAGGACATAATATATTTAGAATTCAATTATTGTTGTGTGAAAGAATTTGTCAGTTTTATCTGTCCACTTTAAGATATAACTTCTCAGTTACAGAAAGTATAGAGTTTTTACTGTTTGCAAAATGCAAAGGCTTTGTCTTCCTGTATGATGACTACTAGCTTCTATTGAACTAGTCACAGAGTGCTGGAGATGCAGTTTTTTCAGCTATTCTTCATTACCTCTTTCTTTGGAACCACTCCCAAAAATATTTAAAAAAAAAAAANAGATGCAGTTCCCTCAATTAAGAGTCATATATCAGAATAAGGGAGTTGACAGTACACTATTGAACTCTGAGCAGATTCCTTCAGTCATGCATTCTTGCATGGATTATTTTGGCAGGAAAATGTGTTGCAATAAAAGGGAATGGAAAATAGGGATATAAATTACTTTCCAGAGCTTGCATTCAAAAAAAAAGTTGTTCTGCCTTTAAATAGTCAGATTTGCCAAGCAGATACTGGATCATTCCTGATGGCTTGCTTAGTAGAAAGTTTTTGGAAAGAAGTATGTGTTCAGCACTTTCCTTAAATCTGCAAAAACAACTTTAGTCTTTGATACAGTAAAATACAAAATATTTCTGTAAGTAGCATATTTTTAGTGCACTGAGCAGCCTTAAAGCATGAAGATGAATTCCAAGTGTTAGACATGAAAGTATGATTGTTTATCTGAATACTGAGACCCGGGACCATTCTCAAATCCAAGGTATCAGTTTCAGATTACTGTATATGGCCTAGGCAGCCAGGACAAGCAGTTCCCAAGCATCTTCAAAACAGTTTATTGAGTGAGGCATTAGGGGAATATCTACCATTTTTTTACACATTCACTGGTAACATTTGTAAATACCTCTTTCTCCCTGGTGTAGTCTGGAATTACTGAATTTGGACAGTGAACTGAACTATTTTTAATGGTGTGCCATCTTTTAATATATTTGTTTTAACAGATCTTTATGTAAATGAGTAATCTTTAAATTATGCATTGCATGGCTAAACACTGTTTTTCTTTTGATTTTCCAATTAGTACTTCTCAATTTCCAAGTTGTATACTAGTATGGCACATAGCATTTAGGAAGATTTATATATGTTGACAATTTTATTTTTTTACTGAATGCTAAACTTTATAGAAGAGTGAAATTAATTCATTAAACTGAGTATCTTCTGGTATTCCCAGAATGTGACTTGTCAGTAATGAGTGTGTAATCCAGCTCTCTTAAACTGAGGAATTGAGGAAAGAAGCCAAAGTGAACAGTGAACATAAGTTACTTACTCTTTGTAGCACAGTCTGTCATTTATCTTGTGAGGGAACTATAACTTAACATGATTTATTCAAAAAACTGTTAAAGAAAACCATTCTGGAATCACAAGTTTTGAAAAACTTGTGAGAGCTCTGGTGGTTAACTACCTTAAAGAGTACATACAACAGTGCAAATCTTGCATCCAGGGCATGAGTATGCAAATGAAATCCTTGAAAATACAGGGATTTTAAAAACATTGTAATATAGCTAGCTAGGTTTGGCAGGAGATGTTATAACTGATGTCTTTCTCCTTTGAATTTTTGTTGTTTTCTAATAACACTTCTAAACCAGAGAGAAGGGACAAATTCTGCCACTGTGTACAGGCAAATTCTGACTTAACTGCAGATATGTGGTAGAGTACAAGTATAAAAGCAATAGCAGGGAACTTCTGTGGAGTGTATGTGTTGTACATATGGAAGTTCCTGTGTTTGTTTTGGACATGCAGAGGAAAAGGAACCAAGGTTATCTGGATCCTGAATAACTTCAAAGTTCTGAAACAGTGCTTTGGAAATGCTTGACCTATGCTGTAAAACTTTGCTCTGAATTCTAAAACAGCAGTTCTGTTTTGGAGAAAACATACAAAAAAAGACCTTTACTTCACTGTGGTGGTTTCTTAAATGTGTGTTGCATATGAAAAGAGTATTTTTAAAATTAGACCAAGTGCAACCATAAATGCACTTGGTGTATCAGTATACCATATTGACAGACAAATATGAGTTGGGCCATGTCATGACAGAGGGATCATTAACATAATTATGTTTATATCTTGTCTCAAAGTGTGACAACATTTTAGCTGATACTTGCAGAAATAAGAGGAGAAGCCGTGCTCGTAGTGGAGCTGCTGTGGTTGCCTCCCTGAACTGGATTTTCCTTATAATTAGGAAAGGAGAAATTGGCATAGAGGAGTGTATATAAGAATGCAGATCTTCCATGTGTAATCTGATTAGTTTAAAAGATGCTGCTTTATTGAAAATCAAATTTGAATCCATCTAAAACAAATATTAATTATAAGAGTGAGATAATTGTAATTTAGGAACCAGAATGAATTGAATGATCGAGCAGTCAGGCAAAATTTAGTAACTGCCTCAGTTTAATTATTGTAGTTCTTCCTTTCTCTGAAGAAAAGAATATACACATTCAGGTAAAGGGTGTGCACTTAGTCTTATTATACCGAGCAGCACAAAAATTAAGGGTTTTCCATGAGAACAATAATGGCAATTAGGAACCCTTGCCCCTAATTTCATTAGCCCTTTTATAAAGTTAAGTCAGAATTTGAATATACCACTTAATTGCATTTTGTTTACCATTGTGTCAGTGAATTGCCGTACAGTTTTATACCAATTTTGACAGAAGAGGTTTTCTTTACTTCTGAAGCAATGTCATTAGCTTATTGTTTAGTATTTTTAGACTGCCTTGAAATTTGGCTTTTCCCTTTACTAAAGCAATCAGAACTTAAGCCTCTGATGAACAGTAACATGATACTTCTTCTAATGTCAGTGATGTGTAAGGTGGAAGTCAAAAGCAGTTATGTGAGTTCTTCCTTCTCAGAGCCTTGAACAGTAGTGGGAAAAGTAGCATGATTTTTTAATTTTTTTTTCCAAAAAAAGTATATTTCTACATTTCTGGGTCATGTCGATAACTGACCTATCTCTGCCAGAAGTTAAAATATATCTTGGATATAATGTTTTCTGTGCACTATGGAAGTATGGCTCTTTAGCTTGTAAATTAGTCACCTTACCTTTGTCACATGTCCTGATGAGTAGAATCTTCCTTGCCTGTTAGAAGATTGTTTATTCAAGATATTTGAAGGGTGTGAAACATAATGTATTGTGATTTGCACAGTGCTTCATTTGAAAAAAGTAGAATACATCAGATTACCTTGCAACAAATTGATTTGCATATTTATTTCTCATCCCTTCTGTTTTGCTTTAAACTATAGTTGGAAATTACTTTGTTTAAATAGCATTTGTGAAATTCATATTAGAGTAGTTAGGAGAAAATAATTATGTGTGTGAATGTTGGAAAAAAAATTTTCATTATGAAAGAACTAAGATTTAAGATTAAATTGTCTCTGTTTGTATAGCTACTCTGCTAAATATTCCCTCCTGCAGCTACAGTTGACGAGCTAGACAGTGCTAGAAAAACAAAAGCAATATAGACAAAAGTACCCTACAGCTGATAGCTTCAGTATGGGGAAAAGGGAGGGGTTTTGTCAGTGATCTTCCTATTTCTTCAAGAATTGGTCATGGCAGTATATAGAGATGTGCAACTTTCTGCTTGGTGGCTGGTACATGATGAGAGTCACAGAGGTTTTTATTTCACCACCACTTCCAGGAAGCCTTGGATGTTGAATACTGGCCAGTCCAGGCTGCTCCAAGTCCTTTCTCAGCTAGAGATTGGGAAGGTTTGTGGAGGAGGTTGTCTTCTGTGATAAGAATGGAGTTTCTGGAGAATTTTCAAGGCCTGTTGTCTCCTGTAGCTCTTAACATTGGGTGTAGGGAAAAGCTTTCATTTGGTATCTCCAATTGTGCTTAGTACAAGATTATTGACCCAGTTCTCCTGCATGTGGTTTATTTAAACTGTGCTATCCTGATAGCAGGAGCTGTTCTGTATCCAAGCATATAATAAAGCTAGACATGGTGGAGCCCTTGGGCTAAATGGGATTATAAGAGTTTGACTGCAGTGCTTATCCTTCAATAATGAGAAGGTGTTTTCAGCATTCTGATCAGGGAAGTCTCATATGTACCAGTGTAAAAGAGGAAAAGCTTGAAAATATATTTTGACTGCATTCTTCTGCTATTGTTTTCACTTATCTGGTCTTTTGCCTCAGATCTTAGGATGGTGATTCCTCTGGTACCCTTGAGGCAGGTAACCAAATGCATTAATTAGAAGGCACTGTATTAACCATTAGAAAACAATTCTCCTTTCCAGCCTATTTGTAATCTGTGGCATATCTTGTAAGATTTATAGTACAGGATATAGAAATTAACTGGAAAAATGTGTAAGGTTGAAGAAAATTTTGAACAGTGCTATGCCTAACGGGACCTCCAGGGTTGCATGGTCCTACCCTCTGCTCAGGAGGATCAGGTGCTTTAGGGGTTGCCTGGGTGAATTTACCATCCAGGTGCCTCCAAGGATGGAGATTTGACACCTCTTTGGGCTATCTGTTCCTGTGTTTGGCTAGTCTTGTTGTGAAATTTTTATCCTGATCTAATGGAATTTCCCACATTGCAGCTTGTCCCCAGTTCTTCCAATACTTGCAGTGATTACTTCCAAGAAGACTCTGGCTCTATCTTCTCTATCTGTGTCCTGCTCTTAGTCAATTGAAGTCTACAGTAATGTTTCTTCTTGAGGCTGAACAGCCCCACTTCTCCAGCTTTCACTGTACATCATGCCAAAAGATCTAATGTAGTCACCTGCAGTAATGCAGTTTTGTGGCACTCATACCTGGTGAAACTCCTCTGCTTAGCTTAGGAAGTGTGGGTGATGATGAAGTCACTCCCACCAACTTGTGAGCTGTAAATACTGTGTGGGGCTTTTGGTACTTTTGTGTTCTTGACAGCTCTTTGACAGCTCTTGAAATTTTATGCAAAAAATATTTACTGTCTCTAGTGTCAGAAAACAAATAGAGAAAAATTAACTGTGCAGAAATGACATGTTCTTTTTATTTCTGTTTGATTTTCTTCAGAGGGGTTGGGTCATAAATAAGTCACTAAAATAAACAAACCTCAAAGTAGTGTTAATCTTAACAGCTTAACATATTTTAAGAATTATGTCATGCCATTCTTTTTAGCACTGGATGTTGTCCTGAGCTGCTAATAATAAAATGTTTTAGCAATGAATAAAAGTGGGTTCTATTTTAATCAGTGCGAATATTCCAGGGTGCATAAGCTCTTCTGAAAACTCACAGGATCAAATTCTTCCCTTGAAGTGAAGTGAAAGGTTTGCATAGAAGTCAGAAGACCAGCTTTGGCCTGTAGTATTTTGCATGGCTTGTTGAAAGATATGCTGGATTCCAGAGGATATTTTAAAATGTAGAAACAATTTTCTAAGTCTATTATGCCAGTAACCACTCAGTTCTGTGTGTAGGCAAGAAAAAACAGACAGTGTTTCAAAGAAATAGGTCTTCTCAAGTGATCATCATGCCTTAAAAATAGTCTATACATTCAGTTTAAATTCAGGGTGTAGAACCAGGAGTATTTTCCATTAGTGCTTTTGAAACAATGGCAATGTTTTGGTCTCTTTCTCCTCACATTTGTTATACACACACATGCTTCTGTGAGGTTTAAGTACACCAAGGGTGCAAATGAGTTTATTCAAACGATTGCTGCATTTTTTGGAGGGTGTCTTTTAAGCTGGTTTACAAATGTGTTTGTGTGATACCATCTATAGGAGTCTTTCAGCTGCAGCTCTTACCCTTTGCCTTCAGTGTCTGCCGTGGCCATTGCCCTTGCCCAGAATGTTGTGGTTCCACACTGTAGTTAGTGCTCATCCCGGGGCTGATGTGCTGTCCTGGCAGAGACGTGGGCTGGCTCAGAGCAGAATGTCAGCATCGTACTCTGACTTTGGCTCCTGTGACTGCATGCATGCTGTCAGCAGTCTCGTGATGAAAGAGAAATACACCTTTTTACACGCATTCCTTTCCTTTCTCAGTCTGCAGGAGGGATGAAGGAGTAGTCAGTCATTCAGTACATTTTATCCTTTTTAACATGTGATGTTGTAGTGAACGTGGTATTTCTTTTGCAATGGTGTTTCTGTGGCACTGCTATTTGGGATTTTTTTCCCTAAAATCAGATGGAATTTAAGATACTGTCTTCACAATATCCTTGTGGGGTGGTGGTAGTCATCTAATGATTGGGGATTGAAGAACAGAAATAAAATGTTATTTAAGGTATCAGCAAACTTCGTGTGCCTGGACTGGGAAATGAGATATATGTTGTTTATATTATTTATATTCAGAGCCATATTTCTTTTGTCCTCTTGAAACTCAAAGTATTTATGACTTTCTAAATTTGATTCTTGGCTTTCAGAATTTAGGAGTGATGAGCACACAGTGTCCACCTGAGAAAAATTCATTTTTTGTAGGATTTGCTTCACAGAGAACTCTGTTTCTGATTTGGGAGTAGTCTGGTTCTGTAATGTGATTTTTAAATTTTCCCATTCTGCACTTTCTCTAGATATCTTCCTCTATATAGAAAAAAATCTGCTTTTTTCTTCTATGAACAGTTCTAATTCAATTGATTTTCTGTATTATAGGCTGTTTTTTATCAGAGGGCCAGAGTTGTTTTAGAGTTTATAGGAAGCATCTCAAGGTTAAATAGGCAGATTTTGTCTGAACATATTTATTTTTTATCTTATAAATACTAATTTTAGGATTACATGATAGCTAGCATTATTTTTAACTTAAAGGATTTTTTTAAATCTTGGGGGGAAAAAAGCCCCCAAACACCAAAACCTACCAACAATCACTTAGAACTGTGTTTATGCTAGTTTAGAGAGGGGCAAAGAAGTACATTTTGCCAGTATGCATTGCCAAATGAATTATGCCCTAGAACTGGCTCTAATTTCCTACTCTTGCTAATATCCAGACAAAATGGTTTTGTGGAATGATAGTTTTATTAATTTAATGCTACACCTTGACTTTTGTGCCTCAAATGACTTGATGGTCCGTGCTGATAGGGAGCACTGATTCAGTTGCTGTCCAGGAAGGCTGGGATGGGGTATGTCTGCTCAGTGTGTGTGCTGTGGTTGTTGCACACAGCATCAGCCTGTCAGAGCTGTAAGGAAAATCTGGATTCCCATGAGAGTGGACTAAAAGTTCTTAGTAAACTAAGAAGATGTATATATAAGAATTTTCAGATGTGTATATGGGTGAGTTTGTGCAGGAATGTACTGAAGTGGCCTTTTTCTATTAAGAGCTATTGCTCCCCAATGAATTTCAAATCAATGTTCCACAATATCAAAATGCTAGAACTTTTGAGAAAACAACAGTAAATACTTTTTTTCCTATGGAGACGATTTTTCCATGACTAGTTCAGAGAAATTATTGATTTAGAGGAATTGATACATATTCCCTTTGCTTTATAAAACTTCATCCTTAAAAGCTTTATTTTGTGTAACTTTAAAATGTCTGAAAATATGAAGGGAAAAATATTGGATTAAAGGTGTTGGTATTTCTACAGTTTCTGTATACATTAAATTTTATATAGCAAGGACTTGGAGAATTTTCATGTAAATACCTACAAACATAACTGGTAATTTGTAACATTCACTTTTGTCTCTCTCCCAGCTCAAACACTTCTAATTATCTAGTTTTGCTATGATAATGACATGACTATTTTCCAGTCCACATCTGTTTCCTGGTCCAGAACTGAATGAACTAAGTACTGTGGGAGCAGATTTTACCCAGTTTAAACATAGTGGAGAAATTTAAATTTTAGTGGGTGTCTCTGCAGTATGGATTTAGAACTGTTCTGTGGAGCAAAAGACTCTGATCCAGATCTCTTTCTGGGAGAGAATCTAATAAAAATTAGATTGTATTGCTCAAGATGCTGTCCAGTGGGATTTTGACCTTCAAAGGGTGACATCCCTCAGCATCTCTGGGTGTTCTGTTCCAGTGCATACTGTGTGCTGTGTTTTGGCTTGGTCAGGAGTTGCCCACTCAGGCAAGATATCTTCCTGCTCTGCTGTATCTGATCATTTTCCTGCTCATGCTGTCAGACAGCATATGCTTTAATGAGCTCAGCTGTGACTGAGCAGCTGTCCTGTGCTCTTCTGTCCTTCAGCATCCCATGTGAACCTCACAACCAGGTGCCCAGAGAAGCCATGCTTTGCTCTTCTGCTGTCCCGTGTCATTTTCCATTTGCCTTCCCCACTTCCCTTAGATTTCCTATCACACATGGATGCCTACTGTTAGCATCTCTAAATTGCCACGACAGAGTTATGAGGTACTATTTTAAAATAAAGAGTAGTTCTGGTCCAGTTTCAGGTGGGGGACCTTATGTACCTGAGTTGGTTATCTGGATGTAATGTCTGCTTTTTATGGTAAATGTCTTTGCCATTCCCTGAAGTTTTCAACAACCCATAGCCTTATTCAGTGTTTTGAAACATTTATTTCTAAGTAACAAAACTTTCATACAATGTATTTCATCTAATGTCACATATTAACTTTTCTATCATTCAATTGCCTCTTTTTCAGATTACATATTTCAGTCTCTGGTATTATAATAAGCAGAATCAACGCAGATGGGTAGATCTGGACAAGCCTCTGAAAAAGCAGCTGGACAAATATGCCTTGGAGCCAACTGTATATTTTGGAGTAGTGTTCTATGTGCCTACTGTTTCTCAGCTTCAGCAGGAGATTACCAGGTAAACCTCTTAGTATAAACTTCTATGTGTTTATAATATTGCTCTCAGCATTCTGAAATGTATAGTTCATTTAAAAGTTGTCTGCTTTCCACACCCCTACCTTTACAGAAATGAAAACTATTTTAGGCAGAATTTATGTTCAAACTCTATGCTAATTTATCTTTGGAATAATTTAAATATGTGATAAACTAAGCAAGCAACTAAATTTTTGTCATCTTAGGAATCTGCTCAAACCTGTTTTAAGTAGCAGGCATACCTGCATGGTCAGACTTCTAATTCTTTTAGTTCCTTCATGTTTGACTCATTTTTTGTTTGGTTTTGTTTTGTTTTTTGTTTTGAAGATCCGTATGTTGCTTTCATGGACATCCATCCTGCACAAAGCACTTGCAGATTTTATTAAGCAATGCTTTCTTTGTTTTGCTTTCAGTACTTTCTGTTCTTTTAGTACAGTACATTGGCAAACCACAGGCTACACTTCAGCTTGTGATTTTTTTTGTGTGTATAATTGAGCCATAAATATGTATGTTAGTTCTGGTATTATGTGTATGTTTCTACTGTGAAACTGGGAAACATCACATAATCCTTGTTGACTGCAGGGGGAAAAGTAAAATTGAGCATATATACTAGCCTGTTATTCCTATGGGCCTGTACCTTGGCTTCTAATGGCTTAATGGATAGAGTTCTGATTTAATGATTATTTTTAGTTGGCAATTGAGTACAAAACCCATAGCTGGATTACAAACATTTACTGTTATTTCAAAAATATGTGCTTGTATTAACTGACCCATTTAAGCTAAAAATTTAGGATTGGCACTGCTTTGAGTTGGGAGTTGAAGCAGATGATCACTCAGGTCCTTTTTATCTTGATTTATTCTGTGGTTACATGAAACTGTCTCTGTTCCTAAAATACCCTGCCAGACATGTTCTCTGCTAATTGTGATGTGAAAGCTTTTCAGGGTCACCAGGTACAGACCTCTTAGTGCAGACACTGGTGCTGTTGTGCACTGCTTTACAGTTTAGCAGCTTTAGTTTTTGGTTTTATGTGTAATTTCTGAAAGATTTTTTTAAAAACTCTGAAGTTTTTTGCTATTTCTTGGAGTTTTTAATAGCTTAAAAATCTGGGGTTCAGATTCTGTGTTGGTGTAGAAGAATATATTAGAGTAAGATAAATACCATTGTGTTGCATTGGAAAGCTAAATTGCCTGAAAAACCTTGAATAGTCTTCTCTGGCATTTATTTAAAGAATATGGTGTTTATGCTGGAGCCTTAACAAAAATTTGGCAGTGTGCTGCCTGGTAGAAAGCAGGAATTTATGTGCCAGCCCTATGCTTGTGTCCTAGAGCATGGTACTTTGCTAGTAAGAGTCTGAGTTTATTTCAGAAATCTGTGGGTTTTTTCATTCCTGTTTGATATAAATGAGATCGAACATGTTCAAGAAAATTATATGTTTAATGTACATCAGGAAGTGGAAAAGCTATAGATAAAAAGAGATGTGCTCTGTTGAGGTAGTGTTAAGACTCTTTATCTATATGTTTAGTTTTAATAGCAGTTCTATGGAAAGAGCTTAGCTCCTGCATCTTGACTGGGAAGACTCAGCCCCTCAAGTGCCTTGGGCTTTTTCTTTTCCTTTAAGGCCTGGGTTTAGTCCCAGCTGTTCCTGTGTGTGTTGTATAGGGATGTTATGTACTGTCATATGATATACTGGGTTTTTGTAGGAGGATCCCCAAGAGGCAAAACAATATTTATAAACTATCACTGTATTTAACAGAGCAGTAAACAGTGGTGGAAGAGAGCTGTCCTTTAACATGAATAAAATTTATGTGAAGTTTACCTGACCTTTCTAATCACTGAATGAATTACAGTACATACTTTCACGCTCTCAGTATTAATACCTTGCATCACTAGAGTTAACATACAATATGAGGAAGAACTTTTTAAAATTAGACTTATAGAGACAAATTTCCTCCTTGGCTGAGTCTGTGTAGCTGTAATGGCAATTTTGAGGTGTTTTGGAGTCCAGATAGAAAGTTCTGTGGGTGGCTGATACGGGGAGAAAAATTCAGGCAAACAGTTGCTCAGACTGTGGACAGACAGTACAGCTAGTAGTGGTTGCATATATGAGAGATAATGCAGGAAAAGCATAAATTAAAAGGAAAAAAAAGGTGCCTTGAAAGTGACAACAAAATGTAGTCAGAAGTTGTAATGCAGAAATGAAAATCACTACTGGGACTGAGGGAATGTACGTTGTTAGATCTATTGGAAGAGAATGCAGCAACCCAGCAGCAGTTTACTGAACATTGTAAAGTGACAATAACAACAATTTTAGGGAAGGAAGATGGAAAAAAAAGAGGGTTTGGTAGTAGATAAAAATTGTGGATAGGTTCTTTGAGATCACTGATTCTTGAATGGTATGTGAAAGTTAAGGGAGGCAGGAGTTTTAAAAGGCCTTAAAGTAATGGGTCCAAATGGTGAGGAAGACTATCCTATACTCAGACTGGGGAATGCAAAGAGGAATAGGAAATGCAGGCATAGTCTTCTACTCTCTCTTAAAAATTAAGAAGCCCATGTTAAGTTTTTCTTTTTTTCCCCCTCTGTAGGTATCAGTATTACTTACAATTAAAGAAAGATATCTTGGAGGGCAACATTCCTTGCACACTGGAACAAGCAATACATCTGGCTGGTTTGGCAGTTCAGGGTAAGTAAGAAATTGTGCCAACTAGCTAATGTTGTATTAGAAACTTCAGTGATAAATTTTCTATTGCTTGTTTTCTATTTGTCACTCAAGAGACCCGATTCAGTAAGTTCTGAAAGGGGCTTGCTCCTTAGGATTTCATCATATGGGCTGAAGAGAGGAACAGTTGGATCAGTGGCCCTGAACTTGCTCTGTGCTGTCCTCAGGGCTGTACCTGGGCATCTAACAAGTCTTTTCTGGAGCTGGATTTGAATTAGACAGTGGAGTTCCTTTAGGGGCAAAGGCTTCAGTTGTCTGCCTACATCGACAGACCCTTCCTCTGTTTCTGTTAATGAAGACTCTTTATTTTGCTATATCTTCATAAATAAGCAACTTTGAATGTACTTTTATTTCCACTTTTTATCCAAAATTTCCTATCACGTGAGATTATTTAAGTTAGTGTGCAAGACTGTTAAGAGTTCTTGCATTCAAATTACTCCTGAAAACACATTTCTGTGATACTTCTATGAAAAAGGCAGCTTTATTTCTCCTAGCTAGGGTCAGAAGGGATGGAGCATGTACCAGAGTCTGTCTGCACTGGTCGTGTTCTGTGTTCCTTGCAATGTGCTTGTCTGCTACAAAATCTCTCAAAAGTTTGTAATGGCAACAGCTGTGTTTAGTGTTTGTATATTGTTTGTATATCATTGACAGTGAATGCCATTTCAGTACAATTAACAGCACTTGTAAAACTGCCAAAATTGAACAAGGACTTAAAATCACTGGCAGTATATACAAGCAAAGATTTTTTTTGTTTTATTTTTTCTTAGTTACATTGGTTGCATCACAATAAAGATGATGATTGTTTTTTTTTGAAAATGTGGTTACCAAAGGAGTAGGATAAATTGTATTATGCCTTGTTTATATAGCAGTGAATCTGTTTAATCTAAGCCAGGTTTTAATGGCCTTCAGCTGAAAAAATCTTGCTGTGTTATTTCTATATATTTGGACAGTGTAAATGTTTCTCTGCTGAGTGAGTTGTTTATAGAAATCTTTCAATATAATCCTCTTTCCAGATGGAAAATAATCATTCTTTTAGCTTTCACCTTCCTTTTTTTATTCCTGTGTAAGAGATGAAATGCAAAAAAAACCTCAAAAAAAGCACAGGTTCTAAATTAATGTGTTCCAATGACTGAAGTAACTTATACCAGGTAGGTTAGTAATTTTAGTAATTAGTTAGTAATTTTATGTGAATGAACAGAAGCAGTGCTTGCTGTTTCAAGAATGATCTGTATTTAAAATCTGTACAATAGGTTAATTCTAAACACTGATTTATCTCAAGAGCTCTATTGGTGTAATATGTCAGAGGTGCTTCCCTTTCATATAAATGACTTCCATAGTAAGTGTTTTGTCATTTCTTCTTCTCAACCTACAAGGAGCGTTACCAATTTTTCTGAACAAGGTAAAAACATGGGGGTTTTTATTTACCCTTTCTCTTTGTAAACACAATTGATTAGTTTATTCTGTTGTTTTGCTTCCAGATTGTAGTTCAATAAGATGGAGGTTTGCTACTTGGAGATCCTGCTGCAATTAATTGGGTTTTGAATAATTTTGTTATTAGTGTTTGAATTCAAGATTTTTTTTAATTATTACTTTTTAGCGGATTTTGGAGACTATGATCAGTATGAATCTCAGGAGTTTCTACAAAGATTTGCTTTGTTCCCAGTGGTAAGTACATTCTTTAAATTGGTGCATTTAAATTACTAAATTGACAAATTTAAATCCTTCTTAAAAATGGCAAATGCAAATAATTTTTAGGAAGCCTCCATGATCCGTCTGTCCTACTACTCGCTAGGCTGTCAAATTTAGTAAAGGTCTTTGAGATTGGAGTGAGATATGACACTTTATATTACACAGAAACAGAGATATAGTAAGGTCTTTTCAATTTTATTGCATATTAGACTGAAAAGAAGGTTGAGGTACAGATGGGATAGTGAGTAAAACTACTTCAAAACAGTGATTGTGCTTTTGGGGTTTATTTGTGCATATTACAGCATTGAAACTCCAAGACTAGAGTCAAGAGTTAATTTGCATGTGTAAAGAAACTATAACCATTTGATTTTGTAGAATTTTTTTGTATTTCATTCCACAAATGCTATTTTACCTTAAGGGTTGGCTACAAGAAGAAAAAATATTGGAAGAAGCAACACAGAAAGTTGCCTTGCTACATCAGAAGTACAGGTAACATGTACATAAAGCTCTTCAATGCTTAATTTTGGACTTCAGAAGCCTCTGTAGCTCAGAAAGTTGTGAATCTTGAAATTCAGTTGGACTAATTTCACTTCCCATTTAAATGAGTTTTTCTCTAGTACATCTATATTAAAGTTACAAGAGTGTTTGCTGAATGAAAATGAAAAAGAGAACAGAATAGTTAGTAAAATAAACCAGAGGATTCAGCTTGAAAAGAATACAGGACGCAATTACATAGTGTGACTTCACATGTATAATGTTTCTGTCTCTTGTTCATGTCAAGTTCAGACCCCAGTAAGGATGTTTCCTAATAAACAACATTGGGAGGTATTAAGGGCAGGAGAAATGTAGAGACAGTAACTGCCAGAATGCTTATGATGTTAAATAAAGGGAGCTAAGGTGCAGTAGTCCAGGACAAAGGAAAGTAAAGTTCTCTTTATCAGATCATTGGTGAAAAGTGTGTGTGACTATGTGAGTAATACTGCATATTTTTCCCTGTATTGTTTTAAAACAACAGTTTGAAAATTGCAGTTTCACCTGTCTTTAAAATGAACTTGTAACAAGATCACATGGTTCAGGTTCAGCAAAGAAAACTTGATCTTCATGACGTTGGGAAAAAGTGAAGAAATTTATGATTGAAAAAGTATTGAGAAATGTAAAAATGAGCATGACAGCATTTTTCAGGTAGAAATAATATTTCTATCTGAAAACCTTTCATGAAGTAGCTGAGGTATGTTGGTGGGGAGGTAAACACAAGCTTTTAAGCCCAGTTATACTACTGCAAGTCTATGAGAAAACTGACAGTTGATCTAATTATAAAGAATTTTACCTTTACCTACAGATCTTGTCCTCATGTTTTTAAAGTACTGTAGTAAAATAGTCAGCATTTAGAAGATGAAATTGTCTTTTCTGAAATGCAAAATGCCAGACTTTGTATTTCCCCTGTAGCAGTGCTGATGCATCAGTATAGAGGACATTCATGTCTTGAACATGGGTGCCCCTGATAAAGTGAGGAAATGTGGAGACAGTGCTGGATTTGATCAAGAACATGATAATTGTCTGCCATTAGTAGAGATGGTAATTTTAAGTGGTCTTTGTTGCCATTTACCCCTAAAGATGCCAGAGAGAAAGAAGTTACTAGAATCTAAGTGTAAAGGCTGAGCTAAGTCTATCAGCCATTGGTACAGATAGAAACAGCAGGATTTGATGGTTGTCTGGGTGTCCTGGGGATGCTTTTCAAGCTTTGACAGTGTCATTCAGAGTAAAACAAAGACGATTTTTTCTTATTGGCAGTATTAGCTGATTGTTGTTTTATTTGTAGAGGCCTTACTCCTCCTGATGCAGAAATGTTATATATGCAAGAAGTTGAAAGAATGGATGGCTATGGTGAAGAGACCTATCCTGCAAAGGTAAATGGGGTTTTGGTCTTTGACTAATTCCCTATTCTCTCTGTTTAGAGTGGTTACTTCCTGCCAAAAGTAAATAAAACCCAAATGCCAAACCACCTGGAATTTTCTCCTCCAGAATTATAAAAGCAGCTGTTTCTTATGTAACTCTGCTTCCAAAGACTTTTTTCTGTACTTGCATAATTTTTTGCAACTTTTTACAGGACAGCCAAGGAAGTGACATATTCATTGGAGCATGTCTTGATGGTATCTTTGTGAAACACAAAAATGGTCGTCCTCCTGTTGTATTTCGGTTAGTATTGTTCTTTCATAAAATACCTTAGTGAACTTCACATTTTCAGTGGGTTCCTCACAGGTATCAATAATTCTTAATATGATATGTATTTATGCATTTCATAAACCTGAATGTAGTCTCATAGTCACCATGCTGCAGTGAATACTGAAGCCAGTGGGAATTTCTCAATGTATTAACTCTAAAATTAATTTCTTTAAGACAGATTAATTCTTAGACATGAATATTTAATATACAGTTGCATTGCAAAACATTTATTGTATCAAAAAGGAGCAATTCTTTACACATAGGGCATCTTAAATCCTGAGGTTGTCACATCAATCACAAAAAAATATAGAAATATTCACTCGTGAAATTGTCCAGGAATTCCTTTCATATATTATAAATATATGTGGAGAGTTTCACAATAACATTTATTTTATTATTTTGGATTCATACATTGTTTTAGTTTATTTTTGAATGGTCTTATAAATTGTGGACAGAGCTCTCACTTAGCTAAACACTTAAAATTCATTCTTCACATGAAATAGCTTCCCAGTGACTTTAAGAGGGGTTGCTTGGGCATCTTTGGGCATTTTATAAAATGATTCTTGGCAATTTAGTTTTTACTAAAGCAAGAAAGGGTTTATTCTTAGTGAACTTTAATCTTCTAGAATTGAATTTTTGACTGAATATGAACAGAAATCTTGAAATCTTATGGTCCAACAGTTACTAGAACTTCACTACTGGTGAATTTCTGGGATTTGAAAAAGTAGCCAACTGTGCTTCTTTCTGTTAGTAGTTTTGTTTGACAGAATTTAGAAGTTCACTACTGTTAAATGTCCTTCAGAAAAATTTATGTCTCTGCAGTATAGGAGAGTTGATGCTGAGCTCTTTTTAATTGCCTGGAATTATCAAAGTTCCCTGCTCTGCTTTCCTACAGCATTAAACAACAGCTGTATTTACCAAACAGACAGGGAGAGGAATAAAGTTTTGTCCATGCATTTCACATAAATTCTGAAAGAATTGTGGATGCAGTGTCTGTAAACATAAGAAAAAGGTTGCACATTGGGAGGCATCAGAAAGTATTTGTACTCCAATTTCATGATCCAGTTTTCTACATTTGCTTGTTGTATGACTATGGGCAGTTCCATCATGGATAGCAATATCATGTTATTTGGATGGCAATAAAGCATCGACAAATGACCCATTAGTATAATTTACAAAGACTGGATTATGCTTGAGATTGGTTCAGGTAATTTCATAGTTGTGCTCACAGAGGCTTATGAACCAAGGCCTTAAATTTGAGGGATTTTTGTTCTGCATTAGAATGGAGACATTAATGTTTCTCTACCTCATATGCATGAGGCAATAGCTATGGAAAATGCTAATAGACACCTCTGTGTAATGACAATGGGAGTCATAAAAACACCTTTAGACAGAGCCCTATATGCAGGTCATGCTTTTTTCATGTGTTTGTATACTGCAGAATATTCTTTTAATAAATCTATGATACAGGGTTTATTTACACTAACAAAATACTTATGGTTCAAGCTAAATTTGCATTTAAAAAGAAGATGAATAAATATATTTTATGCAATCTATTTTTTTTTTTCATCTGTGAATGTGCAAGAGTTCTAGAAATATGCATAATAATGCCTTAAAGGCTTTGTTTAGTGTAGGTTTAATTTTTTTTCCCTGGAATGTATGGTTTGCTTTCAAGCAGCTGGGACATCATAATTTACTGATGACTAAATTGGTCTAAATTTGATTTTTCTTTTAAAGAACACTTTAAAGAATCTCAAATGGAAGACAAGTAATAATCTTACTGCACATGTTGTAATGGCATGGAAGTGATGTCCTACAACTTGTTCAGATAGATCAATGAACTTTTTCAGAGAATCATAGAATGGTTTTTCACAGAATCATGGACTTACAGCATATACTGTCTTGAGAGGGACCCATCAGGGCCGTTGAGTCCAGCTCCTGGCCCTGCACTACCCGAGAGACACACCATGTGTCCCAGAGCATTTCCAAATGCTTCAACTCTGTCAGGCTGGTGCTGTGACCACTTCCCAGGGGAGTCTCTTCCTTTGCCCAGTCACCCTCTGGGTGAAACACTTTTTCATGATATCCAACCTGAAGCTACCCTGACTCAGCTTTAGGCCATTTCCTTGGGATGAAAGAGATCAGTGTCTGCCCCTCCCCTTCCCCTATTGAAGATGTTCTTTATCCACATTCTTAATGGTGGTTCTGGTTTGCAGATGCATTTTTTGTGGTTTGAAAATCAGAGTTTGTCCAGTCATATCCTGTCCCTTTTTCCTGCAGGTGGCATGATATTGCCAACATGTCCCACAATAAATCCTTTTTCGCATTAGAATTGGCAAACAAAGAGGAGACGATTCAGTTCCAAACTGTGAGTACATTTTTTTTCATCAAGTCATCAGCAAATAAAAACAAATTAAAACTGATAATCCAACTCAAAGGTTAAAACTTACTTTCTCTATATTTAGCAGCTTTGAACTGTACGAGTGAGTCAAATGTAATAACATTTTCTTTGGCCAGCTTTCTGTGGGAAGGCATTAAAAATTCAACATTTTATGTTGAGTACATTGAGGTGTTTGGTTATGTGGTCATAAAAATTTTCATCCATTCCAGTAAAATTTCTTGTGTGCTTTTTGACTTGAATCAGTGTCAATTAAAGATAAATATTGTCTTAGAGTTTTGCTGGAATGGGCCATGGCATTCCTTGCAGAGTTAATTTTATTCAGCATCTACCAGTTGCTTTAGTCAAAAGGAAGCTGTTGACAATCTTAAGGCCATGTTATCTATAAATTATTTTAGTATTACACCTGGTAAGTGTCTTGATCAAATGGCTTCTACTTTCAAATTTCATAAGTCTACAAAAATGGTTAAGCTAGAGTGCATATATGCATCTGCAAAGTAGAGTTTTAGGGAAAACCTAGTGACATTAATGAAGTTACATTAAAATTAAATTGGTCAATGGTAATTTAATCTTAAAAATTTCAGTGGCTTGTCTGAAAGCAAGTGACGGGTATGAATATTTGACTTAATGTTAAATGTTGGGTTTTGTTTTTTTGGCAGGAAGATATGGAAACAGCAAAATATGTGTGGAGGATGTGTGTGGCTAGACACAAATTTTACAGACTAAATAAATGCAGCCTGTAAGTAGAATACCTTAGCAGAACTCTTGGTGCCCTTGCAGCTTCCATTCCAAGTGAAATCTCCCACTTCCTCTGTAAAATCCTTACTATCCTTTCTAGATGGTAGTAATTAATGACTTGGGTTCATTTTCTTAATCTTTTTTTGAGAAAATCCTTACTACCAGTTTTTGAAATAAATCCTGGTTTATAACATCCTCCTTTATAACAGAGGACAATATTAAGTGCTGGAATCCTACCATTAGTAATAATGTTTGGCCTTTGCTTCTGGATCACTGTACTGTGAGAGACTTCAGTTGCTTTGAGGTCTAATATTGCTAGTGCTACTGGAACCAACAGGGTTTTGGCTTGTGTTTGGGTGAACTGCTCTGGAAGGACACTAGAGGCTTGAAAAGGGCGGGCAGTGTATGTGAAGCACTCCTGAAATGTGCTGGATTGACAGCCAAGAGGTATGTGGTTCTTTAGATATCCATGGAATCTGAATAGCTCAAGTAGCACCAGTGCAAAGTAAATTTAATACAATTCATCAAATTAAATTTAAATGGCCTGGTCTCCAACTTGTAAATCAATGGCTGGAATTTGAGCTATTTTACTGGAACAGCTTTCCTTCAGTTAAGTTTCTTCAGTCAAAGAATAGAGAATTAGACACAGTGAGTAGTCTATCTTTGGAAAAGCATGATTCCCATATGTGTCACGCCTCTGTACATGGGAAGATAGATGTTTGATATCTTCTTAGGCCAATGGAAAGATAATCAAGTGTTTTGTGTCACAGGTGACTCATTAGTGTGTTGAATGCTAATTTATTTGAGAAGTAAGATAAATTTGAAATAGAGTAAACCTCACAGTTTGTAAACCTGTCTGTCTTTTGAGAGTAATAAGAAACATTGGTAGAAGTAGTGCATTTGTGGGACCTTTGCATTTCTGTCTAAAAAACGTCAGGTCTGTCGTTTTATATTAAATGTCACCCTCTGGGATTACTTATTGTCATTGTTTCACTACAACATAGTTTTACATGAGGTTAAGTCCTAAAAACAACTTTTCTGATTATCTCTACTCTTAAGATTTCTTGTCATCTGGCCTGCAGCTGAAAACTGTCTTATGCATGCCTGTATCAACTTCAGGGTTTTTTTTCTAAATCTGTGCATACCTTGTCTTTAGAGACTCCTTGGACTCTCCACCTGAGGAGGGCTCTCAGAAATCTTCCCTCATTCTTTCCCTTCCACGCTTTCCAATCCTTTCTCGTCCTTCACTTCCCAAAGGGTGAGCTTAAAAGCATCTTTCTCACTAAAAAATAGCACTTTCTGCATTTGTATCATGTTTTTTGAAATGTCTTGCTACAAGATGCAGAGCACAGGTGCAGTGTAGGGCGGGGGGGAAAGGAGCTTAAGACTTCTGAACTTTATGTCCTGGAGCCAATCCAACAACAATCATGCAAATTCGTTACCATTAGTGTCAATGTTAGAACATGCAAATGCTAATGCAGCATAGTAATGCTTTCCAGTTCCTGTAACATCTGTAATGTTACAGTCCCCATACAGTTCTATGTCTGACCTGTAGAACAGCCAACTTGTAGAACAGGAGATCAGCTGAGGTATTTTGATCTTGGGTTTTTTGATTTATGGCTAATGCACAGAGCTCTTTCCTTTTGAGACTCTCGTGGAAGACTAACACAGGCTTGGCTCCTGGAAATGTAGAGTGATTTTTAATTGAACTTGGAAGTGCTTTCTGATACTTGAAATAGGTCTTGCCATTGTTAAGAATAATTTCTTACCATTAAATTTCTTCTGTAGACAAACTCAGCCTGTGACAGTGAATCCTGTTAGAAGACGATCTTCATCCAGGATGTCCATGGTAAGGAAAGCAAATAGCTTTATGTTTGCTTTGTTATGGATTTCAATTGACTTTGAATCGAATATTAGTTCCCTTCAGTGAAATGAAATGAGCAGTGAAAAAGATGAGTCTAATATGTGAGGAACTGTTTCTGACTTGTAGGAAGAGCTGCTATGTAATATCTAAATAGCGGACTTAAAACAATTGCAATGAAAAATATTTTAAACACTTGTGTTTTCAGTTTGAACATTGTCTCTAGGAGACTCTCCTAAATGTCAGTTGGCAAGATACAGTCTTGAGTTAGTAGAGTGTGATTTCAAGGTTTTCTTCCTGTTTTTTTTAATTCATTTTTTGTATGACCTCAAAGGAGAAACTTAAGTTGCATATTTAGAGAAGTAGTTTAACACTAGGGCTTTGTATGTGTTTATTTGTAATATTATACACATTATAATATATAATGCATAGTATTACTATGTGTATAGTGTTATATATAATATGTATAATATTTTACATATATATATAGTGCTATGCATTATGTATTAAAAAAACCTCCAATAATTATTTTTAAAATGAATCATCAGTTTTTAAGTAACGGTAGGATGTTTGCTTTCTTAGCCCAAGCCTCAGCCTTATATGATGCCTCCACCACCTCAGCTGCATTACAATGGTCATTATAGTGAACCATATGCATCTTCCCAAGGTAAGTTCATTAAATCCAAGGCCATGCTACACAGTTTTATAAGGTAAAAACTATAATTTATATTTGTTGCTACTTTAGGTATAGCTGAATAAATTGATAGGTGAACATGGGGTAGGTTTGTACTAGAACAGTCATGGGAGTGCTTCCTGCTACTCTAGACATGTAGGCTAATGTGAAATAAAGTCTTGGAATCACAGAATTGTTTAGGTTGGAAAAGACCTTTGGGATCATCCGTCCAACCATCAACACAGCACTGTCAAATCCATCAGTTAAACCATGTCCCCATGTGCCACATGTACATGTCTGTTAAATACCTTCAGGGATGGTGACTCCACCACTTCCCTGGACAAGTCTGTTCCAATATTTCACCACTCTTTCCAAGAAGAAATTTCCTAATATCCAATCTAAACCTCCCCTGGTGCAACTTCACGCCATTCCCTTTTGTCCTGCTGCTTGTTACCTGGGAGGACACTAACACACCTCACTGCAACCCTCTTTTAGATAGGTGTAGAGAGCAGTAAGGTTCTCCCTGAGCCTTTTTTTCTCCAGGCTGAACAACCCCAGTTTCCTCCACTGTTCCTCCTCCATATCCTCTCCTATGGGAGATGAGCAATTCTAGTTAGGGTTGCATGTACAGCAATTGTAGATTGAGGTGTCTTGTGTGAGTTTAAGCTGACTATCCCTTTTTTAGGTTCATGTATCAAACTGGTATGGTATGGCATTGTGAGATCCTTGTCAATATTGGTCTTCATAGCTGCAAAGAGATTGCCCCAAGACAATTCACACAACTAAAAGTTAAAAAAAAAAATTAAACCCAGAATGCAGGGAGAGAGATATGTCTAAGTTTGCTAGACTACAAGGTGTTGAGGAATTCAAAGGCTAAAGAAGTTTGCCAGTTATGGACTTGGCATATATTTGATTGAAACCAAGAAAGAAAAAAAACCCAAGCAAACCCTAGCTAATATTCTAAAGCAATGTAGACTCCTTATCTTAGCAGTTCACAGCAGAGTCATGGCTGCTTACTCTCATTATTTTGATTATTGCACATTGTGTCTTTAATTAACAAAGATGCTGCCCTGAAGGGCTGAATCCAGTCTTTTGCAAAGTCTCCTCAAGTTTGATAGGAACTTTCCAGACTTACAGATCTGCTGGATAAATAGTACTCTAAAAAGCCAGCTCACTGGGAAGGGATTAAGCATATTTTCTATCAAAACAGTGTTATACAGGTCGGAATGAAATACAGGTATTCAGCTACATTCAGAATGTAACTGAATTCTTTGCAGTTTAGTGTTGTAATTATTTCTGGGTATTTGCTAATACAAGTGTCTTATTTTTGAACTTTTTTTTCATAAAACAAATTTTGATTATCAGGAAATTCAGTAACATAAATGTGGCAATTACTTTGACAAACCCAAACAGTTGAATCGTGAAGGCATCTACAGCAATGACTGAATTGTTCTCCTCTGGAGACTGGCAAAATGTACATCCAATGAAGTAATAACTAAAATGATTAAATATGTCTTGGATGTATAAACTGTTAGACCATTTTCTTTACAGTGTAGTTTCTTTATGTGTGTGTGAACAATATATGGTGGTAGTTTAAACTGTTTCCAAGATTTCTGGAGAGAATTTGATTTTTGAGGTCTTGTGGTGCTATGTCTACATACATCCTGAAGGAGTAGAAGAGAGAAGAGCGAGGGTTTTTGTTGTTTTGCTTGTTATGCGACTGTTTTTAGGTTTTTTGGTGGAATTTTTATTTTGTTTTCTTGTTTTTTCTTTCTTTTTTTTTTTTTTTTTTCTTTATTTGCTATTTAAACTGACTATATTAATGCAAATCCTAGTGTAGACATTAATTTTTTTCAGTGGTGTGGTTTGATTGATATGGACTGCAACTTTGGAAGCCTATCCTAAACAGAAGAATGCAACTCACAAATTTTTTTTCCCATAGGGATTTGCATGATTGAAATAAATATAATATGTTATTCTGGTGTATATACCTTGGGTATCAACAACAACAGAAAAGATGGGGTTTTTGGTTTGGGTTTTTTCTTTCCCATTTCAATACATGGCTAAGAATAACTGAGGTTCTGAAAATCTCAAAGATTGCCTTAGCTACCTCTTATTAGAGGATAACTTCGTTTGATATCCTGGACATAAAGATTGTTCTTAAACTTTACTTTCAGATAACCTCTTTGTGAGCAATCAGAACGGATACTACTGTCACTCTCAGACTAGCTTGGATAGAGCCCCTCACGACTACAGTGGTCGGATCCGCAATGGCAGTGTCTATAGCGCACACAGCACAAACTCCTTGAACAATCCACAGCATTACTTGCAGCCATCCCCCATGTCCTCTAACCCAAGCATTACTGGAAGTGATGTCCTCAGAACTGATTATGTCCCGTCACACAGACACAGTGCACTAATACCACCTTCTTATCGTCCCACGCCAGACTATGAGACTGTGATGAGACAGCTCAACAGGGGCATGGTGCACACGGATAGGCAGAGTCATTCGATGAGAAATCTTAACATCAGCAACTCCTATGCTTACAGTAGGCCTGATGCCTTAGTTTACAGTCAGCCTGAAATTCGAGAGCATGCCCACTTTGCTGCCCCACAGTCTAACCATTATCCATTTAACCTGAACTACAGCTTCCATAGCCAATCCCCCTATCCCTATCCTGCTGAAAAGCGCCCAGTTGTTGGGGCAGTCAGTGTGCCTGAGCTGACAAACGTGCAGCTCCAATCTCAGGATTACCCAGCACCGAATATAATGAAGACTCAAGTCTATCGACCACCTCCCCCATACCCGTACCCCAGACCTGCAAATAGTACTCCAGACCTTTCACGACACATCTACATCAGCAGCAGCAATCCAGACCTTATCACAAGGCGAGTGCACCATTCTGTCCAGACATTTCAGGAAGACAGCCTGCCTGTGGCACATTCTCTTCAGGAGGTCAGCGAACCTCTAACATCGGCACGCCACGCTCAGCTGCAGAAAAGGAACAGTATTGAAATTGCAGGCTTGACTCCCAGCTTTGAAGGAATAAGAATTAAAGAGAGGACCATGTCAGCTTCTGCAGCAGATGTGGCTCTTCCAAGAGTTATCTCAGAAGGGTCACAGCCCAACATTCTGATGGAGAGAACGAAGCAAAAAGAAGGTGAGCAAGAAGAATGCATGAACTGTGATCACAAGAAAACCCTTTCAGATGCCACTATGCTGATTCACAGTAGTGAGGAAGAAGAAGAATTTGAAGAAGAGAATAAGGCCAGTACAAGTCTTTCTCCTCTCCCTGAAGATCAAACCCAACTTTCATCTGTTGTGGGAGGTTATTCTCGTGATTCAGTACTAAACTACCCTTATAGCTCTGTTGCTTCATCTGCTGGCCCTTTGCATATTCTTGAACCTAAATTACATATCACAGAGGCAGAAAAGAGAATGAAAGATATGAGCCCTGTTCATTTACTAGTAGAAAGCCAGGTACAGAGAAGAGGGGAAGGACTGCTTACTCCATCTATGTCAGAATCTGATCTTACAACATCAGGGAGATACAGAGTAAGGAAAGATTCAGTAAAGAAGAGACCCGTGTCTGATCTTTTGTCTGGGAAGAAGAATATTGTGGAAGGCCTTCCCCCTCTAGGTGTAAGTGGATACTATTTGTCTTGTTTCAGATTGTCTGTAGCAGTTGATTGTTGTTTTTGTTTGAGGTTTGGGGTTCTTTTAATCAGCCTGAGATGCTTTTAAAATACATGAATTAAAAGGTACCTTAAGCTTGACCTTTATATTTCTGTTTCCCTGGTTAACCTTGCTTAGCTATCTTTTATCCCCTTCTCTACCATGTGTGAGTTCTGTTTGTTTAGTCCACCCACACAAATCCAGCTGTGCAGTCTCCATCCATCTGAAAAGCTAACCTGTCTAGGAACTTTAGAAGTTTAATTTAAAATCAGTTCTAGATCCCTATTCTGCCCTACTTCTTATCTGGAGCAGAAGCAACTCTTTCCATTCAACTTTTTCATCTTCCTCTCACTGAAAAATTATATATAGCCAAAATGTTTACTTTTTAAAAAATTTGTTTGCCTGCTTCTTCTGACGTAAGAGGGAACCTGACACCTTAAGGAATAAATTCTTTCCTTGCATTCTCTTCTTTACTTCATGCCTTCCCTTTTTCATATCTGTTCCTTTTTGCCTTCTCTTCAAGCTGTTTTTATTCCACTGAAGGTATTTCTTGTTTGCCATATCTCTTTCTCCTACTCCAATCTTAGGATACTGTAAATAGTGAAAAACTGCAAGTTTCACCCTTCCCGTAATTCCCACCTCATAGAAACATCAAGGTCTATATGGACTGCACAATTCACTGGCACTACTTTGTTCCCACTTTGCTTTAAACTTTTGTTCAGTTTTATGTAGTTTGTGGCAGATTTAGGGTGCTAATAGAGGAAGACCATTTTTAATTATTATTTTGCCTTTTAAATCAATTGATACCTGAGTTAGTGTCAAACAGTTTTCTGCACAAATTGGACTGCAGAGGAACTGCTATGTAATTTGTACTGTTGTGGTAACAGCAGATACTGCAAAAACCAATCTATGCAAAAGCTATGTATTGAAATAGTTACTGCTCTCACAAGTTTTTGTCTGTCAGATGTATTATACATGGAGATCAACACAATGAAATGAACCTCCATCAGCTTAAATTAATTTTATAATTGTGTATGTTTTTCAACATAAATTCTTTCTCCTGTTTTCTTAAAGTGGATATAAGAAAAAAAAAGGGCTACCTTCCTCCTTGTGTTCACATTTAGATAGTTACTTAGTATTTGTTCTCAAAAAGATACATTTTCAGACAGTTATGTATCTACCAAAATCATACCCTGCTTTTCCTTTTGACAGTTATGTCGTTATGACATATTCCTGTCAACCTTTAAATGAAATTAATGTTAGAACTTTTTAATTGAAAGTGTTCATAACATAGTTTCTAGTTCAGAAACATTTAAGAGTGTTGTTGCATAATACAGAACCTTACCTTAATGTATTCATAATTGAGATGAGTATCCTAGTTAGAAAGCTGGCCCCTACCAGTGCTTGCACATTTTGCTTTTCAATGAACCTTTATTGCTGTGTTTGTGTTCACGTCACTTTTAAATGCAGTCTCACCCTCTTAGCTTTTTCTTCCTATTTCTTACCACCATTTAACTTTTGAAAGCATTAATTATCATATTTCCAGTGCATTTTTGTTAACAATTAAATTTAGCAACAGCAGGAGTGATGAAGTTTCCTCTTACCATTTTTAAAAGAATAATTTGAATTGATTCTGTCATAGAAATTGCCCTTTGATATTTTTCATCTAATAATGGATGGTAATTCCATAATTTAGATTCATGGCCCCATCCAGGACTCAAATCTGTCTGCAATTCTGTGTTCATGTTTTGTGTGTCAAGTTTGTTGCAAACTTAGTAAACTGCTTAACTTTATCTGAATATCTTAAAGGTATGTGGTCGTTGCCTGATTGTAGGGAAGAAAAGTGCCTGCAAACTGAGTAGCCTAGTAATGAATCATTTTGCTGTATTTTTGGGTTTGGGAAGTGATCTCAGGTCTATTCAAGAATGTTAATTATGCAAAGTTGCCACCTCACACCCTCAGTCATGAGCTTTGTAGAGAACAATATTTGTCATTCTCATGCAGTTTCATTAACCTGTCTGGAATGAAGACAGACTTGTGTTGTGTCCTTGGGGGAATGTAGTCCCACCACCCTAATCTCTCACTGCAGTGCCTATCAAAAAAAAGGTCAGAGCTGTTCACAAAAGGGGCCAGAGAAGTGTCTTTTGCTTAGTTGAACTCATCTGGTTTCTGCTTTATAACTTAATCAGATATTTAAGAATATTTACAAGTTTTAGCTTTTCTTTTGCAGGGCATGAAAAAGAACAAAAATGATGCAAAAAAAATTGGGCCTCTGAAGCTAGCTGCCCTAAATGGACTGGCATTGACTAGAATGCCTCTGCCAGATGAGGGGAAGGAAGAATCAACAAGAGCAACAAATGATGAACGAGTATGTTCAAGTTTTTTAATGCTTGATTTACACTAGTAATTTTTCAAAATTAGATGATTATGAATGGTACATTTTATTGACTGTAAAATGCTTCATATTAAGGCAACTCAAATGCTGAGAATAGAAACAAAAAGATTCCTGATAAGTCATTGTTAGAAGTATTGGGTGTAACTCAGATTTTTCTTGAGGATGACAGTGATTCAACTATAGTTTACCCTTTGAACATACAGGAAGCAAATTAACTAGTACCTACTAATATATTTTTTTTGCAACTTACCCTGTTTTTGTTTTTTTTTTTCTTTATTTTGGGTTTTCCTGAGTGAAAAGGTGTGAAAATTCTGAGTGTGAGATGGATTTTATTTGCAATTATTAGTAATTCCTATGGTGTTTGGAGTAAGTTTTGCAGTTAAAATGCATCCCCAGAATACAACTTGAGCAGATTGTAATTATCTGTTTTCTTCTGGTAGAGCCAATAAAATATAGATGGAACTTGTTTGATCTGCTGATATTTTAAATTCAGTAAAAGATCAGTGAGAGGTCATTGGGTTCTAGAATTTGAGGATCGTTCTTTGAGAAATACGAGACTCCATCAGCTTATGTCAGGATAAAAAATGTCAGTAAATCTGCTTCAGTCTGTCTCATATATCATTAAAGTAGTGGAGGAAAGTGAAATACAGTCAATATTCAGGCTCTGATGGGCTATGAAGAACAGTGCTGCCATCACACATTTGACCAGTGAGCAACTAGATACACCGAATTCCACAGTGATTATTGCCCATTCTGCAACCAGTGGTCTCTATAGAATCTGATTCTGAGCATGGCTGGGCATCCTCAGCTGCAGGTCCCCTCTAGCTCAGTTTTGTTTGTAGTCACCAGGGATCTAATCTAGGGATTAGAATCTGAAGGAAAACCCCTGCTCTCACCAGCTGCAGTTTAAATGAACAGATCAAGAAAATTATTTGCAAATCACCCAGTAAAAATTGTGTTGAAGTACATATACATTGCTTAAGATGCTCATTGCTTAAGATGCTAAGGGACAAAAATTAACATTGTGTTACTGAGATACAGGTTTAGTACTTGTGTTGGTTATTTCCTCTTACCTAGAGCCCTCATCTCTTTCTGGGTTGACATTTACTGGATTCAGCTGTGTTTGTATTTAGCTAGCTCTGCCCAAAGCATTGTGGCAAAGAGGAAACCATAAAATCGAGTTATGACAAAGTCAAGTCACTACACTTTCTATTGAGGCAGTCACGTAGAGGTAAAAGAAGTAGAGGCAGTAGTTCCTAAAACAGTGGAGAAGTAGACTTGTGACAAAAAAGGAAGACCAGAGTGCAGGTATTTTAAAAGATAAGTTTAGTTTTTATTCAGTGCCTGTTTCATTGCTCAGCTTCATGTTATTATCAGTTTAAATATGTGAATTTAACCTAAAGATAATAAAGGAGTTTGTACAGTTGATATAATGATGTGCAAATTGCATATGATGGAAGTTTACACCTTCCTCTGCAACATTTGGCATACTTACTTGATATAAGACACTTCTATGATCTGATACCACAGAGCAGTTGCTGTCAGAATCTGGGAACATGTGACATAGATGAAATTTTCTGGCTGAAATCTTACATATTATTCTTCCTTATTGTTGGCAAAGAGGTGCAGAAATTCCAGAAGTGTCTTATGATTTAGAAACAACTTGGTTTCAAAAGAATAAAGGGGAGGAGGGGACAGTTTATTAAATAGAAAAGATGGAATTACACTATTAGAAAACATTCTGGGCTTATACTTTAACTGCAGCAAGTTTCTAAGGCAGCTTTCCTGCAACATTTAGTTTTTCCTGCAAAATTTTAAAGCAAAATTTGGTTTTTCTCCATCCAAACAACTAAGTTTGTGGGGGGTTTTGGGTTTTTTTATTATTATAAGGTCAAAGGAGACCTTTCAAATATAACTGCTATATTGAGCAGGTGGATCAAAGGTATTTGAAGCAGTGTGCAGTATGGCATAGCTGTCTGGTTGGTCAATTTTTTTTTTTCTCCCTAGCTGGGCTGTCTTTGCAGAAACTATGAAGTAATTTTTCCTTTACCAGCAGTATCCACATAAATCTTTGTGACCTAGTAAATTATAACAGGCTGCTTAGTTTCCACTTGAACAAAATTCCTGCTGGTTAGGGTTGCCTCTAATTTATTCTGGCATGTTTGTGGAAACATTAATAAGCTGGAAGAGCATTGAAGAAGTATGTAGGAGAGGGCAGTACATGCATTTTATCCTTCATGAATTCTCTGTTGAAATAGACTCACCTCAGCCTGTGACCGTGTGTGGTGTGTGTTGTGTCCTGCAGTGTAAAACGCTGGAGCAGCGGCTGGAGCAGGGGATGGTGTTCACCGAATACGAGCGCATCCAGAAGAAAAGGCTGATGGATGGCGAGTGCTCCATAGCTCGGCTGCCTGAAAATGCTGAGAGGAACCGCTTCCAGGACGTCCTTCCTTACGATGACACCAGAGTGGAGCTGGTCCCAACCAAAGAAAACAACACGGGTTACATCAATGCGTCTCATATCAAGGTGAGAGAAATACTCTTGGAAATTTCCCACTTCATGTGGAGCTAAAAATGCATTTGGCTATCAATTTTGGTTTGGTAAGATGAGTGATAATCCCTCCATCTCCCTCTCTCTCTTTCTTTTCTTCTCCAGAGGTTTCTTTGGAGAAAGCAGGAACCTGTTTTCCTAGAATAATGGAGGGTTAATTATTGGAGGGAATCTCCTGCATTTTGCTTCTGTGTTGATTTGATCTACTGTCTTCTTTCTCTGTTCCCCCTCTGGGGATTGCTGCTACTAGAAGGCATGTCCATTCTTCCCAGAGCTAAGGAGGCAATCAGGTTTAAAATAAACTGGGATCCTCTGCAAACTATGATATCTTTGAACAGCAGTGGCAATCATTATTTCTCCTTTTTCTGTACTCTCTGACCATATCCACAACTGTAAGCTAGCAGTAAGATAGCTCCTAGCTTAACCTTTTTGGGTGGTTAGAGGAACTGCTGGAGCCAGGGAGAAATAGGCTTTTTCAAAACCTTCAGCTGCCCTCTTTCCCCATCCTTAACTCTTTAAGCTCTGTTTAAAAGAATTTGAAGGGTGAATTCAAGAACCTGGAAGGCAGTTCATTCATTTTTTCAGTACATTTATCTGCTCTAAGTGCGACTACAGTTGACTTCAAGCTTTTACTGAAAAGAATTGAGATTCTCAAACAGCAATTATAGTTGTGTTGCTGTCTTTTTCTAATAAACCTGTTCGTGTGCTGATATGGCATTATCGTTTCTCTGCTTCATTCATGAATTTTGACCCTTCTCAAAGAAGATAATATTTTTTTCAGGAAATAACAACTAATACTGTAATAATATTTACAGCATCAGAGTATGAAAGCTTCTCTAAACCTGAATTGGCTAAATACCTTAAATTCACAAAAGAGAAATATAATTTTGTTTGCTCAGTTTTACATAATGCTTGTGATATAAAATACATTTATTTAAATGTGAACTATACAGTTGTGTCTCTTCTGCACCTGATGTGACAAGATGCAGCTAAAAAATGGGGCAGATATAGCTCACAACGGGCTTCTACTTCTGTGGTGTTGCCTTTTCATTTTGTCTCTTTTCTTTTTGTGCATCTTCAAATGGCTGACGTTAGAACTGGGGACAGGGTTTTCAATAATTACTAATCTAATCTTCTTTTTACAGATCTCTGTTGGTGGCATAGAGTGGGATTACATTGCCACACAGGGCCCTTTGCAAAACACATGTCAGGATTTCTGGCAGATGATCTGGGAACAAGGGATTGCAATCATAGCTATGGTGACGGCAGAGGAAGTGAGTATAAATTGAGTCAGGTTTCTCCCAGAAATCCCACAATGATTTTTTTAAAAATAATGTGTTAGAGGAAGGGGATCTTTGCTCCAACAAATAGACCTATCAAAGATAAGTTTCTGGTGACGCCTTTCTGCCTTGATTTGTTTGGCAGAGAAGTGAATTTGCAGACTCTTTCTGCTGGGAATTTAGTTTCCTCAGTAAGAGGCTGTAACACGCTAGTACTACTTAGTAGAGGAGAGATGCAGTTGTTATTACAGGAACATTAGTTGTATGAATGTTCTTAGGTTTCTTGTTAAGCAAGTGTTCTACTTTTAAGGAAAGTGGGAGAGAAAAAAGCTTCAGATACTGGCCACGTCTTGGTTCAAGACACAACACTGTGACTTATGGAAGATTTAAGATTACCACACGGTTCCGTACCGACTCAGGCTGCTATGCAACCACAGGCTTGAAGATTAAACATCTTCTCACAGGACAGGAGAGAACGGTTTGGCATTTGCAGTATACTGATTGGCCAGAGCATGGCTGTCCAGAAGATTTAAAGGGATTTTTATGTAAGTTTTATTTAATAGGGGTTTGGGCTTTGTTTTGGGGTGTGGTTTGTGGTGCTTTTTTAATACCTTTAAAGATGGCTGCTATATACAAAGTAATTTTTGACAAGTATGCTAAGCATTCCATTGTGAAAGGTTTCTTCACACCAGCAAGAGATATTGAATTGTATTTTTTGCAGGAATATACCTGACAGTTTATTAAAATTACTCCTGTCTAAAGCAAATAATTTACCAGAAGTCCATATAGAATAAAACATACTACACATTTGAGTATGTTGCAGCAGTAGCAAGATGGCCACAGGCCATCTTTAGTCGGAATAGGGGAACGAGGCAAGGAAATCCTAAAAAAAGTTAAATGATCCTTATAGGTCTGTATTGCTGTGGGTGGGGTATGACTTGTGATTTATACAATGTATCATTTTTCTGTGGCATGGCAGTTGTTAAATTATTGCTTTCTGGTGGTCATACAGCATAACAGCATAGGTTGTGGGGGTTCATCTCCCAAATTAATTGTCCTTATCTTGTTGAACTCAATAGCGTACTTGGAGGAGATCCAGTCGGTGCGGCGCCACACCAACAGCACAGCAGACCCTAAAAGCTCCAATCCTCCCCTCCTGGTGCACTGCAGTGCGGGTGTGGGACGGACAGGAGTGGTCATACTGGCAGAGATCATGATCGCCTGCTTGGAACACAATGAGGTGAGCTCTTTCTCCTTCCTGTGCTTTAAATGATGTCAGGTGACAGAAGAGTAAATCACCTGCCTAAAGTATGTTATGGCTGTTTATCTGAGCAGCCGCTGGGAGAGGCCTTACAGCTGTGCTTGAAATGGCTCTGGGAATTCAACAGAAGTTAATAATCTTCTAGAGCTGCCCACATACACACCAGGCACAGGAATGCTTATCTGGATTCTTGATTCCCTGAGATGTTGAGTCATTGAGTGGAGCAAGGTATGCCCTAGGCCACTGAGCATATTTCAGGATTTCATCCTGATTTTACCCCTCCTTGTCTTAATTAGAATGGGTCATATTCAAGGACATGCTTTGTAGCCAGTGTCTGTACTTGTTATTATTTTGTTCCTAAGTGCAGTGTATTTGCAGTATCAGTCTCAATAGAGGACAAAGTGCTAGTTTAATATAATAAAATCAGCCCTATCAACTTCTAGCCAGAAATAGACAGCTGTAAAATGTTCACTAATGATATAATATGTCAACTGAAACTCAACAAACATTGTTTCATTGTGCATCCCTCTCCTAACGCTGACAGACCTTTTCAGCCATTACATTTGTGGAGACCAATACCCCATGAGGCAGGTAACTTTACCATTATGCATATTTCCCAGATGATGAGTGGTGTAGTGCAGTCCATACTGCAGGCATGGGCAATGAATTGTCAGAGCTGAAATCAGAACAGCTGATTCTGTCCTTAGATCCTAAGGTACTGCTCTGAACCTCCTGCTGAGAAGGTGCAAGCTAGTTTCTGTGCTCACCAGTCACTTGTAATGTTTTGTTATCTTCTTCCAGATGCTGGACATCCCACGAGTGCTGGATATGTTGAGGCAGCAGAGAATGATGATGGTGCAGACTCTTTCGCAGTACACTTTTGTCTATGGAGTTCTCATTCAGTTTCTCAAAAGTTCTAGACTTATCTAACCCCTGCAACTTCCTAAGAGACTCTGCAAGAGTTTACAGAAAGAAAATCAGAGTTGTCCAGACCTGCTCTCACTGGTGTTTTCTTCATATGATGAATCACAGAGTTACCATTTAGGGCTGCGATGTGTCTGTTAAATGCAAGTCAGTGTAACAGTCCCTGCACAGCAGGATCTTTGCTGGGCTAAATTCTTCCCATGTTCAGCTGCAGTTATATTAAGGAATGATTTTACTTGTACTGGTCTGTAGTACTTGCACACGTTCTTTAGAGTGGTGTTACTCTGAGCAAGCTAAGTATCTTATGGAATGGAGGTATGTAGTACAATTTTACGAACACTGTGTTTTGAAACAGAATTGTTCACTGTGCAAAAGCTAAAATCTGTAGGTGCACACGGGTCAGAAACCTGCCCCTTGGGAATGTCAAGGTCTTAGCAGTTTGATTCTGCTTTCAATTTTATATTTAGAACATACATCTATATTTTTTAAAACGAACATTTGGTTTCCTCTGGTTTACTTAGCAAAATTAGCAGCTCTTAGATTAAGCTGTTGCCTTAAGGACAATTATTTTTATATTCAAGATTTTTAAATTAAAAAGAAAAGGAACCACCACAACAGAAAGCTTTTTAAACATAACAATATTTTCAGAGGAGAAGACTGACAATGTTTGAACCAATTTTTCAAAAATCATGCAGAAAGTCCTAGGGAAGCTGATGGTACTTAGTGTAGTGTCATGTAATAGAACAGACAAGTGAAAGATAATGGTAACTGTTAATAACTTTCATTTGAGAGGAGGCATGTTTACCTGCAGCAGGCAGGGGAAAGACTCTTTAAGTATCTGTGAGGTTATTGGAAACAAATGGATGAGAGAAAGTACATACTCAGTATTATTCATATATTTAGAGGACAGTTTGATTTTACTGGCTGAAATCAAAATGGATGCAAATGTTTTAAGCACTTTTTTTTTGCTCTGTTATTTATGTAGCTAAATATAGAGTCTATAATCATGCATTGTTTCATTTGGTAATATATCATTACTAACCTGTTATTTTAAGAAGAGCTTTTAAAGTTGATGAAGTGAGAGAACCAAAATGGGAGTAGGAAGGTGCAGAGTGGTGAAGTGGAAATGATTGTATGAAGCGTAATGGAGGAGGTGTGGCAGCTATGATTGTTGGTTTACACAGTGCAGAGATGACCTTAAAAAAATGTTAATGTTCCCAGGCACGAAAGCCAGTAAAGCACTGGAGGTTTCTGTAGAATCCTCCAGACTATTTTGTTAGTGCTAGAGCAGATTTTTCTGATTCTGTGCAGCATTGCAATGAAGAACACTTGAGAACTTGCAGAAGAAGAGCTCTTAGAGGAAACACTGGAGATGTGGTTAATTCAGTAGCTGTGTAGGTGGCTGAGTCAGTGGCTGTGGCATGGACTTGAAGTAGGCAGGGACAGCTTACTGTAGTTTCCATTTTGTCCCGTGGGGCTGCTCAAATGACAAAAATCCCTAAATAATCCTCTGTGGTTTTCAGTGGGGACAGCGTGGTTTTAGCTGCCTTTTCAAGTGTTTTGAGATGCTGAGTTGAAAATCCCTATTCTGAAGTGAGCTATAGTTTTTAGGTATCTGGCTTAATTTAAAAAAACAGCCCCTATAATATACTGGTCTGCAGGCATGGTTAAGTGAACATTTCCCTGGATACCTGCTAAGTGAAAGGAAAGGCAACTAAAAGTCACGTTTATTAGTGCTGAAATTGTTATTTTTCTGATCTCTAACATGGGTTTGGAAACTATTAAACCCCCTTCAAAACAATAGTTGTGTCCCAAAACGTGAATTAAGAATTATAAATAGGTTGCCTCAATTTCTTCTGTGATAAGCTGCTTCCATGAAGTTAAACACATGGTCCAAATGACATTGTGCTAATATGTAATTTTATACAAAATATATTACTTTTAGGTACAGGATATTGACCTGGTGCTTTCAGGTCTGCTTGGAAGCAGTCTGATTTGCTGTACTCTCAGAATAAGTTAGATTGAATATTTCAGACTAGGGAAAAGAAATGTTGTTCTTATATAAAATGCCTAGGAACTATTAATTGCCAAATCTAAAACTGGAAGTCCAGAGGAAACCAGTTACTGAAGACTGTTTCTTTATATATAAACCTTGCAAACATACCAATTTAACATATCTATGTTGACAGAAGTATTAAAAGAAGCAAACATACTTAGCTATTTGTATCATGCTGTTCTTTAACAACATGGTTAATTTTTGCCACTGTTCACTTCTGTCTGCAGAAATCTTTTTGAATGGGAGGGCAGGCTCTAAAATGTAGCTCGTACCTTTTCCATTTCTAAGCTTTGCACTGTGATCTTGGTAAACTGATAGAAGTTTTAATGACATGATGGACAACTCAGAACGTCAGTTTCTGAGACAGAACATCAGCTGCAAGGCTTTAAAAGGAGCAGTTAAAACAAGCAATTTAATCCAGTATTTATGGGATTATCTGAGGTGGGTGAGGAAATGTGTGTCTTTTGGCTTATTTTTCTGTTTAGCTAAAAGAAGTTGTGTTCAATTTTAGAGGGCATTGTGCTCAAATGTGGCAGTCACAGTCTTGTTTCTATTTTAGTGTAACACTGCTACCTCCTCCCCTTCAGCTCCCAATTCTGTCCATCAGCAGTCTGTTTTTGCAGTAATAGACATGACCTTACTAGACTTGACTTTGTGTTTTTCTACTGGACACTGTAGGATTGCTTTTGTTTGTGAGTATATGGCTCCAAGAGAGCATTGAAAATGAGCAGTTTCTCTTTTGGATACCAAATGAAATTAAACTTCACAACTTTCTTTAAAAAAAGTTTTTTAAACCATATATTCAGTTAACTTAAAAAACACAATTCAGTTTTTAGCACTTTTGTTCTGAGCCTTGAAAAGGGATGCATTTTTACATGTAGTTGTGCTGGGTGCTTCATGAGGTTTTGGATGTTATAAGAATATCCACTGTCCAAATCCAGTCACAGTGTGAGTTGGAGGTGGATTTATTTGTCAAAAAACTTAAAATTTCTCTAAAAGCCTGTCCAATTTTGCCAAATGTGCATCTGTTTTTATGGGGATGAAATCAGATGATTATGCAAGATTTGAATAGAGTTTGTTTAGTAAGAGAAGTTGTATGAAGAATTCTTGCAGCAAATGACAAAGATGATGCTGATCTCTAGGGATGTCAGAGCTCTCAGGGACAAATAAAGGTGCTATATGCTGTCAAGAGACAGATTTGATGGTCTTTTGTTGAGTAGGTAGGAGATGCTTTCTAGGATCAAACTATATGAAGAGACACGAGAAGAACATGCAAACTGTAGTTAAGGACTTCTGCATATTTGATTTCTTTCTTGGTTGCTCCGATAATTTTTTTGGCCACTGAATCTTTGTAGTGTTGGGCTAAAACCTCTTCACTAAGAAGCTGAGTCAGAGCCCTGTCCATTACAAAGATGTCTCTGACTTAGCTGGGTTAGCTTTCGGCTGCAGGTCACCCCTGGCCCTGCTGGGTGAGGGAGAAGCTCTGAGGTGCACAGGGGATGCACAGCAGTTCTCTCCTTTTCTGCTGTCCCCCAGGAAGAGCAGGAGAAGTTTTATGCCTTATTATTTCTCTCGTTGGAATACCTTTCACACCAGTGAACAATAAAACTGCAGGGTGCTACAGTTTATATGTAGAAATACATTTAATTCAAAGGAGATGACCAAGGCAGTGCTCTTGTATCTCTATGGATGAAAAGCTGATCTAAGTTATCACCAACACTTAGAAAAAAAAAGTAAAGTACAGTAAAAACAAATAAAAGTAAAATAATATTTTTACGAAAGTGGAAAGGATTCTTCACATTTTATATTTTGGCTCCTCTTGTAATCCTGTGTATCTCTTTTTGAAGCGGGCAACACTCGGAGCAATCTTCTCCAAAATGGCTCCCTTAAATTCAATCAGTAAGGCTGAGGCTGCTGCTCCTGCTGCATATTTTGGGTTGGAGCAGCTGTTGAAGTGAGTGGCTCATGGATTTCGATGGCTTCTGGACCAAACTTGGAAACTGCAGGGTTGTTTATCAGCTGTGTAATGAGACCTCAGTTTTAATATCAATAGCATTACTTAATTCCTAGAATTAAAAACAGTGAACCCATTACTCTATTTCCATAGTTCCAATTATGAATTTAAAAGAATCAATGCTTCAGTTGCTAAGAACTCAGTGCTTTACGGTTGGGGTTTTTTCTGATTGTGCAAAGTCGTGGAAGCCAGAGTCCAGCCCTGCAAGATGCAAAATTCCTCCAGTTCTTCATGATGCTGTAGGAATTAAAATGGGCTTGCTGCCAAATGAAAGCTCGAGCTCTTCAAGCTCGAATACCATGTCTGCTTTAAATTTAAATACAGATTACAAGAATTAACCAAAAGAATGCAGCAGGAATGCGTGTACACGAAAGTACAGCGTTCAAAAGAAAAGTAGATGAGAGGTCAAAAGAAATTCTCTTGTGCAAGTAAAAAATTTTGGACATAGACAGCGAGGATTTGAGGAGTGGCAGAAGGCATTTGGAGGAGGATTTGGAATGTTTTGTATCCAAAGTAGAGCTGCTAGTAGGGTTTGAGTCATATGGTATGTTTTTCATGGCATGGTAGGGTAAGTGAATATGTAGTCATAGGTGTTATTTTTACTGGCTTTTTAAAATGTGATTTTTTTAAACTCCAAATATTTTTTCAGAGGCTCTGTTATTTTTACATATCTTCCTTTCCAAATGTATTAAATGCAATCTGTCAGCTCAATTTCTGTTTACTTATTAAAGGTCAGATTTTTCAAACCACAGTCTCTGGTTTTACAGATACAAAATGCAGGGGGAATAGGCATACTTGCAGTTTTGCAGTGATAATTTCTAATGGATGCAGGTGAGATGATTCAAAAGTCTAACTATGTTTTGAATGAAGCCAGGTGTTTACAGTTGGTGTGAGTTGCACCAAGTTAAGGCTGGGCTAACAATGAGACTTGAAATGCGGAATTTACCATCTACTTAGAAGTTCTGTCGCAGTACAGCATTTGCAGCACAGTGACATTAAAACAGTGTCATACCATGCTAAGGTAAGGGAAAAAAGCTTAAACATTCACCTGCTGTTGCAAATGTGTCTGCAAAAAGAGAAGTTAAAGAAAAAAAGAATTTTCTTAGTATGATCTTGCTCGGGACCAGCTAACTTGGTGCACTCTTGGCATCACGTGTTACTTTAAGGTCTAACTGGACTGAATAAAAAGGATTTGTTAACTTCAATGAGCATTTCAAAAAACTGTTGCTAAATAGCCTTAGGTTCTATTCTTTGCTATTTTCCACATCATGCTGCATTCAGTGGTGAAGAATAACCTCCAGTGTGTTTGTTTTGTTGAAGTCTATTCTTCAGCTCTACTTAAGGAACAAAGATAGATATCAAATGTAAAGAATCTAATGAACAGAGTTTACAACAGATCCAGCCTGTGGCAAGTTAAAAGTCTGTAGACATTATAATGTTCTTTTGGTTCAGATATGCAGCAATCAAACCTACCAAATCATTAATTTTATGAGCACAGTTTCAGAAGGTGCCTAACTTTTATAAAGGGAATTAAATGCTGTTTTTCCATTTGGAAATATTTAGGTAAAATTAGGAAACTTTCTTTTAATAAACTTTAAAGACATTGCAAATGCCATTAATTTTTAGAATGGTAGGGAATTTGATGGAGAAAACCCCTGTAAAATCCTCCAGTCTGTTACCTTGCTAATCCTGGTTAGTTCTGACAGACAAGATGTGCATCCTCTTTACAAAGATACTTGCTTAAATTTCTTTGAAATACCCAACCTATCTGTCCTCTTTGTGGTTTTTCTGGGGGCACTTGGATGGAAATTTAAGAGGCTTTACCTGGCAAATCAGCAAGTATGTACACTCCTGCACACTGCTGAGACCTCTTCATTCATTAAAAGCAAACGGGCGTTTGAAATCCTATCAGCAGTTTTGTAGGATTGAGTCCTTAGTGTCAGAGGAACACAGGATCTGGCTCCATTTTCTTCAGTTTTCACTTGAGCCAGTATGCAAGGATTAAAATGGGACTTTGTTTAAAAGTAGCAACATGAAGTATTATTTTCTAGTACTAAGCTAGTGGTTAACATGTCTATTTTTTTGCTGTCTTGACACCAATACTGTAAAAATGTATAATCAAACCAGCTTTAATTCTTGTAAAACTGAAATTGGTTTGTAAAACAATGTATAAATTGTGTTTCATAGGCAGAAAAGCTTGTATTACTGAATGTAATATATGTGAAATGAATATATTATAGTCTATTTTTGCCATGGAAATAAATATTTGAAGCAATAATGAGTTTTTATTGTTCCATTATTAAAGGAAAAATCCGAGAACTTACTGTTCGTGTGTAGTCCTAGGTTGGGACTTTGCCTTCAGTTCACAAAGGTGTGATACCTCTTTGGAAGTGCTGCAAGTATTGGGTATAGAACTTGTGCTGTCAAGTACTAATTGGTGTCATCTTTGTGGCTGGAAAATCTTGTGCTTACTGCCCTCTCATAATTTTTCACAATGTTTTGCATTTTCTGAAATTCTTTTTGGTACAGAACTTCCAATTTCACTCTAACATTTAAGTGTAGGAGGGATTAAAAACTTCTGAGAGTTGGAGAACTCTTTCCAAAGGCATGTGAGAGCAGAAACAGTTGATTGTATGCTTACTATCTTTGGAGCTGCTGCCAACAACTATCACTGAAGTTGTTTTCATTCTAGAATTGGCATTGAAGTAAAAGGGGAGGTAATGCAACAGCTTGTTCTACACACTTGGTACAGCATGAGGCTTTGTGAGGTGAACACAAGAATTGCACACCAGACAAGTGCATTTTCCTTGTCTTTGCTAAATGTCTGGAGTGTTGTCCACCTACCTACATCTGAAACAATCGGGCTTTTAACTAAATTTTTGTCTTCTAGGTGCACTCAGTTTGAAGGCATTAATCAGCTTAAGGTAGAACAGTTACATACCATAGATACATCTGTACTTATATGATCAGTTTCCAAGTCCTGGGGAATGTCCTGTGCAATGAATGTTCTGTGTAGGCAAAGCTCTTTTATTAGACAAGGATTCAAAATCCAAAAAGGAAAATGGGACATCCTGGGACCAGAGGTTCATGGTAAAGCATTCAGTGGTTTTGATCACACTTATTATTTATACTGTTTTTAGACCTCTGGCAAAGGTATCTTCAGAAACCTAAATTTCCTCTGAATCCAAATGGTTTTAAACTGCAGCTGTTATTTTCCAGCCAATGTAAAATCCCCATTAGAGACTTCTGGTACCCAGAGATGGCTGACAGGGGCTCGTGACTCAATGCTTGGATTTGGCACATCTAGCCAGAAGCTTTCTTGGACAAGAGCTCCAGGACTTGGTACATGAGAAACTTATGGGAGCTGAGAGAAGTTTCTAGCTCAACTAGAACAGCAATAGGACTCCAAATGACAGGTATCAGATGCAGTAGCTTTGATGCACTGCAAAAACACTTATCTACCCAAAATAAGGATCATTGCGGAGTGTATGCACTCCCTGCAGTCAGAGCAAATTTGTCCTTAGTGCCATGGTGAGTTTAGCATTCTCGGTGCATATATGCCATCAAGCTGAAAGTAAAATGCTCCATCTGAGCCTTTTTTCAGGAGAAAAAGGGTCAGCCTTACGCCTCTGCACAGTGCTGGTGTTTAAATGATGACAAGCAGAACTGAGGGTAATGAACATTCTGGAAATGCTGCACAAATGCTACAGGTGGAATTTCCTGATATTTGGGAAGGTAACTGGCCATGGGCTGGCCCATCCTACCACTCACCTGCCCCTCAGCTTTGTTACTGGAGCGTGCCTGAGACTGCACCATGGGTGTTTTATGGCAGGGCTGTGCTCTCACCTGACAGCTGCTTCCTCAGGTAAAGGGAGGAACAAGGAGCTGGCTGGAGAGATCCTGATAGCACCACAGTCCATTGAACAGAGACTAAGATGTTCAAATAGTGATGAGGAGCCATGGAGAAAACACACCCTATGGAGAGCCACAGCAAGGGCCTTTAAAGACTGATGTTTAGTTCATATACTTCCTGTATAAGAACTAAAAACTGTCAAGAGTGGGATGGGAGTAACCATTATGCAAGTTTGTGTCTGGGGAGGGGAAAACCAAGATGAAAGTTTCAGGAGTTCTTCTTTCTCATAAAATCCACTGTTAGATGGTTGTGCCCAGCTTTTGGGAAGCCTCATAGCCAGCTTTCAAAACTCGTGCTATCTGTGTCATCTCTGGTTTCACTTGGGGTCAAACACTGGGGAAAAGCAGGGTGCCAAATGCCTCTGAGCTGAATTTCTGATTGGAGAGGCTACACCTCTGAGGTCCTGCAAGGAATTCTCAGGCTGACAGGAGAGCTGATGGCCTTTAACACGCTGCTTCACTTCTTTGGCATGTGAGCATGCTTATGAGTGAGAGAAATGGATACTGGGAAGAGCTGGGGTCACCTCATAGTTGTTACTCATCTGGAACCAGTCTCTGGCTGCTGTGAGAGGTAAGATATGCTGCAGCCTTCACACAGGCACTGTAAGGGGAGTCCTACAGGCTTGCTGAATTCTTGGGATAACTGCAGAGAGCTCTGCACCTCGTGCTACGGATCACGCTGCCTGTCCTCTACGAGAATGGGGCAGCACAGCCCTGCTGCCTGCCAGCCTGAGGCTCTCTTCGAGTTTCTCAGGTTTCAGAGGCCTTCCTACTCCATTTATGTAGCCTTTCCTTGCCCTTCTCAAGGTCTGATTTCATTCCCCCAATGTGGTAGGGCTGGAAGGATTGCAGGGGAACCTGTGTGTACTGAAGCCTGTGATCTACAAGAGCAGCAAAAGCACAGCAGCAGCAGCAGCAGCCTGTGTTGGTGCCCTGTGGGGATGTCTGGCATTCCTCCAGCCCAAAACGTGGTGTTGGGTTAAGAACCTAGATTTTTGAAGGCCAGTGTCATGGTTTCAAAGATGAATGCAAGTGAAGTTTTGTGTGTTGTCACCTGGCTGTCAGGCACACCTCCTGCCCTTTGCTGTCAGCGAGAATTAGCTCAGTGAGTGAGCTAAAAGGTACCATTAGGAACCCAGCTACTCTGGAGACTTCTGCAGAGAACAGAAAGTCCCATGCCTACTAGACACTTCATCCTTAATTCTGGTACCCTTCGCCTGAATTAACAATTCTTGTTGCTACTCCTCAACTGCATGGCACCCTGGAGTCCTCCGAGGCTTTCTTTAAGGTGGCTGAAATGGAGATGGGCTCTGGATGCTCTACAGCTCAGCTGATCTGTCACACCAGTGGTAACTGCTGTTCTTCTTATCCCTTCCCAGTGATGCTTTATCCCTGTGACATGCTCAGCTTCCGCTGGCCCACGACCTGCTACAGGTTTTGAAACTGGATCCCTTGACTGGCTGCGACCCATGCTGGGGCAATGGCTGGGGCAGATTAATTTACTGCTCACCTGTTTGCCTATCACTTGCTTTACTACTAGAATACAAACTGAAGGTGGTTGTTTCTGAATGAAACAGATTTCACTACAGGAGACAGGAAGATTAGACAGCTTGTGTCTGGTTTGGTTGTTTTGGAGAGCGAGATCATTTTTGTTAAAACTGCTGGTTGCTGTTCTGTTCCTTGTAATCTGTGCACATACCAGGTGTCAGCTCTTGAGAAGAGCAGGTTAAGTGCCTGGGAAGTGCCAGAGAAAAAAGGTTGATGGCTTTGGAGAGAGACATCACACAGCTGCAGTGCCCTGCACTTATCAATGTATGCTCCTGTCTTGGGTGGTCAAAAATTAAAGTGGGATACTGGACTTCCCCATAGCTTTCTGAAGTGAACCCTGAGTTCCAATTTTGTGTTTTCCCCTTTCCATAAACTTTTAGATCTCAAATATCAGCACTATATAGGTGGTGGAAAATCTGAGGGAGCTCTAAAATACATTTGAAGGCCAATGTTAACAAGTGGCACCTGAATCTCTACTCTGCACCTGTGCTCTATCCAAGAATGTCTCACCAGTTTGTAAAAGGTGGAATTGGTAACAATTTCCCTTTTGCCAATTCTTTCTTCCTGTATTCTCTTTAACGTTCATTTTCCATTGCTATTTTTACTTATAGGGCTGCTGCTTGTATTTTTACTTATAGGACTGCTGCTTCTCCCAGGTACTCAGACACAGGAACGGTAGTTGTGCACTAAAGGGCATTATTAGAATGTCTTCTTGGTTAGAAACTGTGCTGTTAACAGAGTGTAACATCCTGCCTTAGGGGCTACAAATGAAACTCCCGGGTTTAATTTTTATTTATGCTGACGTCCTAGTTCTCTTACTCATAGAAGTTGCACAAAACATTGCTGATGGAACCATTTGTACTTGAATCATGAAATGCTGTCAGTTGAGCTGTCATTCTTACAACTACTCTTGCATAGCTGTAAATGATAAATGTATGTATAAATATAATGATAAATGTAATGTATAGAAAGGCAGAGAAGCAAGATTGTGAAGTCAGTCTGCAGCTAAGCCTAAATGAAAACTCTCTAAAAGCTTTAGACACTGCATGGATCAAGGATAAAAAGATGGCTTGAAGGTTGTCTTCTGGTCAGCCCTAAGTCATGTAAGCACCTTTTTCTTTGATCCTGTTAATAATCTTTACTTCAAATGACCAAAAGCCCCACTCTGCTTTGTAAATAAACAGAATCCTACCTTTGAAAAAAAGGAGCAGTGATGATGACAAAACTGTGGATTTAAAGATAAGAGGCTGTTTTGTTAGAGCAAAGTAACACTAGCAGGCTTTTCTCTACTTGAAAAAAACATTGATGTTATGGTGTATGTACTCATGACCCACATGAATCTGGGCAGAAAAAAATCTTTATGTTGCACATCACCACTGCTGATTCTCTGAAGTTTGCTACATCTGAAGGACTCAGCTATGTGTGACTGGCATGTGACTGCCTTGTTCTGCTACTGCTTGTGCCAAGATTCAAATATAACACAAAGTAAAACATAACGAGAGAAAAAATTCAAACCCAACCAACTAAAACCCTCAGAAAAAAATCCCCAAACCTTGCAGTGTTGATTAATCTTATCAGTGATGTGGGTCAGGCTTGAATATCAAGGTCTTCAAACAACTTACATTTTAAGTACCATCTTAAAGTAAATGTGGATAGAAGAGAGAAAGTCTTAAGTCCAAGGCAGCCTGAATTTGCTCTTGGATCTGCAGACAAACAGGTTTTATATTTTAATTTTATATAGGCAACATTTATCTAGAATGTTATTTCCCCACTATCTGATAGGAGTGTCTGTAAAATGGGAAACCAGTTCTGTGGACTGGACAGACCGCTCCAGTTACTGGATACTGGGGTGTGTAATTCTCTGGTTCTTTACCAGACATTTCACTGTGGATGCAATTAATAGTCACACTTACAGTTTAGGTGCTTTCTTTTTGAAAGGTCTCTTTTAATCAATTTATTTTGTCTTTTATGTTGCATCTACCCAGAAAAAAATGTCACTGATGTTCAGAAAGGTCATCAACAGGAAACATGGTCAAGGAACTGTTTTTATTTATTTTTGCATTACTTGTATTACAGGAAGTATGCCATTACTTGTGCCTTTCTGCGAGGTTCACTGCTGTGGTTTTTCTACAGTATTTTTTTATTTACAGAATTTGACTGTGAAATTCTTATTCTTTAATCAGACTCACATTAACAAGAAGCCAAAGTTTGCTGAGTGACATTTTTTACGATGTACAACTCACAAGTGTAGATAGGTAGGGAGAAACCCCCCTAAATTCCCATTATTGACCAAGAATGGAGAACTTGGAATGGAGGGCCCCAAGAGTGGGTGAAATCCTGTCTGAGGAGAAAAGAGGCTTTGTACTTGGATACATTTAACCACCCTCTTTAGTCTGCAAACCAGTCCCTCTGTGTCAGAATTCTGCATGAAGTAGAAACAGTTTCCTAGGACATCCCTTCTGTTCAGCTCTCTGGGGTAAGGAATAGAGAGGGAGTTTCCTTGAGGAGAGGAGGTCTGTGATCACTTGTGATTGAGGACAAAACCTCCCTGCACTGTACTGGATCAGTCCTGCGGTCACATCTTTTCAACAAGATGGGCTCTGATGGGGAGATGAAGAAATCCTCACATTATCTCACTTGCTTTTCAGTGAGCCAGAGCACTCATGCTGCAGGCCAGATTTACAAGGCAGCCAAGTGAGTGTGGCAGATGAAAGGCTGGTGCCTATCACATGTTCATGGCTAAAATAAACTCTGGTCTCCTGTCATTGTCAACAAATGCAATTTATTACTGTGGACAAGGCACCCAGGAAAGTGCCTTTTGCTTTCTTCGGGAATTGTGTTCTGCATTGCAATGCTCTGACTGTGCCAGATGTTTTTCTGTGACTGGCTTCCTTTAGCTCTTTTTTGACATTTCTTTTTTTGTCTGAAAGTTTATGCTTCACAAGTGAAGCAGTGGTCTGTGTCTATAGGAGTACTTGAAGCTGCACTGGGTCCTCTGGCCGAGTCACAGACTTTGGTTGATGCTCACGAGGCGCAGGGGAGGCAGCTGGTGGCAGTTGTTACATAAGAACTGGTACAACTTGGGCTTGTCCTTGGAGGAAGGAGTTTAAAAGCTGACCCTAGGGGTTATTAGGGGACAGACTTTATCCAGGTTCCTAAGACTTCTCCTAGTCCCTTATCTACACAAGACAATGTAACTTGCCAACTTTTCCTCAGAACCTGTTGAGCTCATTCTGTACCAACGGGAATGTCAGGCAATAGCTGTACTCCAATTAAACAATGACACTGGAGTTGATTTCATGCAATGCACGTGCTAACTTCAATTTAAACTTTAACCAGAAAATACACCACCTCTTTTCCATTTGCTATACAAGGTGCCTGAAGTGCCTTCTTCTAGATAGTCCTAGTCATCAAACACTAAGCAACTCAATCCTTTTTCAAAACCAAAGCTTGATGCAGAATGCTATGCCATGGCTGTCGTCAGTGCAAGAAATTAAACTTAGCAGTCTCATTCCTTTAAGAACTGGAAATAAAAAACTACAGTCATTGATCTACACAGATCTGTTAAAAGTTGGATTTTCTTGTGAAATAGTTTGATTTTCCATTTGTGGGCTTCTGCAAGTGGTAACATAGTACACTACATGGTGAACTGTTTGTCCATTCTGGAAGAGGACATTGTTTGATGTTAAATTTATGTTAAGTTGTTGAATTCTTGCAGACTACTAAATCTCAGATCTTTATAGCAGGACCACATCTGCATTATCAATTAATTTATTTAAAACAATACACATGTCCTAAATTATTTTTACAGCTCTAAAATATATAAATCTAATTTTAATATTCTCAAGTTTGTTTTGAGTTATACAATTATAGACAAAATATACAAAATTCTTCTGCTAACTGACTTTTTATCCTTTAAGGTCTAGTTTATACAGAGATTAATGTCCAATTAATTGTATCCTGCTAGAGAGATCTTAGTAGTCTTTAAACAGAAATAACTGAAAATAAATCAAACTATTTACTACTGGTTGATAAATGGCCAAAGTTCACCACAGAAGCTCTATCCCTGTTCAACAGGTAAGTTTTGGTTACTGTTATGAATAGTTATGTGAAAAATGAAGGTCTGCTAAGTGTTCCTCAAGTTCATTAAGTTTCTCACAGAGTTCCAAATCACTGTCACAAGCAATCGAGCTTAAAGCTGCCCCACAGGCATGTGAAGTGTTTGGGTGTTCTTCAAATTCCAGAGCACACAACTCGGACTCTGTCGCAGCATCCATCAAATCTGTGCTGTCTTCTGAAGAGTCCTCCCTGCTTGGTGTCTCTGTTGACCTTGGGCATGATGACAACGATTCACATTTCTTTGGTTCCTTTAATGACAAGTCCATGGTCTCAAGGAATTCTTCACTTTTTGTAGTCTTCCTCAGACTGTGACCTTTCCTAGTAAACTTGAGGCCTTCTATCACATCCTCCTGCAGATCCAGGTGTTCCAAGGATTCCTGGCTTGCATGGATTAGCTCTGTCTCGCCGTCCTGGCCCCAGCCAAGGTCTGATTTCAGCACCTCCAGCATCTGGCGCATTCTGCCCTAAGGGGTGAAGGAAGAAAAGGATGACACTTCTCCAGCCCCATGGCACCTGAGCCCTGCTCAGACTCAGGGCTTAACTCGGACAGAAGGAAAGGGACGCTGCTTGCAATCAAGTGGCTAAATTAAGTGCTGAGTGTCACCAAACTGAATTGACTGCTGTCCATTCTTTGTCACTGTACCTGTGACTCCTGATCTGCCACAATCCATGAGTGAGCAAATCTCATTTATGGGGAGAGAGGCTCCCCACTGAGTACTCCAGTTACCTTTATCCTCAAGTGCATTTGCCCTTCTCTTTGGAAACCTCACCTAAATCATATGCAGAGACTATTCTAAGGGCAGCACATACCTCATCAAGGCGATTCTTATTTTCTTCTATATAGCACTCAAACAGTTGATCCAGAGCCCTACAAATAAAAAATCAAATTATTTCACAGGAGGAAAACAACTTTTACCAGATGTACATAACCTAATTGCTACGTGTTTATTTCCATCTCTTAGCTGAATGGCACCTCTAAGACTGTTCAATTCCCCTCTGTCACAAAGAGGGCTCCCTGTAGCCAGGAGCCCACTGAACACATACTCAGCAGGCAGACTCAGCAGGCTTTGGGCAGCACATGGCAATTGTAGGGTGACTGGTAGCACAACTATCTGTGTTTGATCTCTTGTGCCTGTGTGCTGGGAGAAATCAACAATTCAGTGGGATTCTACTGGCATGCTGAAGTGTCCAAAATCTCTTGGATGCACCATAGTGGCTGTTATACACAAGAATAAATAAAGAGAAGAAATAAAATTCAGCTTTAGTTAAAAAAAAAAATCCACAGAAAAGTCCTCAGTCCTGAGAGCTCTCTTCCATTTCTTAGGCTGAATGAGAAAAAAAATTCTGTAAAGAAAGTGTTCTGTGACAACTAAAGTACACAGTCACTGGAACAGAATTCCAGAAAGTCAAGTGAATTTAACCTAGCTTACATGAGAAATTATTTTAAAAAAAAGTGCAAGTAGGGTTCTAATGAAGAAAACAGTCTGTAAAAGAGCCAGAGGGAGATTGCTCTCAACATTTCTTGAAGATTAGTTTTTTTACTTGGTGTATTTAGTATTCTCATTGACAGCCTTGACATAAGAAGAACAAAATAAGAGAGCATAGAATAGGAAAAACAGCTGGGGATATTATCAACCCAGAGCAATATCAGAATATTAAGAAATTAGACTGCCTTGAATGCAGAAGTTCAAAAATGGGTTAAGATTCTGTATATGTATAGAAATATGGAATTTTTTTGCATAAATTGAGAATTCTTTATTAGAAAGAACGAGTATCATATTGAAAAAAAAATCAGATTTAGCAGCTAGTGAACTTTTATCTCAAAGAGAATGTAATCCATGTTGAAGACTGAATTCATTCTGGAACAGGAAAAAAAATACAGAAGGGGGACAAAGGACCTGTTGTGTAAAAAATTAGTAACTCAGTTGATTTACCAAAACAAATGTTGCAGACTAAAATGAGTTCTTAGTATTATTCCACCTAGGGTTCCAGATCAGTTTTTAACAGAAGCTTTTATCTCATGATATATAGCAGCACATCTAAGTCAATGACCCAAAGGTATTTCCTAGTTCCCCTTTCTTACATAAAGCAAAAAAGAAGAGGAAACAAAACAAAAGCAAGTGCTGTGTATATGTGTGTATAAAGAAATTCTTACTTATCACTACTTCCTTTATTTATGGGTTTCTGACATAGCATTGCAAAATTGAAAACAACTGTAGCCTACCTGTTAGAAAATATCCCAAGTCTAAGAATTTCATTTGTTACATCTTCAATGAAAGTTAAATATAAAAGCTCTTCTTCTCTGCAGGGAGAATAGAAACCCCAATGTTAAATGCTTTATGATAGAAACACATATCACATATTTTAGTAGGTTTAATCACCTTGGGAAAGGTGAATTAAATTAAGGTAAGTTAATAGGAAAGGCCATTAAGAAAATTTTATAGTTCTTGTATCAGCACTTATTTTTCATAAAAGTTAAGACTATCACAACAAAGTAAGCCTTTTGTTCAATCTGGATAATAAGAAAAACCGCAAAATATGAGACTGTTAGAAAGGTGGGCATGGTGCTTTGTCTTTATGCTAACTTTCTGCTGTGGTATAAATTAGCACAGAGATATCAAGTGAGGAATCTGAATCTTGGAAAGATTTCAGGACCTGCATTGCACTCAAGAAAGGGGAGCTAACTGAGAAGAAAGTGTGCAATTGCAGTTTGATGCTCTGTGTAAAAGCTTCCAAGGGAGCTTCTAGAGAACCTGACTGCAGCTGAAATTTGCTGGTCCTAAGTGGAAGCTGAGAAGGATTTAACTGCTTATTTGGCAGCATCCACTCATTTCAACATATCTCCATGTACAAAACTTGTTAGTGTGAGGCGTGGCTTTCACCTCTTATCTCTAATACCAATAAAAGAGTTGTTGATGCCAATTACTCTAAATTGGACACTCTCCTGGAGAGAGAACAGGAAAGAAAACCCCAAAAGGAAATATTTCAGTGCTGTTTCTCTTTCATAGCATTTTTCTAAGTCTCCCAAAGCATCCAATCAAACTCCATTGAGTCATTCTCCAGTCTTAATAAACAGAAAATAAAAAATGGAATACATCTTGCGTGATTTTTATTACATAAAATTTGTTATCATCCCTAAAGATTATAATTTAGTTCCCTCTATAGTCAAGAAAGTTACCTACAGCTGGTATTTGAGACCTTTATTATAAGCACTAAGTTAGGCAAACACAAGCCTGTGCTAAATGACTTTTCCAAGGCCACCTGATGAAGCATTAGTAGTGTTTCCGAATATAACTTAAAACTCTTTTAATTTTCATCAAATTTCAGTGCAGAAATATAGTAAGAATGTCTTTCATTTTGGTGTTTAATTTGCCAGTATTTGTTTCAGAGATTACAGACCTAAAAAGAAATGGAAACAAACTACAGGCATTATACAATCTCCTGAAGTTATAATGAATTTTCCTCATTTTTAGATTCACATAATTTTTTTAAGTATTGTATGTTTCAAGTTCATCATTTGTGAGGAAAGCTTTCTAGTCTGATGTTGTGAATGAGCATAAAAATGGTTTAAGCATACTTACTCAGCATCAACCCATCTCCTTGGTGAAGACTTCCGAGAACAGCATGATGACTCTCTAATCAGAAAATCAGAGGAAAGAAAACAACATTCTAAACCGCTTTTATACCACCTTGCACGTAATTTTTTTCTGGAGCCATGGAGTGCCATTATACTATTTCCTTTTCTAAAAAAAACCCACATAACACCCCTAAACCCTGCTCTGGTAGGAAAATCCCCTGCTAGCACTGAAACCTGAAAGACAATGGTTCAAGAGTATTACACTACCTCACTTGATCAGTACTCAGAACTCCTCAATGCTACTTCAGATGCTATTCAATCTCTGTTATCCATAAGAATGCCTTTTAAACTCAGAGTACATTTTTTTCCTCAGATAAAAATGCCTTTGTATGAAAAGGCCAGAGAGCAAATGAGGGAGTCATGCATGACATTTAGGTCAGCAATGAGAATCAGCTCAGAGCCTGTGGGTTCTGGCCTGATTTCCAATACTGCTCTTGTATTGTAGCAATCCCAGTATTAAGTTTTGAGAAAGAGATGTGGGCAATGCAGTGTTTAGTTACAGCACTATATAGTTTGTGAGCTCAGATGTACAGAACTAACAACTATATTAATGTGTCATCACTCAATTCTGACAAAAATACTCATATATTTCAGAGCTCTCTTTCTTAATTGGCTTCCCAGTGGAACTTACCACAAGAAAATAACAAATTTTGAAGTTGGAAAAGACCATTGATATAAAAAAACCAACAAAAGACCTGTGAGAAGACGACTTATAAAGAGAAATACTAGTGAAGACTTATGGCCTAAGGACCAGCTGTATAAAAAGGAACATTTCAAATATTCCCTCCTGCTGTAAATCAGGCACCTTAGGCTGGAGCATTGACAACCACCTATTTCTCTTTCTGGCTCGTTCCAAGCACATCTTTTATCTTCAGCCTACAACACAAAAATAAAGATCTTTATTATGAGTGCAAATACACAGCAAATTTTACCATTAAAATGAATCTAATAACTCTCTGTGATTAAGCAGCCCTAGAAATTCCATGTCTTTTCTGAGAAACTCTGGGTAAACTGATAAAAGGGACACCTTCCTCCACTGGAAAGTCATATACCAATTATCTATGATATTAACAGATATTTGATATTGCACTTATAGAAACAAACAAACAAAAATTTAAAGAGATCTCTTCATGTGCCTCAATGTTTTTTCTTATAGTTCCCACTCAATGTTCTGAAATTCTCTCTCCTCTATGGAACTAATTCATGTCATGGCAATAGAGAGAACACCTAAATCAGCTGTTCACTGCTGTGGAAGTGATGAAGTGTGTTACCCCACAGTGATGGTGGCGGGTGTGGGAAGAATACCCAGACGACTCACAGATGCATTATTACCTCTGACATGATCATCTGCTGCTCACTGGTAACTTTTCTCATATATACTTTGTCTCCAGATGGAAAGCTACAAAATTGAGAGAAGTATTAGTTTTCCAAGTAGACTACTTCCAAAATATGCAGGATGAGAATACCAGTGCCACTGTGAAAATGTCTCAATGGCCTGAACAGAATGTAGTACTGAACAGTTCAGAAAATTTCTACCAGATAAAGAGGTGATCTAAATTAATTATTTGGCTGCAGATTAACAGGGGATAACTAAATTTTTCAAAATAATTGTTCAGAATTAAGAATGGAGGTGATACTAAAATTAAAAGTGTACCAGGAAAATAGACAACCTACAGCCAGAAAATCAACAGTTGCAATACAAAGCCAAGTTATCGTAATTCCAGTCTTAGGAAATCCCTAATTTATTCTATGACAAAACTGGAGTTGGACATGCAGGCATGGAGGACACAAAAGGGAAAAGATTTCTCTGTACAAGGTAGTATCTCTGTACAAGTAGAAACAAAACTGAATCAAAACTGTTCAATTTGCTAAGAAGTTCAATGCAAGAAAACGACACTAATTTTGTTTAAACTATTTTATGCAGGGTATATCTGAAGGTATTTAAATTCAAGTGATAAAAAAAATAATAAAGAGCTGCATTCAAGAGTTAAAAAGGATGTTTGCATGATGTATTAATTAACAGACTGGCAAGTAGGAGACTACAGGGGCAATAGTGCATGCTTAGGTTGGTTTATTCTTTACAAGCCAGAACTATACTATACATCAGAGAGCATAGGGAAGAGAGAGGGAATGATTATCACCAGCAAATGTGAGATTCCACATTTGAATTTAGTGGCACTTCATATCCAATCTGTATAGATCAAACAGGTTGTTCCAGAAAGAAGACAGCAAAATATGCCAGTGAAAAAAGGAAAATCACATTCTGTTCTAGCTTTTGCTAAGGTGTATCTAGAGTAATGTCAGAATAATTATTCTGGTTTTATACAAACTTAATGAGAACAAAACATCTTGCTTTTATGAAGACACTTTTACGATAACACATAAATTCCAGAGTTTCAAAATAAAGTTTCAATCTCTGTACCTGATCGCATCCGTCTGTGTTTGAGCTTCCACACAGTGCCTGTGGTGATTTTTCTTCTTCCTTCGAGCACAAGTGTAATACCTGTACCCTGGCAGGGAAGGTTTAGCATCTGATATTAAGGTGCGTGGAGTGAAAGGTTTGCAGACCTTAGTAAAGCATTCCGAGTGCCTCTCCAGGAGATCCCCACTGCCCGCTCTGGGGTTGTTTCTGTGACACCTCTTGGAACAACCAACGGTCACAACGCTCTCGGTGGAGTGACTGCGTGAAACCACACAGCGCTTACCTGGCTTTGCCAGGCAGACGTTTGATTTTGAATGATATGCCCTGGATGTATTCCGAGAACATTTCCTGCTGTGTTTTACGGGACTGCAGTGAACCAAGCAGTGCTCGCCAGGAGCAGATGGTGCTCGTGATAGGCACTGTGCATGCCCAGCACAGGCCAGGAGATTTTTTTCTACTTCCAGTAAACTCTAGGAAAAAACAAAAAACAGTTGATTGCACTGTTACTGACTTGGACGTATTTTCTGTGTAAAAACTTTCAGTTTTTGTAAAATCAAACTGGTTTCATAGCAGCCTCAGCCTAACAGATTTTATAACCTAGTCACTGGAAATAAGAGAGTAATAAGCAAATGGTTTGCTCCAGTAGCAAAACATTGGCGCTTGGTTACAGAATATTGATGGCTGCATCAAACCAAGAATTTAATCAATAAATCTTTAGAACTCAAGAAATCATTGCACTGAGGCAAATTATTTTATCTGGATACACTCTCTTCATACCACTTGGCCAAGCTAAGGTAGATATTATCCATAATTATCCCACACCTAAAAATTCAAGATTAGTCCTGAACTGTATTATAACACTGTAGCAAAGACAGAAACACAACTAAATTCAAGTGGCATTTTAAGGTGGAGTTTTGGTTGGCTTGGTTGTTTGTTAAATTAGAAAGAACAATTAAATGGAAATTTTATTTCAGTCATAAAGAGAGTTTTGAAAAAATTGCAGTTTCAAAGCATAAATACCTGGACAAGGTATGCACACTTGCAAATTTGCTTTATAACATGTCAGAAACACTTAACAAAAACAGCTGTTGTATGCTCTTTTCCTACCTAGGATACAGTCACTCATTGAATATTCTGTCAATCAGTGAAAATTATGTATGACATTTTACAGTCCCCTTGGGCAGGCACACTGCAGAACTGGGAGATTAAACCAGAAGCCTATCAGCAAACAAAGTTTTGTATAAAGCAATTTACTGCATTCACACATGCATGAAATTCAAGTTCTGTTGCGCAGAACTTTATGATGCAGAAGAGATGACTCCCATAGTGTGTACTCAAATTATCTAACACCACAACTCCCAGAGACAGTGCTTACAGTGCAACAGTGAGGGAGACAAGTTGAGGATAGTATTATTCTGGAAAATCTCACTGCTGTACCATGCAATCAGCAAGGCAAAGTAATGGCTAAATTATAGCAACTGAGAAAATCCAATTCAAAACCAACAGCCAACTTTCTAAAATTACTATCATGCTTTCCGAACACTAGAGCAGTTCATATAGGTCCATATCATCAGCAAGAAAGTGCTGTAAGATTTTAAGAGAATGTATACAACTAGACGTGTTTCCTGAGAAGAAAATTCAATTCCTAAGGCCATTTGAGGCTTTTAACAAACTTGAAATTTAGTTCAGATAGGCCAACAGAAATTAACTTGTCCATGTACCTCCACCACCTGAACAAAGAACAGCAAGATAAGGAGACAAGGAGACACCAGTACAGACCATAAGCTCTGCAGTGACAAAAGGAATAAAGGAAAGATGATTTCTGGATGTGTTTAATTCATCTCTGTTGTACTTCTATCAAACAAGTAAAAACTAATAAGCAGAAGCATTACATACTGAAGTTACTGAAGGAACATGTGCCCTATGGGAAGCCTGAGAAAGAGTGGATGAAGTATAGTATGACTTTTACATATGCTGTGACATGCATTTATTTATGACATACAACCATAATGCCAGTTGAGAAGATTGACAGATTCACCAAGTAGCCTATCCTGATCTCACAATTAAGCTATATGGAAACTATGTTGAGAGAGTGACACTGAAACAGAGATCCAGTGCATATCCAATGGGGCTTCATTCTGAGCACAATATAAACTTTTAGAAGATCCTCAAGACACTTTTTGAAAATAATCAGCTGATTAAGATATGGATTGAAGGCTGGATGTGTGATTTTCCTCACCAGGCAGTGACAATGGACTGAATGCCAACAAAAGTCAGAAAAACAACTGCAAAAGAAAGTGCCTGTGGGTATTCTGCAAGACAATCAATACCTGTCCCTGAGACTTCTGACATCTCCTACTGGAGTGGGCATGAAGAGAAAAACCCTCAGTGACCAAAACTGGAAATTTTTATACCTTTATTGAAAATTCATAATGTTCTAACCTAAAAGTAGATAGTATAAGATAGTAATATGTTACTAGTAAACCAGTAAAATATAGTATAGTATATTAACCTGTATAATTGGTAGTATAGCTTGTAAATATACACAGATTTTCTGTTCTACCATTCAACCCTAAAAAAAGTGTTCTTAAAAATTCTAAGCAATAGACTTTTGTGAATGCTCTATTTTCTCATAAAACTGCTACTGTTATTATTTAGAATCTAAATTATTTCATTCTTTTTCCTTTCAAACACAGTATTTTAAAGAACAATTGTGATGAATATGCATTTTGTAGCATGAAGTAAATGCTATTTAGAGGAATATTAAAAATGCAGGTATCTTGAAATGAAAATTAAGTCATAGATCACAGTGCTGTCATACCATGTATTTCCTTCACAACAGTTTTCTCTCACATCAGTAAGACCTATCTAAACTATTCCAGCACCCCAAAATATCTAGAGTTGCTGGTGCCTAATGCAAAGAGGTTTTTTTTTAGTTAGCTGAGGCAAAATAAGCTCTTCTTCACGGTGTCTCATGTGAGTCAACTGTATTTTACTACTACAGCATAATTAAATGCTGAACTGATAACATGCAGTTACAATGCCAAACAAACGCCTGTGTTAGCAAGCAGAATAATGAGGCTTACCAGTGAGATTGTTTGCATATAAAGTAGTTGCAGTGGTAGCTCAGCACTATAGAAAACAGATAAGACTGGAAAGTTTCAGCATCCACCTATACAGATAAAAGCTAATTCCATACCCTTCAGTGTATACTATAAACAGCTTAATTCTTGTAAATGCTTTACTCTCAGTGACTAAATCAGTTAATTGAGCTGAAATATAAATTGGATTGTAGAAGCATTTGTGAGCATATGAGGACTGATTTCCTGCATTATGCAAAATAATTATTAAGAAAAGATACTAAGTTCTATTAGCCAATTATTTATCTACACCTCATGAAAATGAAATGTTCTGTTCCTCCGAAGCAGTTGAGTTGATCCAAAACAAGACAAAGGCACAAGGTTGACATGGCAATATTCTAAATTTAAGCACTCCTTTTGTACGAGGAAGCTTAGGGCAGTTATCTTTCCTTCTCAAATATTTTCTAAGTAGAACAGACCAAGTAGCTCGCTGGTGACTAGAGAGAATTGCAACCCAAAGCTGTATCTGTGTCAGCTGTGAGATGTACTCATTCAAATACTGAGAAAAGAATCTCTTTCAAAGCCCTCATCCTGAGGTTAAACTTCGTCTACTTGGAGTGTACTTCTCCCTGTTTGAGTAGTAAAGAAACAATATCATGAGCAAGGAACTATGTCACTTCAAAAGATTGTAAGGAGTGTCAGAGAATGCTATTTGTCTGTAGTTTGTCCCTTTTGAACTTTCAGAAAATTATCCTGTGTTGCAAGTAAACTGTAAGCAAGCATACTCACTTTCTCTTCCAGTCTGTTTTCTATAGAAACATCAGCTATTTAAGTAGGAAACAAAAAAAAAGACAAAAACATGCCTACAAATAACACACATTAAAATATATTTAGTTCTATTCTTCAAATAAAATAAAAAAAAAATCATTACAGTATCTGAGTTTTAGTTATTAGAACTATCAAGAACTACAACTAATGTAATCTGGATTAAAAAAATCTTGGCTTGTATCTTCCTTATCAATATGTGTTTCTATTCTGTTGATTCAACCAAGCATAATCTGTTCTGAAAGATACAAATCTACTCGATGACATTTCAAGAATTCCCTTTAAAAGTTTCATAAACTATGTATTTATGCTTCAATTTTATTAGTCACAAAACTGGGGTAAACTGAACAGTACTTTGCAGCAAGCACGTAGAGAGAGGATCTCTGAATTTTAATGGACCCTGTGGAAGAGAAAATTCAGTAAAAAGAGAACAAAGCATATTGCTGTCATCTGACAGGCAAAAGTAGTGACACAGAGAAAGAATCCAGATATCACTATAAGTTACTTTTACTTTCTAGAAGAAGTTTAGTTGCCCAGCTCAAAAGCCACTAAAGTATCAGCTGCCTTATAAAAACCAAACTTTGAAAAGAAAGGTTGCTAAGTACTTTTTCACATAAAAGGTCCAAGACAACTCTCACTGGGGTCACGAAAGTTACAGTAAGATTAATTTATTCTTGAAATTAACTTGTTCTTACATGAAAAGGTCTTCCAATAGAATAGTACACCTACCATCATAAAATGAGATCAAAGAGGTGCTTTATGAACGGCACTGTCAGGATACAGAAGCTCCAAATTTGCAATAAATCAGTGTTATGATTCTTTTAACTTGAGAAAGCCATTTAAATATTGCTCTAAGTCAGCTGAGCATCTGCTTTCTCTCTGCTGTCTGGACAGAGCAAAGGTCTCCTATAGGGAGTGACAAGCTGTCTTTAGAGAAAACTCATACAAATATGTGAACAAATTGGACCTTCTATGAGTATATTCAGTTTGTATCCTGATATCACTATTTTTCAAAACTATGTTTTGGTACACTCTTTCATTTTGTGCATTTGTGTATGTGGGTATTAATTCTATAACACGGTAGGTTCATACTTTTATCAGATGGTGATGTTATTAATAAGGGGTATTACTGAATGTTCATTAATTCAAACAACCAGCACAACAGGTGATTGTCACCATGAAGCCTGAAAGGAAATCTGAACATTCCTAATGAAAACAACTTTATTTGATGCTCAGAAGGTTATTCTGCCTTTTTTTATTTTTTTAATTATTATTTAGTCACTGACATCTCCCATTATGACAGAACTAATTTAAGCACAATACATGTTCAGACTGCTGGCAGCATAAGAGTATAATAAATCTTTAAATATAAAGCATTTGAGGAGGCATTTCACACAGCCACACGTGTGTTGCATACAAAATTAACAAGAGACTAGAACCAGTTAATGGTGGTCCCCCATCTATATTTCATATGCACAAGCAGATGGCCACAACTTTCATTCTTCAGAAAAAAATAATCTCAAAAGGCTGAAAGTGATCTTGAAATTTCAAGGCAATAGCATACTTCAAACAGTTAAAAGAGAAAATTTAACCTCCTGTGAAGCAGCCTTCCCTCAAATGACTTTTGGCATTGACTGATTTATTTTAAAAAATACATTAGCTGCCAGAAGTGCCTATTAATAGGATTACTTGAACACAAGATATGAAATACCAAGCTCTTACTCATGCCCAGCTCAATTCAGGTAGAATTTTAGAAAATCTTATTTTGAAAAACAAAGGAAAAAAGCCGCACTTTGTTATAGTGCGTCCTTTTATTTTAAAGCTGGGAGTTCATGCTGTAATTAGAGACACATTACTTGGGTTTCCAATGAAAAAATTTAAGGAACTTTGCCTGTCCCAAGTTTGCAAAAATAACATGGAAGGATAAAAGTGGTATTAATAAAAAATAAAATTTAGATTTTAAGTATGTAATTTCCGCCTTTTTCTTATTCATGCCTGTGCTTTCATCCATAACTAAGAGCCATGTATTGAATTTCAAAGCATTATTTCTCTACACCGCAATACGGTCACACTCAGGCTGTCTGCTACAAAAATCAGTTGCATAGAAAGGGTCTGATGGTGTTTGCTGTACTACCTGGAAATATCCTCTAGCTCTACAGATCTTTAAAAAAAGGATGCAACTTATGCTGTTAGAATCACAGAGTTAAACCATTATTCTCTTTTAAGCTGCAATTGCAAGAATGTAATTTATTGGGCTATTAATGTATTTATTTATTAGTAAGAAATACACACCACATATTCTGATTAAATGCCAGCCAAACTAAGCAAGCTTATGCATATAAGCAGAATATATACATACAGAATAGTATATTTTGGTCTAAACACAATTTCTGCTTTCAAGAAATGCAGTGAATGATTTAGTATACTGTTAGATACAAACCGTATTATCAACTAGGAATTTTCATTAAGAAAAAAATGGAAGATTCCTGATTCTTCTCCTTGGAAGGGTAGAGGTAACAGAATTCTGCCTTAGGAAATGGTACAAAGCTCTGGAGTGACAGAGAACAGGAATTTCTGCTAAGGTGAAATCAAGAGAATTCAAGAGTAATTAGAGCTTGTATTTACTGCAAGCACTTTTCATCCAGATACCTGACATCTTTGTCAGAAGGTCAAGACATGCATTCAGTGCTGGGCACATGCCAGGAAGACCCTTGTCTCCTTTCTGCTGCTTGAAAGATGCCAGCCCCCACTGCTGCACAGCAGCCATCAGCTGTTACTTTGGAGGCAAGTATATGATAGTATCTACTAAACAGAATTAAAATACATACCGTTCTTAAAGTGGATGGTGGCAGCCTTCCATTGTCTCTTGAACAGGATCGAGGGACAGCTTCACACACACATAATTTCTCTTCACACTTGGTTATCTTCTTCAGTTTATCTCTTTTTTGCTGGTCAGCAACTTAGGGAAAAGACAAGGTTGGTCAGATCAAAACTGAAATATTCTTTGTGTCCCTAAGTGATTTGAAAACATTGCGGTGGTTTCCAATTGCTCAGTAAAGTCAGACTATTGAGATACATTCCACTTCCAACACAGAGAAGTTATAAAATTTATGTCTGCTCTTATAAGAAAAATTATTAATGGAGTATGCTGGTAGCTAAAGCTGTGCTGGTAGCTAAAGCTGTGCTGGTAGCTAAAGCTGTGCCTTAACTTTCCTGAAATTTTCTTACCTCACAACAAACATCACCATACAGGACTTCTAAGATCAGTATTGCTAACAGAGCGTTTTGCTCAAAATGTTACAAGCTTTCTATCAGTTTTTTACAGCTAGAACTCCATTGACTGTACTCTCATCCAGTATTTCACAAAAAACGCTACGTTTATTGTTAGCAAATCTGATGTTTAAAAAAATCCATGCTTACAATATGGAGTTTCCTAAATACAGACATGCGGGTCAGAACAAGCAAGTTTTTGTCAAGAACACAAAACAATTAAGGTTAGCTCTGAGAGGGCTACTCTCAGATAAGGAGCAGGGAATTTTTATCAGTCCACACTGGGCTGCAGCCCAAGACCTCATCAGCAGTGCGAAAAGTTGAGTCAGGTATTATGTCATCAGATAAAGATAGGTACATTTTCTGTGTGTAAGTTTGCCATCCGTCACCTAAATCTTACATAATACAGCCCAAAGTTTTTACTGCTCATATTGTGAGCAGCCACGTTTCACAGATGAAACACAGAATCATTTAGGCTGGAGAAAACTTCCAAAAGTGAGTCCAACCTTTGACCAATCACCACCTCACCAACTACATCACAGCACTGAGTGCTTCCACCACCTTCCTGGGCAGGCCATCCCTATGCTTGACAACCCTTTCCATGAAGAAATTCTTCCTGATGTCCAACCTAAATCTCCCCTTGGCATGGCTTAAGATTGTCACTGGCTGCCTGGCAGAAGAGGCTGACCATCATCTGGCTACAGCCTCCTTTCAGGCAGTTGTAGAGAGTTTAGGTAAGGCTTCCCCTGAGCCTCCTTTTCTCCAGGATGAACAACCCCAGCTCTCTCAGACACTCCTCACAGGACTTGTGCTCCAGATGCCTCACCAGCCTTGTTGCCCTTGTCTGGATACACTCCAGCACCCTGTCTTCCTTGAAGTGAGGGCCCAGAACTAGACACAATACTTGAGGTTCACAAAGTTGAAAAATCAAAATGAGGCTGATGAAAAAGTTAGTAATTTAATTTCCAAACAGGGAAAAATAAGCAAACACACTTTGGAAGTCTGCATACCAAACAAAAGTGTTCACATTCACTTAACACATATCCAAGTGTATGAATCATTTGTTTGATAGAGACACACAAAGGCCTTTGAAGATTTCTTCTCTGGTTTCATAATATATTTATATCATACTCCAGGAGACCCCAATCTGCACATGCACTACTATATTTAATGCATGGAAATGTAAAAAACTTCAGGGATTGGTGTGGTACATTCTTCTACACAGCTGAGACCTATAGCAATCTGAGGACAATTAATTAACTTTTAAAATGTATTAATCTGTGTACATGTACCCTAGTGTATTCATTGCATTAAACATTTTAGTCCCGTTTTAAGATAGAATTTAATCTTTCAGATGTGAAACCTTTTCTCTCATTGCTCAGGAAAAACCCTCTTTCTTTTAATTCTTACAACTGATATGTAAAATACAGAGTAATTTCTCTTATGGCTGCTCATTTATCCATCATATGCTATTAGACTACTTCCAATATGAGACTGCTTAAATTACTTAAATTAATTGCTTAAATTGGAAAATATTAGCCGAAGTTAACAAATGATACACGATACAATTCTGAATTAAAAATATACATTGTAACAGAATGACAAAATATACTGTACCAGAAAATAATTAAAATGGAATGCTTTGCTCTCTATACTGAGTTAATGTGTCTGTTCTAAATCACCATTATTTCTAATTGTGTTTGTCTTAAAAGTTACAGAGAAGAACTCAAAAATTAGCTACAGGTTAGACATTTTATATGTCTGAGATAAAGAATTACTTATTCTGGGCTAATACAGTGTCTGTGGGTGCACAGCCATGGAGGTTATAAAAACTCACATCTTGCCTACTGCCCAGGTAAAATGGTGATGGCTGATTGAACAAATATCTAGAGAAACAACAGGCAAATGAGAGCCCTACAAAGAAAAAATGCCAATCATACAGCAGTATGGGCAAGGGGAAGTAGGTGTCTGAAACAGCAAATTCCTTACACTCAGGTGCTTAGGTGACAAGTGGGTTTGCCTAACACAAGCCAAGCCTTAACATTTCACTGCAAGTTCCACCTGCACACCATGGCTTAACAGGAGTGTCTGTGCAAAGGGCAAAGCAGCGTGACTATTACTGCAAAACAGAATTCCCATGTTGTCCTTACTCTGCTCTTTACAGGAGAAACTCTGAAATTTGACACACATGAATGCCTTTACTACTGGCAGTCAAAGCTGTTTAAAAAACCTCCTCCAGGACTGTGTGCTGTGAGTTTTCACCCAAGGCATGGCTTCTGCCCAAGAATAAAGAATGAAAGCACAGTAAGTGTTCCAGCTAAGGCTATCTCAGGATATCAGAATGACCCACTGGGACTACCATCACCTGCACAGGAAATGTGGAGTGCTTGCCTCGCACCTGTCATACAGTGAGCTTAGCTCAGTTAATCCATTAAGCGTGCTCCAAAAGCCATAAAGTCACTCGTGTACTGAAAGGCAGCACAGACATACAAAACAGAATGTCAGAAAACATCAGTAATGTACAGATCTTATTGCCAAATTAGGAATTTTTAGGCTGTATCTGTGGTAAAAGATAGGAATTTTGAAACCAGCGAAGTGAGAGATAGAGAAATCCTTCTTAAAAAGAGTTAATGTAGATGTAAACAGACAGCTGGAGCAAAATTAGGATAGCTCTGAGGCAGTCTGCACGTAACACAAATGCAGAAACAGGCACTCTGCCCTACCTCTCCTTACTTCACAGATCCTTTACCCATGCAAGGACTGGAGAATACAGTCTCATGCTTTGACTTCAGCCAGACAGAAAACTTGCCTAGAACTTTGAGGCACTAATCATAATATTACAACTGAGAAGAGCTGAAGGTACTTAAGGTTGTCATACATAACCACTTGTGTTGCACTTAGAATATATTAAACACAGAAAGCAAGAGACGCCCAGTTTCAGAAGAGAGATTTAGCTTTTACCTGAAAACATTGTTCACTGCTTAAGATATCTTCTGATTCAAATCCATTACAGATAAAAGCTTTCACTTTTAGTAAGGTTCATAAAATAAATTTGAGAGAAGTGCCTTGGCACACTGTCATAGACTAGAGGGAAGTGAACATAAACCGCATTTCTTAACAGATACTTAAAACAGTTTCTCTGCAAGTAGCTTTTATTTGAACACTGGCTCCAGGAACATGTCACATGTGTAGAGTTAAATATGGGAAAAGTATATAATAGTAAATATCTTGGACAAATAAATGAAAAAAACCCAAACCACCGGATTACTTGTCATCTTTTTAAAAGGGGAAAATAAAATGTTTAGGAATAAAATAATACAAACTGTAGATCCAAATAATGAGTCCCTTTAAAGGTCTTATTAGAGCTTTAGAGATTAATTGTATGTCATTAACTACTGTGCTCAAAACCCTACAGATTCATAGTATAGTAAGAGAAAATGTACTAGAATATACAATGGTTCAGTGATTCTGTAGATCAGATTTATTTGGTCCATGAATCTAGATTCCATAACTTATTGCATCCACCCCATGAATCCATTCTCTTAATTTTGTTGTCAGTGAAAGGAAGTACAAGAAAGACTATGAATTTCAGATGTTACTCTAGCACTCCTCATAAAGAGATACCTATAAAACACTGATAAATCTGTCACTTTTGCGGAGGCAAATACTCTTCGCAGAGCACACCACACTTCAAAGCAGTGATCACATCACTTTATTTCCCTTTTAGAATACTCCCTCTATAAGCTTAATTATTTCTCCTGTAAGTCTAGACTGCAGCAGCATTTCAAGACATGCTTAGACCTATAAAACAAATGTCATAAATCTGGAAGAAACAAACTAATCATACGTATCACAGTCCTAATCAGCCTGAAAGCTCTTCACTTAGAAGGACAGTATGATCTGGAATGCCAGTGGTTGTCCTTTGCTCTGAATTTCCAATTGCTAAATTTATCACACATCACAAAACAGTTGGCAGTTAGACTTCAAGTTATTTCAATTTTGATGTAAATAATTGATGGCAGACAATGAAATATAAGGTTAGATTTAAACTGAGTTCAGACTGCAGAACAATGTATCTTAAAGGAATTATGCAACACTCAGAATTTCTCTACTGTGTTTTTATATAAGCTATTTTTGCATTAACACACTTGGAGTTATTATTTCCTTTTTGAATTCTTTTTAGACAAATTATACAAATATCATCTCAGCTGAGCTTGAAGTGCCTAGTGACCACAAATAAACTGTCCAGCATATCAGTTGGCAATATTACTTCTGCAAGCAAACCCTTCCTTCTTTAAGAATTTTTACTATCAGTTTTCTAGCTTTACATAAATTTCCACCACACCATGATTCAAGCCCCTGGGGTGAGACCTCACCAAATGCAAAGGGAATTCTGCCATTAGCTGTGAAGTTCAGGTTTCTTATAAGTCCAAATCTAAATTAACGTAGAAATTTTAATTTTCCTAACTCTAAGGGACGATTTTGCACTCCTCCTTCACATCCAGTATCAGTAGCACTGTTTCATCAAATAAGGGAGGAATCACCATAAAAAAGGGTGACAAAGTATTTATTAAGGACTTGACAGTAAAGCCTTGCTTGTATCAAAGTAACAGCTATATGAGGGTATGTACTTCAGAAATCTGATATTATTTGGCAAAGCTACTAATGGCAAAATCTGGTCATTGCTAAGAATTGGAAATAAAGCCTAACAGTGAGAGACGAATCCTTCAAAGGCATTTCAGAAGAGGCTAGAAGCACTGGATTATCCCAAATCCATCCACCCCTGATGCTCATATGGGGTCCTCATCCAGCAGACATGTCCTACATATTTCTGTCAGCCACATGCAGAACACAGCAGCCTGCCAACAGTGACTGCACAGAACCTGTGGAATGCTGCACCAGCCCTGAAGGGAACATCTAGCCCAAGTAAACATGCCCAGGTAAACCTCCATTTGTGCACCCAGAGAAATGTCCTTTGGGCTTCTAGGTGGCCTTTGACTGAGATTATTTTTTTCAAGGTACCACTGGGGCAGCCCTCAAGGACAATTTAAACACACTGTACTGAGAGAACACTGAAAATAAGTGGAATGCATAATTTTATTCTTGTTCTCTGGTGTGCTATGGCTATTTTGTAATCCTGAGTAATGGTGGACAATTGTGTAAAAGCAACAGCCTCCCCACCAGCAGACAGATGGCAAAACTGGGTAAATTAGATTAAAAATCAGGGACACAGTTCAGTATTAATGATGAATAACACTAAAACATCCACAGAAGGAAATTATGTTTTTTCTATTTCTTGACCTTTACAACTCAAGACTGCAGGTTTTTATTGTTTATGTGCTTAATTTATCATGTTCAATATGGCTGTTAAGTTCCATATTAACACAACTGGATGGAACTTTTGGTCTGCTAACTCATAATGTCGGACTAGATGATATAAAGTCTTTTCATAACTATGAAAAATGTATTTTGATGTGCATATCGAAAATTAATTACCTCTCAAAAAAAAAACCCAACATCTTTTATTATAGAATAAACTTTACAGTAAATAACTTCTGGGAAAAAAAGAAGTAAAATCACTACAGTTAAAAGTACAGATTCATGAAGATTTTTTTTCTGTAAGTTTTCCTGCTCATCAAATTTCGGAGTTGATAAATATATTAGAACACCTTTCCAAAGACATAACACAGGCATAAGAATTACCTGAGTGTTTGAATTTAAAGAGCCTGTATTAGTTGCTTAGAACTTTCATTTTCAGAAATGCACAGTTAAGGACAAGATTTAAAAGAAAGAAGAGGGTGATTTTGTGAAAGCTTCCTGTAAAATGGCAGCAACAAAAAAATTATAAGAGGGCGTTTCATAGATCTCTGCTTTTTCATAATGTAAAGCGTAGAGAGACAGATGTGTTCACAGGAAAAGATAAGATTTAAATACATTATTACATAACAATATGTATTTCTTGATATTTTTGAACTTAACCCCTTTAAGAGGTAAAAAACCAACATTACTATCACTCTGAATTGCTGCCTCTCCCCCTCTCTCACTGCCCGCCCTCCAAGAATTCAAGTTCCACCAGACTAAAATAGATCTATGGTGGGTAACTTCTCAGAGTATTTGTTTTCCTTCTTCTTCTCCCCCTGCCCCAGTATCAAAGAGACCTGCATTCCTAAGCACACTAATCACTGGGTTCAAGCTGTACTATCAATATGCCTTGTGGAAAAACCTCTAAACATATGGGTTGAAAAGTTAGTACTGTTAGAAATCCGGCATGTGTGGCAGCAGCTGTCTTACTTGGCATACCCTTTGTCAAGTTTTCTGGCACAAGTTTCACAACCACAGACTTCTAATGGCCACTGGTATCAATCAACATGCTTGGACTAATTCTGAACATAGAAGTTTCACATTTCAAGAAGTTTCACATTTTAACAACTATTTTAAGTCAGTAAGCCTGATCTAATACAGAGGAACATGCTCACTGCTAGCCCAGGGGCATGGCACCTTGCCTGCTTTGCTGCCAGCTAAGATACCAGGAAAAGAACAGTGGAAACTAAATCCACTTTAAGGACAGAACATATTCGGTTGGCCAGGGAGAATGCCGACTACAGTATCATGTTTAATCCTTAAACACTAATGACTGATTTGTGGCAAGAACCCCAAAGGGAAATACTCACCTGCTATTCTAGCAGTACAGGAAGCACATTTTGAGATGTTTTACTAACACTATCTGCAGGGATTCTGTTTTGTAACTCTATGCTATTAATAAATTTTATAGTTTTAAACTAAATTTACCCCCCTGCCCAAATCTTGAAATAGAGGGAACAAAAACTTTATTTGAAATGCAATCACTAATAAGATAAAGAGCACAAAGAGAAAAAAGTAATAATATGCTTCAGTTTTAAAAATGACAAGCAGAGAACGACTATAAGAATAAAGGTGCAAACCCCTCATCCTCAGTGACACTACAGAGATACCACTGATATCTTTGATAAAGTTATCTCTGATAACTTTATATTGAAGTTAAAATTGTGCCTGGATAAATTGTGTGTCTCATCTTGAGCAAGAAAGAAGAAATTGTTTTGAAAGTATTCTAAAACCCTTTTTCCCTTACTTTTCTTCCTCAGCACATTTTCAACAATGTTACTGTCTGAGCTATTGGCTGTCATCTCCACAGAATCTGTTTCACAAAATGACAGAGGAAGAAAAATGATTCTCCAGGGGTTTACCAGACACTTTACAAATGGTACCTTGCACTGAGCTTAACACCTGAACATTTCACACTTGGTTGCATGGTTATTACAGTATAGAAATCTGCATTTCTTGATGAAAAATGCATAGAACTGTAGGAAAAAAAATGCCTTCACTCTAATTTTAGGTACAAAATAAAATTGAAATAATTTAACATTTCATTCTAAAAAGCTGCAAGTTGTAAGGATAGTGCAGAAACTGAACAAGATATGCCTGGGTAGCCTTAACTTTAAATACCTTGAAGTCAGTGAGAACAATAATGATGAATTTGAAAGTAGGTGTTTCATATGGAATTAGCTCTTTGAAAACTGCAAAACTTTCAGCCTAAATGGCAATTTCTTATCTGTTTGTAAAGGAATCTCAGTCAGATGGAACAGCATATAAAGGAAAGCAGGTCAGAAAAAAACAAACCAGTTACAAGCGCATATTGAGCAGGAGAGAAATCCTCAAAGGCTTTTATTAAGAAAGGTCCAGGATTTTTGTCTATGCATTTGTACCAGATACTTAAGATTATCCTGTCTCTTGCAGTTGAGACACTTTTGCTGTTGACAAATGAATTGTCATGCTAAGCACAACTAATCACTGACAGCCCAGATTGATCTCTCCAGCATTCCATTCAATGCAGATCGAATGCACCTACAAGCAGCTGTAGAAGGATGTGAAAGCTGAATAAACAAGAAGACACAGCAATGCCCAATTAATGTGTATATGCTATTGTTACTTTTCACTGGCTTTTTTGCTGAGATAGTTTTACAGAAGCGTTTACAGAACCGACATATAACAAATACTTACGTTTGATGCAGGTCAACCTACTTTTGGGCACTGAACAATCTACAGCTGCTGAAAATAAGAAAAATACCAAATGTGAGTGATTCAGTATTTACTTAGTATATGCAATAACTAGAAAATTGTAATAAATCAACACAGAACAAAGACTATTTTAAAACATGCTAGTTACTGTGTGCTTAAAGTATTAGGTTGATACTAATCAGGTCACAGGATTTGAGAGATAAAGCTGTCTGGATAAAACACATATTTAAAGGAAGAATCATCACTTAAATGAAGACTCCTTTCAAGAGGTCTCTGTACATTTTGTTTTGGTGGCATTTACCTGCATACCTGAGGATACCGAGTATGTTACATGAGAGATAACATTGTGAGTATTGTATTTGTGAGCATGGACTCTTGTCAGTAACATGATTTTCTCACTTGCAAACACACAGGGCAATTTTCACAGTCCTTAAAACTTGCTATTACTATTCATTGCAAGATGAACAAAAGATTATGAAGTTTTTGAAATTAAAAATAAAAATAATAAAAAAGCCATAGTGATCGGAGTTTAACTAGGTATGTTCTGCCTTCATTCTAAAATAATTTCTGTATGTTTCCTGATATGACTATCACTATGACTTTCAGTTCAGCACATTATTTCATAATTCATTATTTCATCACAAGCAGAATGAAACCAATACAACACAAAGTGCTCTAAAATTAAGGTAGGATCTTTGGTAACGCTTAAGGAAAATGTTTTCATCTAAAACCTCCCATCTCAATAATACAGAACTATTATTAAAGTAGCAGCCACATCTCCTTGCTGATGTGTCCAGGTAAGAAACAGGAAGAATAGTAAGCTTCCTACAATCCAGTTCACTCTTTCTTGGTATGAGCCTATTCTAAGAAATTGAGCTAAATATAGGAGGAGACAGTTCATTCATACATGCACATTTTTACCTTTGGCTGAAAGAATTCTGTTATAATGAAACACCATGTGATCTCTGATCAGGTATTGGCTCGTTAGATTTCGAGCGGAGGCAATGCAGAAAGCTGTAAGATTAAAATACACTTGAACACGAGAAAGGCAAGCAAAAAATACTAAAATTTTAAATAGTTATTAACTGCAATTCAAAGTCACAAACTTTAAAACACTGTTTGTTTAACTTCTTTTCTCAAAGGCAGTATTTTTTTTACCAGTTACTATTACATGAAATCATTCTGTCTCCTTTTTCTTCCCCCAATGAGCCATCAATTCAATAAATAGCTGCAAAAGTGGCTGAAATTGTACTGTGAAAATGTTAGCATTGAAACTTCCTGTTTCTTCACTCTACGTTCTTTTGAAAAAAAAATTTATCTGAGGTGTCAGTATGGCATAGAAACATACACTAGCTTATGTAAATGACTGACTCTAAAGGAATATGTTTAACATCAAGGGTTCTTTACTGTGATAAAGATTTATATATATGTGTATATGTATATTACAGCTGCTAAAGATGGGACATCTTTATATATTTGTTCATCTTGCTACCAATTTGTAGACAGCAGTACAGTCAAGGCAAAACTTACTTCTTGAAAGTATTTTCAGTAATGCATACTAAATTTAAGTACTATTAAACTTCTCCAAATAAACTTGATTCAAAAGTTTTAATAAAAACATTTTAAGCATAAAATCAATGAATTCACATAAAAAGAACCAGGTTGACTTACTTCTTATAAAAGTACACATTACTTACCATTACTCTGAGTACTTAAGTGTCCTTTACATGGATCACATCTGGGAATGACAACAGCTGAGTATCCATGCACTTTAACAAAACATCAAACAAAAACTGAAAGTTAGAGAAAAATCCCCACACATAATTTTACACACAAGATAAAGTCTTTCTGCAAAGAATGCGTGAATGGTTCTAAAGGATCTTTTTAAAAATCTTATTTAATCACTCTATAATCACTGAACTACAAGTGTAGTTAAATAACTTAATCTAAACACCAATATCCAATGATATTGGTCTCAGTGGGTCAGAACACCTTAGGTCTGAACTTTACACTGGTCATTAAACTGTACAGAGATATTCTGTTTCTATGCTAACTTCCACCTTGTTTCAATGTCCCCATTCATGGCACTTTGATAGACTCCACAGACAAGTGGAGATGCTGACAAAACTTTAAATCAACTAAACCAGTTGTTCTGAACAATGAAAGAATGTGGATTAAAAGAACCGCATCTCCTCTTTGAAAACCACTGGCTGTCATGCAACCTAAGATTTAAAAATTGGCACAGGAACTACTTAAGAATCTGCAACACTTTTAGAACAAATTTGAACAGAAGGTATGCTAGGACTACAAATACCAGTGCCTAAGAGCATTGCTTTAAGGCATCCAAGCTATATAAAATATAAACCAAAACAAACAAGATTTTTTTAACAGGGTAAATATACCAAGCACGCTTAACATTAATTCTAAAACTGTACAGACAAGTTCTACAGATTTATTACTATTAACTGTCAATGTCCACATGATCTTCCCATTCCCATCGTACTTCTCAGCTGCCAGTTCAAGAGTCTACAATCACCATGCAGGTGAAGTGGGTAGCTCAACTGCTCTACTGCTCCTGCTGACCTCCAGCTTTCCCCCTCCCATCACAGGAAGAAGCCCACTGGATGTACCCAGAATGAGAGGGAATCTGTTCCCAGTGACCTCAGCTGGGGTGATAAAGGCAGACACCATTAATAAAGGCAGACACCATTACAAACTGACTGGGAGGTGCAGGAAGCCATAATGACAGCCACGCCACACATGGTAAAAGCTCTTAATCCCACCTCTCATCCCCTGCCTGTCCAGGGCTTCTTTTTCATTTCCCACTGTTATACAATGGCTGTTAAAAGCACTACTGCAATTCCATATATAACTATATGTATACTATAGTATACAGCTTTGTTTTTAAGTTCAACAGCATGTTGCACAAGATGGTTAACACGGTGTCTTCAATATTAATTACTAGAGATTGCAGCAAGACAAATCTATTAATTTAACAATGGTTTAACATTATTTATCCAAAGGCCTCATAAATAAGCCATACTATACTAAGTTTTGAATGACTAGGACTAGTATAAGAGGCCATAAAATATTTTAAGAAAAAAAAGAAAATTAAAATAATTTCCCCTGCTTTGAAATTACACTAAATATGGATCAATAGATTGAACCTCCTTTCTTACAAAGCACAAAAAATACCAGGGCAATCTTGAGTAACTTTCACACTTTGAAAAGCCAGCCTTTATACAATACAGGCTTCTGTGGAGTTACAGTATTAGTTGTGGTGTTTGCAATAACAGCGCTCCCACTCCTTTTGCAGTGAAGTTGCCAGATCAGCAGTTGAACGGGGACAAAGAAAAATAAAGATGAAAATGCTACTGGAGATTTTTTTCAACAGTATCCTGCAATTGTTTTAACTTTATACTGTTATCTTTAAAGTCAAAGGACAACATTGCTGCTCATCTGTATCAATTTCAAATGGCTCATTCTCCTCATGGTAGAATTCCTCCTTATCTCCGTTTGTGATTTTAACACACATAGGGACAAATGATAAATTATTTTTCAAATATTAAAATTCCAAACATACAGGAAGAATTTATTAGATTCAAAATGTTTCCACAATGACTGCAAACCTTTGCCAATAAAGCCTTTCTATCCTGTTAAAATATTATATTTCTCTACCATACACTATTATGTGCAAGTGGTATTCACAGTCTAGCCGGACCCACCCTGAAACCCGTGACTTCCAGAATATACAATATGCAGGTGTTGGAAGAATGCAAGTATTTGGGGGAACTTCAATGTTAGATTATAAATTTCAGTTGACAGAGTTTTCTCTTATTCTATAAAAAATGAAAGAACCTGCATGCATATATACCTGCAATCTGGATTACAGCAGACAACTGAGAATCAGAAGTGTTTCATGAAAAATTGCTCAAATAACCTAAATATTGCACTGTTTTCTGTGCTTCAGAGCTAGGCTGTAATTCCAGAGGGAAGCACCTGTGGTATTGTGTTAAATGCTTACAGTACCACGTCTAACTCACCCCTGTGTGACAAAATCATAGAAGGGCAAGCATGATCACTTTAAAAAACAGACCGTTCTCTCTACAATTGAATCCCTTCAAGTAAGCTAAATGACTTTGTCCTGTGTTAAACACCATCAGGGATGTTCAGAAACCTGCTGCCTTTACAGTCCTCACTGCAGACACAAGTGCTCAGCACTGCGAACTCCGGAGTTTACAGCGTTCACTTGCTTTGCACCCCCAGCAGGTGGCACAGTGGAAATTCTATCGAAACATTACTGTCTGCTGGTTTCGTCCTTTACAATTCATTTGTATCCGGCTTGCGCGGAACGAGAAGGGAGGAAAAAAAGAAATACGGCATCAATATTTCATAGGCAAGAAAAGCTCTCAAAAAGCGTCAGTCGGGAGAAATAAAAAGTATTTCCGTGCCGTCTGTTTTGACTGTATGCATTTAGATGGCACAGAAATCACTCTTATACTGAACATGCAGGCTGCTAATGTCAGAGAAGGAACTGGAGAATTGGATATGTGCAGGCTCTTTCTAGCTTACTAAAGGTACAAATTCTAATGCTCAAAAGTTTCACAACTATAGTTTGAGGTCATCTTTTGACTTGAATGGGTATTTATTTGGCTGTGCTTTCACAGTTATTTGCACAACCGGAGAAACAAACTGAAGGCTTACATATGTGAAGAGAATTTTAAAGGAAAAGGTGGAATTTTCAATAATTTACAGTTAGTCAAATATAAACCAGACAATGGAAGGATAACTACAAAAAAATCTTTATGACACTTGTAACTATCTGATCTAAATGTAGATTTCCTTATGAATATAAGTGGACTGTCCACACTGAATATAAAATCAGAATTTTCACAGTGTTCTCCTAAAGTACAGAGAGCAAACAAATTAAGTACTTCTAAAAAATCATTTGATCTTTTAGTTTCTTCTATGATGCTAAGCAACAATGAAGACAAAACCAAAAAAGCTTTCTCTAAATTTTTTTCCAGCTGGTATCTTCTGTAAGTAATAACTATATTATTCCAAAAGAATTGAAAGATATTTTGTTTAAACTATTCTTTTCATTTAAAATGTATCCTATCTAAATTTTTGATTTTACAGTATTAAAAATGACAGAAATTGGTGTTTTGTTTCCTGGTTGTTAGTGGATCTGCCAGTTTTATGGAAATGATTTTTCTACAAAGCCATTTCAGATTTGGAACGTGAGTATGTACTGGAAAGAAGCCCAGTCTTTCATTACCATGTTCTCCCAGAAAAGACTTTAAACACAAGTATTAGACTTACTATTTTTATATCAAGCATGTACTTCAGTCATAGCAAATAAAACCGAAATAAATAAATCAATCTATCACGCTACCCTTACCCATCAAGACTTTCTACTTAAAAGATAATCCATAAAAATACAGAGACCTTAGGTGGGATATTGGATATAGGCATCTAAATCTAGCACCACAAGACATGAAGCTTTAACCATGTAGACACCTGTGAAATTTCCAAAGGGCAGCTCCCAAATCTTGGCCCGGGTTCAAAGAATCCTCAGCCCCAGGTGGATTTAGACCTCAGGTCTCCCCAGCTGTTCTAGAAGAACATGCCTGCCACTGCCAATATTGACCCTTCTGTGCAATGGTTTGGGTTTTGGTGGCTCCAGGACTCCCACTCCAGTGGCCTCCTCTCAGCTGGCAATGCAGAAAGCACCTCTGTCTCTAACAGACTAGAACTGCATCGTTTGCATGAGATTTGGGCATTTGATCCCTCTGAGCCTGATAAGGACCCAAGCTGACAAATGCTTTGCAAACACTCTAGCCACTATAAATCTAGTGATTTATAAACGTTTGGTATTCTTGGTTGTTTCACTGTTTTTTTTCTTCCCTAATATCTCAATGCCCTAAACTAGAAATAGTTAAAGAGACACTTTTGTATGAATGGATAATTCAGGCAACAACATGCAGAAAGTTTGTGCTGTGAATTTCGTAAGTCAAGGATGTCTATCTATCACTACCACCCTTATTCTACCCTTTCACTGGGCTTCCTGCTATGAATTAACTCTTCTAATTCTATACAATTAACAGTACACAACAGCATTAATGCTATACACATTATGCTATATACATATTGGAGAAAGAACAAAACTGATTTAAATAATCTCTGTAAAATCCCAAATAACTTTGAACAGTGATGGAAACTCCTTTAAGCATATTATCTAATATGTCTGACAAGGTCATACTTAAAGGAATTAAATTACAACTTGAAATACCCATTCCTCTCCTTTTGGTACTAGGAGAATTTTCAAACCAGAGTACCCATTAATTCTTTATGCTACAGAAATTGTTGTATGTATGAATACGACACAGAAATACACAGAGAAAAGATTGATAGCTCGGAGTACATTAAAAGATTAACCTAGTTATGAAAATCCACATTGGATTTAAACTTTATTTAAATACCAAACTAATTTTTTCTATTTTTAACTATTTCCCCTTCATATTAACATCGTATACTTGAAACCCCCCATTCTATTAGTAGTACTGCTAATGAGGCCAGCTCTCCTATTCATGTAGCTTACATCTTTGTACCATCCCCCCATAACTCCTTTCAATGTCCCCAATTTGCTGCCTCTTCCTTACCTGTGGTCATTCCCCCCCTCAAACACCTCCTGTTGCTCAGCTATGGCTGATGAGGTGCTATAAGAACTACAATTGCTCATCTAGTTTAAGCTTCTCTGGTTGCTTATCCTTGGCTACCTAGTTCTTGCCCTCTACTTACATAACTGGGAATGAACGCAGAACAGAATGAGTTTCTCTAAAAAATGTGTATTCATTTCTTGGGTTTTCTACTACTGAGCCACTGAGTAATACTAATGCTCCTAGTTCTTACTCACAGATGGGTGAAGTTGGCAAATAGATGCAGAACTGGATAGATGAAAAGGCCAGCGGAGAGCAGTGACCCACCCAAAACTCATTCTTTATTAGGTGAAGAACAGATGAAAACATGCCAAGTTCTCCACTACTTTTCTGCAGCACCTATGCCATTGTGAGGCACCTTCAAACAGGGCTTTAGATTTAGCCACTTACTGAGTGCAGATAGTACTCCATTTTATTTAAAAGCTACAGTGAGGCAAAACAAGCATGTCATAACCTGTATTTTCTTTCTTGTTTATGCAAGTGAAACAGAAGCCTCTTGGACCTCTTTCTGGTTTCACCGATAACAAAACTCTTGTCAATCCTGGGAGTATAAAGTCTCACATGTGAATCCATCTTTAAAAGAATCACATTTAAGATGTTAGTAAACAACAAAATTCACTAGCAGAAAGACTAATCATATTATCTAAATTTCCTGAAGCAAGCTCGATGAATAGAGACCCAGGAAATCACACTAGTCTGATTTTGAAATAAAGTTCCAAATGTTCCATCTGAATTTTGCATGGGATCATTTGTGTCAGAAGCAAAATATGATAGAAATGATACACCCCCTGACATGCACTATAAACCTCCTAAGCCATTAATTAGATGGGTGCTATTTATACACTTACTATGCTGGATTACACAAAAGCTCTTCTTTACACATACTCCCTATGCCTAAGAGCTAGGTTGCTCAGACCTTTAGAATTAATAATCTTACAGTAGTCTGTGTAAATTAGAACCATGCAACCAAAATTGTATCTGAGTTTCAAGAGTCAAACCTCCCTCTGAAAAATTTAAGGTATCTAGTGAAATTGACTCATATCTGATTAAATAACTCTTGAAAAATATTTATTATTTTTTTTCTAGCTAAAGGCTTCAGCAAGGGAACTTTGGGATGCAAGCTATTGCTACATCCATACTCCAAAAGCAGAAACAAACAACTGTGTGTGTCAGTAGCACATTTTGTGATATGACCTGCAGGCAAAAGCCAATGAATTTATGTCAGTTTGCTACAATTACCTGAAAGGAGGCTTGATGAGGTGGGTATCAGACTCCTCTCCCAGGTATCAAGTGACAGAATGAGAGGAAACAGCCTGAAGTTTTGCCAGGGGAGGTTTAGATTACATATTTGATACTTTTTTTCACTGAAAGAGTTGCAAAGCACTGGAACTGACTGCCTGAGGAAGCTGTGGAGTCACCATCCCTGGAAGTGTTCTAAAAATGTGTGGGTATGGCACCAGAGGATACGCTTTAATGATGAACACGGTGGTGGTGCCAGATTGATGATTGGACTTGATGAACTTACAGGTATTTCCCAACCTTAACAATTCTGTCATCACTGGCTTGGGCAGCACCTCTAGAATTAGCAGTGGCACCAGCAGTCTTTGGTTTTCTAGGAGGGTGTGTGAGAGGTGTTATTCCAGAAGAGACTGTATGCTGCTACTCAGTGATATGTGAACAAGAATCAATATTCATATCACAGTTTAAAACTTCTGTCTTTAGAGGTTACTGAGTTCCCTTGATAGCTGTGCCTTCCCAAGACACTCATGGTAATCCAGGAGCAGATGCTGCCAGGTGCTGTAACAACTCCCCAGTGGGAATGGTGCTATGAATCAAGGGTGGTAGAACACTGGCTCAGGAGCACACCCTACACAACAAATGTGTGTGCTGGCTTCTACTGCTACATGAAACCTTACATTACATCACCGCATGAAGTCTGAAGTTGTCTCAATATCTACTATCAAACTGGCCAATAGAGAGTATGGACACACCATATATTGATTCTTCTATATATGGAAAAAAATCTATTTTGCTAGTATAATCTGCACCTACAAGGATGCTCCCTCCCTGATCCACAAGCACTGTTTCTACCTGGAAATGCATTACCAAAACTCTAATGCACGGCCAGCCTCACCCAGAATGGCAAGCAGAGAAACCTTGATCCCCTGGGCTTCAGAGAAAGCTGCAGGATATAATCTGGAGCAAAGCTACTAGGGTTAATGGTCTGAACACTGCTCACTTTAACAGGTATTTCACTTGAAGCATGCAAGAAATCCTTGATAAAATGGGACCAATTAGGCATTTAAGTCATTATAAAAACTTAAGATATTTGATGAACGGGGTCAGGATTTTAAGGTCATTAAGTGACTAAAACTCATTTAATAGACTATTTGATTAATGGTTAAATTAAGGATAGGTTTTAAGAGATTTACTGAGTGATGGTTTTTATTTGGTAAAAAGAACAGTGATTAACATTTCCCAATTTCAGTTAACATCACTATGATTCAAATTAAACTCCTAAACATCCCTCCTTCTTTGAAGACATAACTAGATTATTTTTCATCTTTCTTCTTGGTCAAAGAAAGCTTCAGATTCTAAAAACTGATGCTACCAAACTAATAATTTAGTAAATTTAATAAGCAGTTTGTTCAAGTGGCAGATGAAGGCATAATAAAAAGAAAGTAGCTCACAAGTCTCTGTGTTAACACCCTTTCAACTCTAGTCAGATTAATACAAGGTCTTCCTACAATCCAGGAAAAATCGAAATAAGATGGTGTTGTCTATCAACATGTGAACCATTTAAATTTTGTTTTAAAATCCTGGAAGCCTGTGCAAATTGCCTAAATCTAACAGCAGCCTCTATGCAGCAGCAATGATCAGTTTCCCACGGCTGTAAGACAAAAGTGGCACAAGGGTGTATCACTGATTAACACTGAGTGCACAACGCTGTTAGGTATTGCTCTTCAGGTATGTGCTCCCAGTGGCTGTGAGAATTAAACAGCCCAATGCAGAAGACTGGATTTAAACAACAAAGCTGGTTTAAAATTACAGTATTCAGATTATTTGAGGTCATACTATAAATCTGTGAGTATATTAACTGACTCCTGAAATTACTACAGTAAATAACTTCAATGTTTATACCTGGAATTATGGAAAAATATAGTGGATTAACTGGTATTTCTAGCAGGGTAAAAAAATCTCAGCCTTATCTGAACTTTGACAAGACCTACACGTAAATCCTGTATATTCCAATATATTAAAAAAAGATATACATATTTTCTCAGTATTCTCACTAGACAAAACAAGGCCTGATACAAAAGAAAAAGTGTAAAATTTCGGTTCTTTCTTTAAAATGATGAGGCTAAGTGTGAACTAGAAACTTTGCATGGCGTACAACTAGGACATGGAATAGTGTATTCTATCTTTTCTGTACTAACATTTTAGATACAACTCTCTTGAGAAACCGTAACTATGATGTGTTCTCTCCCTTTCATGAACTGAAAGCAACCCAGTGGCTGTTCTGCCAAGTTGCTCAGGCACACAGATTTCCAGTTCAGCTCACTGTATTAGTCTCTCTGCCTGTGCAAATCCTTACTGTCTGTAAGGATCCTTCCTGCGTGCCTCAGAACCCCCACACTGGACTCTTCAGTCACATATTTCTGCCTCCATTGCAGACAAGCAATGGTTTCCCAATTTAACAGACACACAGTAATTCTTCTCTAGTTTTGAACTTTTTTTTGTTAAACAGAAGTCATTCAAGCAAAGCTTGCTGCAACCTGAATGAAATTTAGGTCACGCATCCTATTTATTCCCTTTTTACGATCAAGAAACAATCTGCATGTTTCCTGATTGTCTATAAAAGTATTTTGACAAGTACTAATCAGTATTTTGTAAGAATAGTAAAAAAAAAAAAGGTTGTATTTGTCATAGAACTGCCTTCACACTACATAAGAGAGCATAAAAATTGGGTGTACAAGATACCGGTTTTTGCTCTGAATTTCATATTCCTATGTAGTATTAGAATTTATGTTCAAATTGTACTTTGATATCAGACATCTACTGAAGTGGCATCTGTCACTGTCTCCAAAGACTGGAACTCACACTGAGATGTAACACAACAGCCTAACGTTATCTCAAATTGCTCTGATTTTATGCAGCGAAGTGTGATCTTGACATTACAGTGCAGCACTGAATAATTCTTACAATTGTTTTACATTATGCATGTAATCCAGTTCATATCTAAAAATATTTTAGGTATTTTCCAAGAGCCACAGTTGGCTCATGCAAGCATTTCTGCATGTTCGTGCCTTTGTCATGGATGACACGTACCCTTAGGATTATTCATAGGAACAGGGCACCAGAGCAGCGCACGAATGGTTAAATGTGGGTAAGGAATCACTTTGTAAGACTTTTAAAACTTTTATTTTTCAGCTACACTTGCATTAAAACCCCGCCAAACCAAAACACTTGGATCTACAGCCAAACGCCGTGGGATGTTGCACACACAGGGTACAATCCATTATAGTAATCCGTGAGTAACAGCTTTGGAGAATAGGAAAGTTGACTAAGAAAAGCAGCGGGCACAGAAGTCGGCCTCGCAAACGCGTCCGACCCCGGCAGCCTGAAGCGCTGCTCAGAGCAGCGCTCGCTGCCGGTACAATAAGGAGGCACGGTGCGATGACGGCTGTAGGACGCACAATCCCTGGCCCCGACTCTCGGAGGATTACAGCCCGTCACGGGCTGTACGTGTCCCCTTTCAGATCGGTGGCGCTCGGCTCTCGCCCCGGCCGTG